>JAQGDQ010000103.1:182500-285000 GCA_030141605.1 Tubiluchus corallicola
TAGACGGGGTGAAAGGATGAACCATGCAACCGATTAAACTTGATTTAATAAGTTTACTGTTAGCTAATTAACAGAGGGTTTTGGCTTAATATTTTGCAAATTTTTAATAGTATGTATGTTGCACCGCTTTTTTCCACTTACATTTCCATGTGATGGCTAAAATCAGTAGATTTCGGGCCAAATCAGGAGTAGTGGAAACCCTAACACAATAGACGTAACGCTGCGGCTAAGGAACAAGTATTTGGACTTGTCTACCATATGCAGATCTATTTTGGCGACAAACTATCAAGATCCCGCATAATTTGTCTACCGAAGGGCCATTTTGCGCATACTCACACCATGTAAAACACTCTCAGATAATGATTAGTTAGTATCTTTGGATAAAATTAGACATGTAACAGGTAGCTTAGAGTATGATCCTAAGCAAATCAGATTAGGTTAATCTCAATTAGGCCAACATTTCGACATAAATGGATATAAGTGGATATATATACTTATATATATAAGTGGCCGAGGTTACACCGCATGTACCCAAACCGACCCAACTACCCAACCCAATCAGTGAAAATTATTGAGAACTATTTATAGCTAGTGTAACAGCATAAAGTAAATTATTGGTGAATTTATTACAGCGGAAACGCCAAACGAACATTAAAGAGATTTTCATCAAACGCTGATATAAAGCAAGTGATTTTATAGGCGTCCACCTATTTCATAATTGAACAAACAGGCGACATTGGTACCATATCACTATTAACCTGAACGTTAAAACTACAATGATGTCTTTGTTAAGTAGGTAACGACTGTAAATGCCAGAATGTTCATAACCCATTGTGGTTTATTTCACAACAGTTATTACCCTTTATTAATGAATTAAAAAGAAAGGAGTGAAATAGTCGGGATTTGAACCCGATACCTGGGATTAGTACTCTCATGCTCTGCTAGCTGAGTCACCAGTCCAATATGACAGAACAGGCCGCAATAAACTGCAATGGTTGAAGGTCATTTTGGCATTCACAGTTATTATCTAATTAACGATATCACGAATTGCCAGCTTATTTGAAAAAAATGATAGTTGTTTTCGCGAACATGTTGTCTTCGCCAAAGCAGTTGGTTTGTACGATTTGGACAAAGTGCGCAGTCGTTTTGGAATCCAATAAATACGTGTGGAAAACGCGCGAGAGGATTCCTTTCCAGACTCAAATACTCAACTTACCTCACACGCCTTTTCCCTAGAAATTCCAAATAGACGGCTAAGAATAGAAAGTGCATGATAATTAAGTCGGTAATGACACTTGACTGCAGTTGTGTTTCAGACTGGACGTGCGTGCTGAAAAATGACACATCTAAACATGGCTTCTTCCCTCTCCGAAGTGAGGCTTCTTCTAAAGAAGGCAATTACCCTGTACGCCTAAGCCTCCAGTGTGTAATTAGCACCGTTATTTACAAAGTGATGGATGAGGTAATGTCATGAACTTTTATAAAAACTTACGACAGGCTTCAAGCGGCACAGGAACATTACGAACGTCTTGTAATCTGTCTCACTTCTCACGTACATTGTGTGTGTAGCGTGACAAGAGCTGATGAGCTTACACAGCAGTAACAAGTCATGAATCACTGGATTGTATGTATTGTAGTATTTGTGTCGTTTGAGAAAATAAATTACACGAGAGCAATAGAGAGGCTCTTTGCAGAAAGCAATTCTTGATGGAAAGTGCTAGGAAGAGAGCAAACGAAGAAGAAAATGAAGGAAAGAAAGAAACGAAGAAAGGAAAGAAGGAAAAAGAAATAAATAAAATAAAGAAAGAAAGCAGGTAAGAAAGAGAAGTAAAGAAAGAGTGAGAGACAGAAAGAAAGGGAAAGTGAGAAAAGGAAAGAAGGAGAGAAAAATAGAGAGAGAGAGAGAGAGAGAGAGAGAGAGAGAGAGAGAGAGAGAGAGAGAGAGAGAGAGAGAGAGAGAGAGAGAGAGAGAGAGAGAGAGAGAGAGAGAGGAAATTAATGGACGAGTCATCGAATTCTTACCGAGTGACTAAATGGTTTGGGACATTTGCGGATGACCTGGGCTAAAGTATCTTTTTAGATAACACTAGTAAACGGACTAATGAGCTGCAGTGAATTAAAAAAGAGGAGTTGTGTTTGGGAGAGAGAGAAAGAGAGAGAAGAAAAGGGAAAAGGAAAGAGAGAGAGGGAGAGAGAATGAATTAGAGAAAGAGAGAAAGGGGAGAGAGCGGGAAGAAGAGAGGAAGAAATTAAAAAGAAAGAGTGCGGAGAGAGAAAAGGAGAAAGAGATTTTTTCAACGCTTTATTTCGACTCAAAATTCATATTTACACGCACAAATAAAACACAAACATAAAAAATACATGCACCACGATTACACGATATCTACAACATTACATACTACATACACAAAAGATAAAGATAAATTATCCAGTGATGCTTAGCACCAAAAAGTGCTTAACTATAATTACTATATAACAAGATCCTCCACAGGCTCCTAGTGTCAGAAGTGTAAGCCACTTCACTTTCAGTTAAAGCTTTAATTAATGAATTTGTACTACACATTCCTCTCATGTACAAACTGTAAGCCATTTTCCTATGTATAACATCAAAGTATGTAACATTATGATTTACTGAAATTATTCTAGCACTCTCATCGTATGAATAAGTGAACAGTTTCCGTTTAGAGATGTTATAAAATAAGCTACTTTAAGTTTAGTTAAACTGTAGTTATAAAAATGCCGCCACGTTGCCATACCATAGTATGAACTACAATAGGAATTGAACAAACAAGTTTTAACGCTATTTGCACAATGATAAAAATTTCTCAAGATACTGTTTGCTCTAACATAGTAAGTACTTCTTTGCCTAATAATATCAATGTCATCCCTATTATCTCTAGACATTATGTGGCCAAGATACTTCTCCGTTTCGCACGGACAAATTACGCTACCAGCTACAGTAATAGATCCAAAAATGAACTGGCGCAGACTGGGGGGAGTAATGCTTAGAAGTTTCGTTTTTTCAACATTTGACATCATGTTATGTTTGTGAGCGTGACAGAGATAAGAGAAGGAGAAAGAGAAGAGAGAGAGAGAGAGAGAGAGAGAGAGAGAGAAGGGGGGGGGGAGAGAGAGAGAGAGAGCGAGCGAGAGAATATATATACAAATCAGCGAAGCAAACCGAACGAATCAAGCACACACTTAAAATCTTTCTGCAAATTCTCTGGATCTATCCTGACGTGATTCCGCTGGCGGCTATCCTGCAGAGTGTGAAATGCAGCTTTAATTGTCAGCAGCAAAGGAGAATCAATTCAGGTCGGGATTTGTAATGGCAGAGATTCTTGCTGGTAAAGTAATCTGTTCAAACAATTGAACATGCTTTCTTTAACCTTGCTGCTAGTTCAGAAGTAATTAAAAAAGAACTTGGCGATATTACACTACATGCCCTGCAATTGATGAAAAGATTATCAGAGTCGCTAAACTGTCGGTAATATTAAACGAACAAAGAAATAGGAGGTTAAATTTCGCTGTGGTACAAATTGGGAATTAGAGAATTTTGGATGGAGACTAAGTGAAGAAAGTACGGAGAGAGGGAGAGGGAAGGGACAGAGAAAGAGACGGATAAAGAGGGGGAGGAGACAATAGGAGAGAAGGATAGTATAAAAGAGTAAGGCTAATACAGATTGAAAGAGAAAGGCTGGGAGAAAAGAAAAGAGGAAGAAAAACGGAGAAAAGGAGGGAGAGAGAGTGAGCAAGAGAGACACAGCAGAGAGATTAAAGTTGAGTTAAAGAGCTCTTCTTAACACACAAAGAGTTATGTGAAGTAAAGAAAAGACTGTCATTTAAATGTATCAGGTTCACAGCAGTAGCTGTAGTAGTAGTAGTAGTAGTAGTAGTAGTAGTAGTAGTAGTAGTAGTAGTAGTAGTAGTAGTAGTAGTAGTAGTAGTAGTAGTAGTAGTAGTAGTAGTAGTAGTAGTAGTAGCGGTAATCATATTCTTATTCTTTAACAGTTCTGTCAAAAATTCGGCTCATTAATCAATTCTATTTTCTTATTAAAGCGCGATTAAATCCAATCCTTGAATAAGTTTCCAATTCCTTCTGCTTCCCTGCGTCTCTAACAAGCGGCCTCTGTCCAACACAACTGCAAACTAATGGAGACAAAGCTCAGTCGAAATTTGCACAGTTGATTTCAGCGCGTTAATTAAAAAGACTTTTCGTCTCGGCGACTGATAAAATCGAAGGAAAGTTCGATCATACAACCTTCCTCGCATCTCCGCCTTATCAGCCATTGTACAGAAAACTAAACAGTGGAACAATTAGAACTCAGAATGGAGAGTCAGTTATTATTAAGGCAGAAGTGAGAAGGTTTCGCAAATATTTCAACCTGCTTTACTTCGGTACAATTTCTTGCAAACAGAAAGCTAGAGACTTTGAAAACCGCCAAATTTAATGTTGACTTTCGCACTTAGCCGGGAGATCTGCTGAAATGGATGCATCTCGAAAGAGACAGATGCAGAAGCTAGGCACGTAGACTTTAAATTGTATTTAGAGATTTGCAGATTTAACTGTTAACGAGAAGCAGGTTTTTTTGCGAATGACGCCCACGCAAAAGTAAAAAATATGAAATTGTTGTTGTTCATGCGACATTGTATTCAATAGCCGAAGTGTGATCATATCGTCGTAGTAATAAAAATTTATTCAAATACAAATGTAGTAACAAACATAGTAACCTAAGTAACACAGAACGTTCTATACATGTACATAAACGTGTACATATATGTATACATATACATATTAATAGACAAGTTAACTTGCTGAGTAAATTGCAAAATTTTTGAATGTTTTCAACAAAGTTATTATTAATAATTCCAGGTTTTTCAACTAAATACTGATAAGACGGTCTCCTCCATATAGTATTGTAACGGTGGCTTGGCGATGGGCCTAAAAATTTACTGACGGCTTTTGAGAAAGAACAGAAATTGATAGTAGCGGTAAATCTATGCTGTTGATTTAAGAAAAAACAATAGAACTTCTACTGCACGTTAAAAATACCATCTTATTTCATTTTATGTAATTTAGTGAAGATCAAAGATAGCGCAGCTATTGGTTTAGGTCTAAAAAACTTCTCGACGGTGAGAATAACTCGGAAAAACATCTCGTTCCATCTGTTTGTTGTTTAACTCGTTTTGCATCGGCCTAGCTTCTCTCTCAAGCGTTGCTCGAGTGGGTTGCAAACACGAAAGCACGCTTTATAGAGATGAATTTCAGCATCCATTTTAATGAGCACGTGCTGGTGGGTGATGCGGGCGTTGATTTTGCAAATGTCGGATGCTATTTTAATCATTGTCGAACGTGATATCTGCGCTGACAACATAATTTGACAGCCGGTATGCTCTACGTTATTATCTGAGGCTGTTGCTAAATTGACAGCAAGGTATGTACTTACCTGCAGAAACTTGTAACAAAGTTCCTGAACAGTTAGGTGTTATTATAAGCAATTTCTTTAACTAATAGCAGCTAATTTGTGGGAAATGTTATTATTATTATTATTATTATTATTGTTATTTATTATTATTACTACTGCTACTACTACTACTACTACTACTACTACTACTACTACTACTACTACTACTACTACTACTACTACTACTACTACTACTACTACTACTACTACTACTACTACTACTACTACTACTACTACTACTATTATTATTATTGTTATTATTATTATTATTATTATTATTAGCATCATCGTCGTCGTCGTCGTTGTTGCTGTTGTTGTTGTTGTTGTTGTTATTATTAAGAACATTAAGAAAATTTTATAAAAGATGAGACTGGCAGGCTCAGCCTATATTATATTGTGAAGTGGCAAAATTAAAATAAATCAGTTAACATTGGATAGCATTAGCATTTACATTACTTACTTTAAAAATACGATAATATAAAAAAAACAATAAAATACAAAGTATAAATTTATCAAAATTGGGAGAGATCACTGAAATAGAAACACTAATATTGTTTTATAAAAATCTATTAAATTTGCAATCTTTTAACAAGCACGTTTCGGCTAGCTTCCTACTAAAAACTGATAGACTAGATGAATTGACCAAGTCATTCCATAAATGTTGAAAAGGCATATTTATACAAGTTCAACCTTGAAGAATTGATAAAAAGTTTATCGTTATGTCCTCGCAAATGTTTAGTGATAGCAAAAGTGAAGACATCTTCAAAATTTAAATTTACCAGTTTATGCACGATCTTATACACCATTTTTAAATCAAAATTAATGCACCTCACTTCGAGTGGCTGCAAACCAGTTTCATCTAGTCTGATCATGTTAGGAATGTGTCCTAACTGGGTCGATCAAAAAGGCGCACTGTTGCTCTGCGAATTGTTCTGCGTTTTCCTACAATTTACAGCCTAGTGCTTACAATACGACTAGCTGCAATAGACTACGACCAGTAACTAACCAACCAATTAATCAACCAAGCAACCAGAAAGTTAACCGTCTAATCGGTCGTACGTTATTAGTTAGCTAAGTTGCCGAGTACAACACACTGAACCTCTTACACAGTACAGTAGCACCTCTTGTACAGTAGCACTGCACTTCAATCTTCGCTTTCGCAAACACGTGCAAGACGCTCATGGGATGTTTGTGCTGCTGAAAATTATGTTCGTTTGTGATGTCATCAACAGTTGGGCTCGCCCGCCGTTAATTAAGGTTTTAATCTATAAATTTATCAGAAACGCTTTTGCAGTATTATTGATATTAAAATGTATGTTTTTTTGCCGTACTTGAAAATGGGGTAGTATATGAAAAATCATCCTGTACTCCTTTAACTAAACAAGCAAACTTGGATATTTACTAGTGCGTGTGGAAATTCCTGTAATCCTTGAAAATCGCTTGTGTGCAATTTGCACTGACACCAAATCTATTAACTCAGAATTACTTACCAAGCTACTGCGCATATTTATTATATATAGTCGCATGAATAATAATGCAGAATATTCCTTTCCTATATTAATCTCTTTTTTTCTAAAAAATGTGCTGTATGCTTATTAAGCAGAGCCTAATGAATTTATAATGAACGTTTAATTAGTGATTTTAAGAGCATTCTCCACAAAGTTAAGAGTCTTTTTCAGATAAATTTGAAACGAAGAGGGAGGAAAATGAGATCATAAAGCATTTAAACCTTCGTTCATTATTCAGTTTTTATTCTTCTTAAGACGAACCTACTCATTAAAAATTCCAATCTGAAATTGTTTTGCAAAATTGCTTTGTAGTTCTTTTTTAGTATTAAAGGAAAACACAAGGGTTTTTCGTACGTTATGCCAATTTGAAGTATGGTAAAAAGTTTAATACATACAATAATGCCAAAGTGTTTTTGACAAATAATAGACTAAAACCTTAGTTAACGGCGGCAAGCCCAACTGTTGATCATATCACAAACGAATTTTCAACAGCACAAACATTCCATGAGCGTGTTTGCGAAAAAAATTGAAGTACAGTGCTACTGACAACATTCTGTGAGATATACAAAAATTCAACAAATTTTGAGTTTAAAATTAAAATTTCAAATTTACCGTTGCGCTCATGAGCGCCTGTACTACGTCACAATTAAACACCTCTGAACTGAGAGGTACAGGATCTGTTTTTGTGCAAAGCGTTTCGGATATACGGTACTAGGCCGATCTAACTAGTAAATGGCAAAATTCAAGCAACAGCCGAGCGAACGCGAAATTTACCTTATACGTTAGATCGTATTGCATTTAAGAAGCGATGCTGTTTTCCTTTAAATTCGTTATTTTTGGCCCTCAGTCACAAGGTTCAGTTAGTCAGTTCCTTTAATGTTTTTACTAGTTTGTGATTTGTTTTTGGTAAAAATTTAGTTGATTGATTTGACACGTTTGTTAGCTGGTCAAGCAAAAGGAAACATAAGAATAAAAAAGAAGGAAAGTTAGAGAGAAAGAGGGAAAGAAAGAAAGAAAATGAAGGGACGGCAGACAGAATGAGAGAAAAAGAAAGAAAGGAAGGAAGGAAGGAAGGAAGAAAGAAAGAAAGAAAGAAAGAAAGCCAGCAAGCAAGCAAGAAAGAAAGAAAGAAAGAAAGAAAGAAAGAGTGAACGAACAAACGAACGAAAGAAAGAAAGAAAGAAAGAAAGAAAGAAAGAAAGAAAGAAAGAAAGAAAGAAAGAAAGAAAGAAAGAAAGAAAGGAAGGAAGAAAGAAAGAAAGAAAGAAAGAAAGAAAGAAAGAAAGAAAGAAAGAAAGAAAGAAAGAAAGAAAGAAAGAAAGAAAGAAAGAAAGAAAGAAAGAAAGAAAGAAAGAAAGAAAGAAAGAAAGAAAAGAAGGAAGAAAGGAAGAAAGAAAGAAAGAAAGAAAGAAAAAAAATGAAAGAAAGAAAGAAAGAAAGAAAGAAAGAAAGAAAGCAAGCAAGCAAGCAAGCAAGCAAGCAAGCAAGCAAGCAAGCAAGCAAGCAAGCAAGCAAGAAAGAAAGAAAGAAAGAAAGAAAGAAAGAAAGAAAGAAAGAAAGAAAGAAAGGAAAACAAACATTCAAGTAAGCATGAAGGTGGATATGCAATCAAGCAAGAAACGAGACAAACAAGTAAGCTAACATGTAAGTAAATGAAGAGGATACAAACAAACTAAAAACAGACAGGATAATTAGTATGCTTCTTTGTATGTGTCTTTTCGTCTCAAATTAAAGGAAAAGACATTACGTGAAATTAAGCTATGGTAATTTTACGCCATCAGACTTGTCAACCTGAAACACTAATAGCATTATTCTGTTCATGGAGGCGTAGATTATAAAAGATGGACGCCATACGAGAAATGAAACCAATTATTGTCTCAATGCTGCAGGTATAACAATATTACACAGACTATATATAACCTCCATTCTGTGATATTAACAAAAACGGAAGCCAGACAATACGTTTACTTACTGCTCTGACAAAACTAATATCTTACTGCTGCTTTGAAACTATAAACTCTCTTCCATTTATTACAAGCAGTAAGAGACGGGGACTTAATGCAGAATCTTTGTAATGGCTTTTTCAATCTGGTCTGTATTAGTGGAATGAATTATCTTGGAAACGTCGACGTTTTGGTTATTAGGTTTTTGTTTGGTTTTTGTAAAATTCACTACTTTGTTATTTCTTGTTAGATGTTTTTCGTAAACGGTTCACGGTCTTCTCTTTTTTGTTTGTTTGTTTGTTTCGTTGGTTGATTGGTTAGTTGGTTGGGAGGCTGGCTGATTGGTTAGCTCCCTGGCTGATTGGTTTATTGTTTAGTTGGGTGGTTGGTTTGCTGGTTGGTTGGTTGGTTGGTTGCTGGTTCAGCGACTGGCTGGCTGGTAACTTGTCTGTTTGTTTGTCTGTCTTTTAGTGCACTGACATGCTCAAATTCAATTTTTATTTATTGACCAGGTGATTTCCTTTCACCTCCGCACTTTGGTTAATGCTGTCTTTATAAAAAATAAATTTGGCGCGAGATAAGTTCAAACAGCATAAACTGGCCATTTCAGACAGTACTTGTTTATGTTGACTGTGACAGCGTAGTGGACGTGACATTGAAATTTTTGACACAGCTGTGGAAAATCAAAGCTTTGAATCTAGAGTTCCATTTTTTAGACATTTATCATAATAGCAAACTGATGTCGCTGTTCATTGTGCTTTCATATCTGTGATCTAAACGGTTTCTTTCCTTTGCGGTCATAGATATTTTTAAAGGAAAGAACAAGTTACCTAGTTTGTCGGGTTTACTTTACTGTTATCATTTAAACTTAGAAAAATTCAACAAATAAATTTGCAAAGAACTGCTATAAAGCATAAATTTAAGATATACTACCTCTGAATAGAAATTTTCAGGCGGGTTGTTGCCGACATTCACTTTTAAAAAAATCACGACGTAACTGGGAGACTTTCCGTAAGCGCATCGTGGCTTTCCATAAGCGCGCGCTGCTTAAACTAATTTAAACTTCTGCAGTTTACCTAATGTTCACGTAACGTTAATTGTAAATGTATTACAAAATTAGCTAACGATTTTTTGTGAGAACTTATTATACTTTTGATGAAGATTGACAGTGCTCTACGTTTCTTCAAGACGAATGACGCCATTGGCAGAAGAATAGGCACTGAAAATGGAAGCGCTCAAACATGAAGTGATTGCAACTTTAAAGTGATTTTATTAATTACACGAGACGCTTATTGCAGTTTTATTACTACATCCTTCTAACATTTTTCGTTAACATTGAAATAAGCCTAACCTCCTAGAAGGCTTGGCCTTTCCTTCAATGAGTGACACATACAGGCCAAGGTTCCTGCGTTAAACGAATCGTCCTCTCGTAACGCCTGAATGAACAGATATCTGTACGGAAGCCAGTGATTTCGACTGTGTAGTTGTTTGTTTACTAGACATTTGAAGCCAGCTAAGACATTTGCGCCAACAGCTGAGGCTCGGAAACTACACGCACTGGATAGTAAGACGGCTAATTCCAGCAATGTTACACTTGAGTTTGAATTTTGCTTGTCCAGAAACAAGATTAAATAGACCAGACCGAGGAAACGACAGTAAGCAGTCAAACGAAGTCAAAGGCTATGAATTCGTGAGTTGTAGCTAAACTGGAGGGCAGGCAAGGAATTGAAACGGGAAGAAAGGAAAGGAAAAAAGATGGGATGGAAGACAAAAAGAAAAAAGGAAAAGAAAACAAAAGAAGGAAAGACATGAATAGATAGGCGAATGAATGAACGAATAATGCAAGAATGAACTAACGAACGAACGAATGAACAAAAGAACGAATAAATGAATGAATGAGTTCATGAATGAGTTCATGAATGAACGAATGAATGAATGAATGAACGAACGAACGAATGAATGAATGAATGAATGAGTTAATAAATGGGTGAATGAATAAGGCAGGAAGGAACAAATGAATGACGAAAGAAAGAAAATGCAAACCAAACGAAGAATTACATTTCAAAATTTGAAACTGTAAAAAGTGAATGCGACTTTGTAAGTTTACTTATTCACGAGTCTTAAGGTACAGAAAATAAAGCGACATTAAGGAAATTTAGAACACAAATGACTCTCTGAATACCATCAACAGATGGTCCCCTGTCAGCTAGTGGAGTGCTTTCCACAATCCTTGAATTCCACAACGTAAGTGCATAACTAACATTGAATACGTGTCAATCCATTGATTTTGTGAATGCTCCTAGTAGCCCACTGCCTTGTCTGTGTGTCGTGTATATTTACAAAGCAGGATATAAATGAACTAGAAGGTCACAGAATGCATAATGAAAAGTGCGTGTAATCAGTAAAACTTCGTTTATCTGAACCTCCTCTGAACCGGATTATGCAGTCAATAAATAGTTGGTATTGTTCGCTAAAGCACAGGGGAATTTTTTCATATCCTACCTCATTTTGAAATACGGTAAAAAGCGCACAATTTAATACCTATTATAATGCCAAAGCGTTTCTGTTAATTAAATAATAGGTTAAAAACTTAATTAAAGGTGGGCGAGCCCAACTAGTGATGACATCACAACTGAACATAATTTTCAAGAGCACAGTCATTCAACATTCAGCATGATGCACGTGTTTGCAAAAGCGAAACTGCTACTGTACAACGTGCAGTATGATATACAAAAACTCGGCAAAGTTTACCGCTGTTCTCGAACGTGTGCGCTACATCACAACTGAACTGGGAGTCACAGCACTTGATTTTTGTGCAATGCGTTTCCGAGATACAGGCGCTAATGCCCGTCTCACTAGCGAATGGTAAAAAGTATGTAACAATGAAAAACTAGCCTTGCGAACTGAAATTAAGTTTAAATGGTAACACTCGTATTCTTTCACGCAAGTCATACTAGTATACTAGAAAAAAGTAGTATGTTCACTTTCAGTATTTTATAGAGTAGGCTATTCTGACCTACAGTTTAAGATGGGGTCCGATTTCCCTTTAATGGTTGTCCATCAAAAATTGTTTTGTTAATTAACTGTGTGCCAATAAATTTATCTTATGGCGTGTTACTCAAAATATCAACATTCCTTCATAATTAATATTATTATTTATTTTACTTCAGACATTTACAGTCCACAAAACAAGAACAAAAATAAAGCACAAGTAAAAACACAGAGTTAGTTTACAGCAACATAGTAAGCTTATGTACAAGAAATAAAATTCTTTGTCACGACTTAAAAATGTTCGATCTAAAATTGTATTGTACAGCAGGTTGATATTAACAGTATTCTGAGTCAAAATAGCCTACTTCTAAGACTAAACACAGCTTGCCTACGTTTGCAGGAAAAACTTGCTACCTTGTAGCTAACATTTGGCTTGCGCTACAGCGACAAATTAACATGTAATGTGGAGTACACACGGGAAATAAATAAAAAACATTGTGCAAAATGTTGTGAATATTCATCAACTTGAAATATAGTGACCATAATTTCCGTCTCTTCGAGAAAATTACGAAGAAACTACTTTGATTTGCGTTAAATTACGTTAATTAGCAAGAGTAACTTTCCACCGGTTTGGTAATAACAGAACACTCCAGAAGACGCTAATTAACATAACACTTCAATAAACACTAATTAAAAATTTCAGTATTTGTATTACCTTACGCCATATTTTCTAGGGGCGCTCTTGGGAATAGAACGAGTGATGAGAAATAAACTTGGCTTGAATGGGGTGAAATATGGAGCCGTTGAAGAAAGCGTAGGAGTTCCAGTTTACAAATACTCGTACTTAGAACAACAGAAGCGTGTTTTGAATTGCTTTAATTACCCGCAAGTTAATTTCAAAATTAACATTCAGCTTCAGCTACTTAAATTTAAAGGACAAGAAACCCTTTTGAAGAAAAGTTACAAGAAGAAAAATTCGTCTTGAAATTCTGTATCACTTACATGCTGCCTTATTACATACACAGCTTAGTAGCAGTACCACTGTATAAAACTCGTAAATTTAAACTCCCGAGATGACCGTTAGGCGCAGCCATTTTGAAGTTAAGTCGTTTGAAACAAGTTTTGATAACATTAGGTAAAGTTTGAAAAATAAATTGGCGCATTTGTAATACATTGTAAATAAGATCTATAATCTGTGGTGAATTTGATGAATCTGTGGTGCACACTGGGATGGTAGTACAGTGACATTTTACCACATTTGGCGTGCACCATTTTATTTTACTAAGAATTTTCTTTTCTAGTACAAATTTTTCCAGTAGGTAAGCGTGATGCTGAGTAACACAACTTTTATGGAAAGTTTTATGGGACATCCTTTTATTAAATTTAAAATTGCCTTTTCTTCCCCTTTAAACTTAATGCGGACGTTACAGCAACCAAAAGGCAAAACCGCTCCAGTGTGGTTAACCAGTGTGCACGGTGTTAGTGGCTAATTTTCACTTGACTCTACCTGGTCGAGTGTCAATTCTTGTAGATCATTATACTCAAGAGACTAACCAGTGAGCACGATGACTGTACCTGGTTCAGTGCAGTTTACTCATGTGTGATTGAGCAGTTTGCCCTAACTGACACATTTCGATTCCTACCTCTGGTCCTTGAACAATTCTAATTTGGCACGACAATCTTTATCATTTGCACGTACTTATACATCTACCTCACAATACATGAATACTTATGAAAAAAGTATTAACCCAAAGCCGTCGGACGAGTTGAATGGCAATCGAAAAACTGATCGACAAAAACTGCACGTGGAATACAGAAAAAGTGCTCTTTCCTTATGCTACTAATATTTGTTGTCACTTGATAATACCCTGAACGCTAACACGTGGTCGACGCCTAATGCACGTCTTTCTAAATAAAGGTTCAATTCTGCTACATTTCGTCAGCCAACTAAATAAATTGCGGCGGAGAAGCCAAAGAAATGTCAGACCTCTTTCTCAACATCATCCATTCATCTAGATGTTTTATGTGCTGAGGCTATTCCGGCTTGGTAGATAAGAAAGTCCAGCCAAGAACAGGGTGAATGAAAAGTAAATGTATGTCCAAGTACAGATTGATTCAAAAGTAATGCTACAACTTTTATCATTAGTTTTTTCATCATCTACCTGCGTGTAATAGATTACAAAATGTTTTAATCTTAGCTGAAACAATATAAGGAAAAATGGAATTGGATCAAAATGTCTGGTATACTACATTTATTCAACATTTTTTAAATTTCTTCAATTTTAATTTTTTAAGGTTAAATTTGAATGAAAATAATCAGAAACTGCACTTACATTAAGTGGAAACTACCCTTACACTAATCAGAAACTGTGCTTACATTAAGTGGAAACTGCGTTTACACTGAGCAGAAACTGTGCTTACATTAACTGGAAACTGCGCTTACACTGAGCAGAAACTGTGCTTACAATAAGTGGAAACTGCGCTTACACTGAGCAGAAACTGTGCTTACATTAAGTGGAAACTGCGTTTACACTGAATAGAAACTGTGCTTACATTAACTGGAAACTGCGCTTACACTGAGCAGAAACTGTGCTTACATTAAGTGGAAACTGCGCTTACACTGAGCAGAAACTGTGCTTACATTAAGCGGAAACTGCGTTTACACTGAACAGAAACTGTGCTAACATTAAGTGGAAACTGCGCTTACACTGAGCAGAAACTGTTTACATTAAGTGTAAACTGCGCTTACAATGAGTAGAAGCTGCGTTTACATTAGCAGAAATGTCTCTTACATAATAAAAATTTCTCTTACATTAAGTAGAAACTTCGCTTACACTGAGTAGAAGTTGCAATTAAATTAAGTAGAAACTGATCTAACTTAATTAGATATTTTCTTTTCTGAAAGACAATCTACACTTCCACATGTGTTTTAGCTGTTTTAATTTGATGACTTGCGTTTATTTTATTACGTGCTAAAAATTTCTTAACAAAACCTCCATTACCGCAACATGTCATGCGAACTGGGAATTTTTCCCCCTGTTTTCGCTGCTCCAGGCTCTCTGATTTGATTTCTAGCTACTGAAATTACTTCTCGCTATTAGTAAATTTTTCATTTTGCGTTAGAGAACTTTGTGTCACTCCTGATGTCTGTCATAATGAAAATGTTGTTCGCAGAAATGGATGTGTAACACGAATAAGATGAGGAAATCTTGTCAAGTTAATTACATAAGAGCCCAGCAGACATGTTTTTATCAGAAACATTAGCAAGGATGTAACATACACTTAGCATGACAAATGATGATGATGTTGAAAGACATCAACTCACGCAGAGTAAAGTTTCTCTTCGACAAATTTCATCTGTTTCGAATTACGCAAGGCTGTAATTCGCGCAACAGATCGGCTCTTTTTTACGTTTCCTGACGCCACCGCAATGAGTTTGTCAGGTTTCATCTTTTGCTTTTTCTATAAAATTGATGTCAAAATGTTCTGGGTTTTTTCATAGCTGCTGCTAGGTAAAACTTCAGCCCTGGATTCACCATTAAGCAAAATAAGCACGCTAGTAGGGCCAATTTGCTGTTTTACCCCAAAATTGCAAGAAAACGTTTTTTGGTGTTTTCTTGTAGTATTTGGTCTAGAGAACAACATGTCCAAATTAGGCCGAAATTTGGACACTGCAAAGGGTATCATGACGTCAGAAAAGACAGTAACCATTGAATCAAAATGAATAGGTATTTAGTCTACCAGAATGGAGAAAAAAAACTCATTTTGATTCAAAAGCATGAAACTTTGCACTGTTCAAATTTAGGCCTAATTTGGATATGTTATTCTCTGGATTAAATACTACAAGAAAACACCAAAAAACGTTTTCTTAAATTTTTTTGGGGTAGGGTTACTTTTATCATTATATCGACCCTGCTAGTGATTAGGCCCTCAGCGGAAGTGGGGTCCCACAAAGTTTTTTCAAATCGAATAATTACGCAAAAGTAAAATATACCGGAATATGTGTGGCGGTTTCTGTGTTTGTTTACAATATGACGGTAAGGATGGCATCGAGATTAAGCCTGAGCTGTTCACTGCCATATGGTGATATACATTGATACATTGAATTACACATATATGGGGATACCGCAAACTTTTCAGTGCTTAGGGCCTCTATGGGCCTGAAAATGCTCTAGGTAAAAGTCATTTCTAGTGTAGATCTAGTTCTTACCGAGTAGATATTTGACACTTTGTGATGTTTATTTACCTGTTGTCTGACTGTCTGTCCATTCATCTGTCCGCCCGTCAGTCTCCCTGGCCGCCGCCTTCCTCCCGCTCCCCGCCCATCCGTCTCTTTCACTATCCATGTTTCTTTTTCCATCTGTCTGTTCGCCCGTCTGCTTAACATGAAACATTTACTCGTTCGTCCATCTGTTCCTCATTGATTTGTCCATCCATCTATCCATGTATTTGCCTCACAGCTGTATCTCTTTCTTTACCTGACTAACTGATCTAACATAGTTACATATCTTTTTTCACTTATTGGTACCTGTAATTACTCATCGTACCAATTACTCGTCCATTCAAACTGCCTAGTATCCGATTACGTGCATTTGTGTTGTTGCTGTTGGGCATCTAGTTAGTTGGTATGACATTTGTGCACCTTGTTGGGGTATAGTGACACACAGTCATGTGCTGCTACCTTTTTGGCCTTTAGGCCTTGAATGAAGCTTAGTTTAAATTTCTTAGCCTATATTTACATACTTAAAGGAAAGGCCAAGCCTTCTAGGAGGCCAGGCTTATTTTAATGTTCGCGAAACATGTTAGAATGATTTAGTAATGAAAGTGTGATAAGCGTGTAATAAGTAAAATCACTTTAAGGTAGCGATCACTTCATGCTTGGGCGCTCCCATTTTCAATGCCCATTCTTCCCCCATCACGTTATTCGTATTGAAGAAAAGTAGCGCATTGTCAATCTTCATCAAAAGTTCTACAAAAAATTAGATACCTAATTTTGTAATATTTTGCTTGTACATTAGGTAAGATGCAGAGATATGAATTAGTTTAAGCAGCGCGCACTTATGGAAAGCCACGAAAGTCACGAAGTCTCATAGTTATGTCATGAGTTTTAAGTGAAAGGCGGCCATGTCCTGTTTTCCTTTAACTAAATGATTAAATAGTTCATACGCAGTAGGGCAGCAACGTGCTACACTCTATAGATGTTAGGCTGTCAGCTTTCTGATGTTTATTCCTAATTTAATAATTGCGTGATTCTTTGATTGCTCTAATCTTCTCCTGCAGTTTATATTTAGCGCCAGTAAAATTTAAATGCCAAAGCTGGTCAGTAAATATGTAAGTTTACTATGTTTGTTATTTTACGATTGCACAAAAGAAGTTTGATTTATACTTGTTTATGATGTAATCTTTTGTAACCTTTGCAACATTACATTTGCAATTTTCTTTGTAATGAGCGCTATTTTGTAATTTACATATGAATGATTTAATAGCTTGCGATCAGTTAATTATTTGATGATAATTTTTTGTTCACATGTATTTGCAAAGTGCCTTATTTTCTTTTCTTAGAATAAACAATCGTTAGCAAGCCAATAAGGAATTTGACGTTTGATTTTTTAGCATTCCGTCAGCTACACACTTGTATAATAGCTTGTTTATTTATTTATGAGTTACAAGTAAAGTTAAAGGAAAGGGCAAGTAATTAGCGTAATGGGTTTATCTTACTGTTATGACTTAAACTTAGAATCATATAACAAAGAAATTTGCAAATAAACTGTCTGCAAACCATAAAGTTAATTTATACTGCTGCCGTATGCAAAATTTTCAGGCGCGGGAACAGCCACCATTCATTTGAAAAATATGACATAACTGGTGAACTTCGTGATTTTCATAAGAGCATTGTGGCCTTCCGTAAATGCGCACTGCTTACACTAATTCAAACTTCTGCAGCTTACCCTCTGGTCGTATAAAAATATCACAAAATTAATTGTTTAACTTTTTGTAAAAGCTCATTATACTGTTAACGGAAATTGACACTGCTCTCCTTTTCGTCAGTCAACAAATGACGTCAATGGTGGAATAATGGGCGTTGAAAATGGGGCCGTCCTAGCGTGAAATGATCGCGACTTTAAAGTGATTTCACTAACTACATGCGGTGCTTATCACGCTTTTGTTACTAAATCATTTTAACATTTTTGGCGAACGTCGAAATGACACTAACTTCACATAAGGCCTGGCCTTTCATTTAATGAGAAATTAGCAATTGAACATCTTTGCCGTCTGTCTGGTTTTTCTGTGGTAGTAGATTCATGACAACAAATATACCCAGTTTCTCGCTATTTTTAGGACGTTTGACAGTATTTTACTTGTATCCATTCTAATTTTTACTCTTTGTGGTAATCCGTTGTGATAATAAACAAATGGAAAAGTGGCGTAGTCTATTTTTGTTCGAGAAACTTCGAAATGTAATAGCATAGAGGTGTCGCCACCTATCTTTGTTGCACAGGAAATCTCGCGGTTTTGTAGGGATTCGCACTAAAAGGGGTCATTTACGAGGAGCAATTCGAAAAACAAAATTGTAGCAGTATGTTACGTTTATTAAATGGTGAATGCAAATCTTGTTTTTACTTATTTTTTGCAAAAATGTTGAGCGGGAAGCCTGCCTCTTTAATTAAGTTATATAAGGGAGTTAATGAAGGTCACAATGCTTCTGATTCGCTCAATAAGGTTTTTCACAGTTTCGTTATGCGCACGTGTAGTTACTGTAGGTCAAAGGTTAAGTGTCTTAACAGCCACCGTCAAGTGACATGTGGGTAAAGCAAAGCAGTCTGTCTCATCAGTCTAGTTGTTTTACGTAGACTTTACTTAATTATGCATTAGTCTGTGCATAGAGTCATTCACTAGCAGGATATTACTTGGGAACAAGAAAAAATGGCCTAGGTAAGGTTCTAGTTAGCAGTTAAAACTGTTATTATTACAGTAGCATGGGCTGCGAGGCGTTGTCAAGCATACACAAATGCGTTGTCTGGTACACATAATCTTTAGCCTTTTCACGATCATCATCAATCGTTTGAACTGTGAAAAGGCTCATTGACAAGCACGCTTTCACAGCCAGCGATTGGACAAATTTTGATAAACATGTGTTTTAATCACGCTTCTTCAGTCAGATTTGGTAATAAAATGGTGTTCGTCTTATAATCAAAATAGTCGCCAATTACATTTTTAAATTTGTAACCTTTTACATGCTGAAGGCTAGGGACAGAAAACTCACAGGGTACACTCTCTGGGAAAAGTTGTCTACGTATACGTGTGATCCGAGTTGCCGGGTCAAAACTCACAGAGCGGTCGGATCTTCAGAGCTAGGGCCACAATACTTGGTATGTTGTTAGGTGGTGCTAAGTTTTTGGATATGGCAGAATATGGGTGATTTGGAGAGGGAAGATTTTCCGCTAGGAGGCAAAATCCGAAAAATGGGGGTTGGGAACACAAATGCATCAAGTGCATTAGAATAGTACCGCGTAGCATATCAAAGGAAATGTCTCGATGAGGCAGATCAAATGCATAGGTTACAATATGAATAGTTAACCCGCCACCCCGCTAGTGGGCAAAACAGGGGTCGAGGAGACAAATGCCTTCCAGGGTCTACCAAATGTAGCTTGTTGTACATCAGATGAAAGATCTCAATTAGACAAACTAAGTGATATAAGCTATGCCAAGATTGTTGACCTTTGACCCGTTGGCGATGGGCTGAACAGTTAAATGCTGAAGTTTCATTGTGAAATGCACTTTCCATGTATTCAAGCAATTCAATGAAAGAAAATAAGCACTTTCAAAAAAGGCTGTCGTCTGTACATTTTTAAGGCTGAATTTTACAACTATTGTTTGCAAAATCTTCAGTTCCTGACCACATCAGAAACTTTGTTAACCATTGTACAACTTTTTTTCATAGACTCTCTATTTTTCATGTTCTACATTTCGCAACTGAAAGAATCTAATTTAGATTCACTACTACACTTTTGGTCTGTGAAGCAAAAAACTCAGTTGAAATTTACACCTTTACGCAGATCGTTTCCATTGTTGCCAAATGTCAGGATGATGATGATGATGATGATAGGTCTTTATTAGCCTTTTTCTGTACAAACGTTATACAACTTTACATACACAGAGTGAATTATACAATACTATATGTTACACATTCTGTAATTAGCTTTCTAATGGTACGTATAACAGTACATATTTACAGTGATGTTAAAGGACAAGAGAATGAGTACCTGAAGTAGGTTTCAGAAAAATCCTTAAAAATTATATTACTTTACAGTATTTTCATACATATGTCGTACAAGCGTTTACAATGAATTTTTGTTTGTTTTCATTTTAAATCTTCCGCAATATTGTTGCGACGGCGCCATTACATGACGCCACCTATGCAAACGTAAATCACAGGAAGATGAGGCAATGTTAAATTATGTACAAAAACTTTCCGTGCAAATCTATATTACACAGTTTTTCGCTTACCTGCTCGAAAGGCTTATGTAACTAGAAATAACACAAAGCAAGTTAGTGCTGATACTAAATTTACTATTTAGTGTATACTATTTTTAGTCTCATACACAAGATTTAACTGTCATTTCCCAGTGCGTTTAGAGTAATACGTTTCGCCTGTTTGCGTCATATATGTCGAAGACGTTGTTATATCAAATGCTCTGGATTCTGGGCTTGCATACCGCATTCACATAGCTCATCTCTGGCAAATTCAGTACGAGTCATCAACTCATTAAAATGTCCTTGTCCAGTCAATAACTTCACTGCAGCTACTTCTACTCCTCTTTCGGATGTTCCAACTTTTAGAGTCTGATCTAAATTCTTATGCGTCGAATTGGCTGTAGTTTTCCCACGTAGCTGAGCATTAGTTTTTAGTTTATTACTCCATTTCATATCTAAATAAGCTTACGCATAATTTTGGCGGTAAACACGCTCTGATGTAACTCTGCCACATGTTCAGAGCGAATATTAATATTTTTAGTTACTTTCAAGAAGTCTCTAACTTGCTCATGTGTAGCCGAAGTCTTCCAGTCCTGTGGGGTTGATGCTTCTACTCTGCACATTTTTTCTGTAATATGGCTTGTGAGAATATCATTAGAACAGCTATTTAGAACCTTTAAGAAAAACTTTACTCCTATTATTTTAGCGGTAAGGATGACAGAAGGGACATCTTTTTCAGATAGTCAGATATATTTTAACTGGCGGAACTAAAGTAAGATATCTTTGACTTCAACGAACCAAAGTCTCTTTCAACAGACACAGTGACAAGCAAAAAATTTTACACGGCGGAAAATCAAACATGGAGAGCTTCTGTAATCAATACGAGTAAAATACTTTGCATATGCTCAGAAGCTGGACAGGCACAGACACAGTGAAAGCTTTATTGAATTTGTACGCATATGTCATCTGAACTAATTTGCTTTGCCAGCCTAACTTTGTTTCCCCCGGGCAATGTCGGCATAGATCTGGTATGGCTTCATTTGATAAGGCCACTGAGGAGGCAAAATTTCACGAATGATCGGCTGCTGTCTGGTAATTTATATACCAGCCCTAAAAGTAAGTGAAACCAGGAAAAAGAGACGCTGGAAACAAGTCAAAGCCAAAGAGATTACCAGTACGTAAACGCAGTTGAGAACTTCTTTGTTCATGAATTGAACACCAGATGGAGCCGGTAATCATTTAATGTGTGCTAATTTATATACCCAGCCCTAAAGGCAAGAGAAACCCGCAAACTAGGGAAAAGAGACGCCGGAAACACGTCAAAACCAAAGCGGTTCCCAGTACACTAACGTGAATGAGAAGTTTTTGGTTAAAAGTTGAACACCAAGTGGAGCCGGTAATTGTTACATAATCTGTGGGTGAATTATAGGCCTATATAGAATTAGGGCATACGCCTTCATGGCCCTCCCACCTACCCCACTAAACCAATCAACCGATCAGAACCCTTTGCCATGGACTTGGCTGGACTACATTTGCGCTTCTTGGTTAAAAGGAAGAAATGGGTTATAAGATGGGGGCTTGCTCGAATACCTGTACAAAAGCGATCTCACAGCACTTTGTCTTGGATGGAATTGTGCCACAAGATGAGGCGGGTCCCTTTTAAAAGCACTTTTACCAGAGCCGATGACAATTTTGCTGTCGCACGCTCATTTTTGGGACATTTTCGCTTGGAATACAATGGAGGAACAGAGAAACATTGTTTTGACGCCACCAATCATAGTCTGACTGTACGTTTGCTGGCTTCTTGTGTACACTGGGAAGGTGAGTTAGTAACATTTAACTAGTTGGGGCGAACAATTTACATCACTAAGAATTTTTTTCCAGTTACATAAATCTTTCGAACAGATAAGCGTAATACTAAGTAGTATAACTTTGCGTGGAAAGTTTTTTGGAACATACTATAAAATTCCATTTTCTCCCCTTTTATAAACACTGACGTGGCTATGACACTGACGTAGGCGGTTGAAGCCCTGGCCTGTACCTGCTTCATTGCTCACATGCCAGCAGGCGCTAAATATTTGCAGGTCTTAGAGAAATTAATATCTGAACAGACCAGCTGCTCTAGCATTGAACACAATATCACTCTTGATAGCCCCGCCTCCGCGTGCAATGATGGAACCAGACCAAGCCAAGTCCCAGATGAGAAGCCAGCAGTAAGCGACAGGTAATTAATGTAACTGATCCAGCTTCAGAGGATTACCAGTGAACAAGCCTTTGAGGTAGATTTATGCGGCTTTGATGTATCAATCCAAAGTCAACTGCTGCTGCACTCAAACAAGAGAGACCAACAAAAACTAAAACAAAGGCTTGTTAAAATCTGACGGTTATAGTGCATTTAAAACTTGAATAAAACTTTTCGACTAAGCAGACAAGAGAGGGGGAAGAAAGATGGAGGGAAGGGGAGGGAGAGAGAGGGGGAGGCAGAGTGAGACAGAGAGAGAGAGAAAGAGAGAGAGAGAGAGAGAGAGAGGGAGTTAGAGAGAGAGAGAGAGAAGGAGAGGGAGAGAGAGAGAGAGAGAGGGAAGGAGAGAGAGGGAGAGAGAGAGAGAGAGAGAGAGAGGGAGAGAGAGAGAGAGAAAGACAGAGAGAGAGAGAGAGAGAGAGAGAGAGAGAGAGTGAGAGAGAGAGTGAGAGAGAGAGGGAGAGAGAGTGAGAGAGGGAGAGAGGGAAAGAGAGAGTGAGAGAGAGAGAGAGGAAGACAGAGAGAGAAAGAGCTTTTGAGGGGGAAGGGGAGGAGAGGGCAGTTTTGTGAAGCAAAAGTGCCGATATTTCAAGTATTAGGTTTCTAAATTTCTAAGGCTTCTTACTTGCCAACAAACTGTTAGAATCGAACTATCCCAAAACCACCGGGATAGAATGTTTTCCGTGTAAACAAGAAAAGGACAGTTCTGTAAGATTCTGTAACAAGCTGAGCCACATCAGTTCACGTGTTCCCAATTTGATTTAGCTTCAGTTGCAAAGCATTTCATTGCTCCGTGGGACGTTTTGCTGTTAAAATGAGGCATTTCAGCATCTGCTACTGATAAAACAGACGTTTCACTCGTCTCGCTGGTTTACTTTAATGACGTGAATGGCTTCTCTAGTACAAGTGACCAGCACACGACTTTTCAAGCACGAATGCTAAAAAAATGAAACTTGCGGAGGCAGACAAAAGAAGAAAAGAAAAAGAATGATCGAAGAAAGAAAAAGAGAATGAAAGAAAGATAATACAGGGATTAAAATAAAAAAGAAGTAAAACAAAGCATAAAATAAACGAGAATATGAAAAAGACTAGTCGTAAAAACAAAAGTACGAGAATAAAATGAAAAACAAAGGAAAAGAAAAATTTTGAGGAAAAAACGATGAAACAAAATCAATTTTCGTTCAACTTATTCTGCCAGACCATTTCTTGAGAGCACTATAGAAAACCGTCTATACTATTCCCAGGAGGAAAAAGCAGACAATCTGACAATTTGGATTAACACTGAGACATCTCCACTGATGACAAATGATGCATAAAACTACAACACATGCCAGAATCTTCCACTTTTATTGCTCCATAATCTTTTCCATTATTAACTGAACGCTGATTGGTGGCAATAGTTGCTGTCCCACAAGAGACACCCTTGAAGCCAAATTACCAATAACCCTCCCTCTTTGTTATGATAGTCATTACACTAAACAATCAGATGCATCTGATTTATGTTATCGTATTGTCAAGTTGATTTGGAAATCAGTAAAAAATACTTTTTTAAACTACAGATAGGCTGCTGAATTACGTGTATTCGTTTTGGCTGTAAACTGAGTAAATATATGTATATATTCCCGAAAATCCAGTTAACTATAATGTATAGGATACCATTTTATTAAGTCTTATTTAATTGCATAAGACACTTTTCACTCATACCACATTTTGTTTTGGCGCAAAATGCAGAGTTAATCCTAAACTCAAGAGAACCGCAAAGAAACCCGAAAGACGTTACTAAACTTAATCATTTTTGCTGTTGGCTAAATTTTCAGCTTCTTGTTTTGCTTACTAACCTATTAATTTGTAAAAAACGATTAACATTTTTACGACATGAAGGCAGCCCCTGGTGTATACGGTAGTAGCTTCAAATTTCGACAAACTATAACTCTTCACCCGCGTTTTCTAATGAAAAAAGAGTACCGCTAAGCTTATTATATTAATTACTTTACTTTAACGTGGTATCCCATGTCTGACAGCAATGTAACAAACAAGAAATAATAGATTCATAATTTCTAACTCCAGTTTCCTAAACTTTAATACTTAAGAATATTTTATCTGTCTTTAAACTATACGAATGAATACACTGTGGCACAGTCACTGAATTTATTACATAAAACCAGCTATCTTTAAAGTCACGCTTTTTATTTTCACTTTTTCAAAGTCATATCTTTTGTTTATAGTAGTGCACCTGGTCAATACTAGTCAGTGACAGTAGTTACCTTCATATTTCTGCACATCACTTTCTATATTAAGTTACCTGTAACAGTAATTTATTTTCAACGTCGTACCTTTTACTTTCTGTGTTACCAGGGGCGTAGCCAGGTTCTAAAGTTAGGGGAAGCATGCACATAAAAAGATTCCGTGACACATACCAAATAATTTTCAACAGTAGTAATAAATAATTTACAGAAGGCTTACTACTAGACAATCGTGTGACAAGAATATATTATAAGAATTGGATTTGGGCAATTTGATTCTTCGTTCAATCAGTTAATCTTGACAAATGAGTTGCATAGATGGACGCTCATTTCAAAAACACGAGAGGCACGTTGGTCAAATCAAGTAATAACTCCAGAAAATCTTCCAAGGCCATGCAATTAAAAAATAAATAAAAAAGGATTCGACTTTTATCGCAGTAGTGAACGAAAGAGCTAAAAAATTGTTGAAAAGGTGCCAATTTTGAAAAATGTGCTCGGAGGGAGCGGTTCCTTCCCTGGCTCCTTTTATAAGCTATGCCACTGTGTGTTACCACATCATGAACAATGGTGGCGAAATTGAAAAGTCTCGCTTTTTCAATTTCAAAAGGTTCAAAGTCACGATTTTTTCTTTCAATTTTCCCGCCACGTCAAGTGACAGTAATTATGCACATTAACACGTATCGTCAAAGTCACACGTTTTGCCACACCTTTTGCTTTAAATTTTGCTGCTCTACCCCCGGCAAAAACTTTTCTAAAATTCGTGCCTTTTGCGTTCAATTTTACCGCTCAACCTGTCCAATATTTCTTCAAATTCATGGCTTTTGCTCTCAATTTTACCGGTTAACCTGTGGCAACATATTTTTTTCAAATTCGTGGCTTTTGCTTTCTGTTTGACCGCTCAACCTGTGAAAATATTTTATTTGAAATTCGTAGCTTTTGCTTTCAGTTTGACCGCTCAGCCTGTGGCAATATTTTTCAAATTCGTGGCCTTTGCGTTGAATTTTATCGCTCAAGCTGTGGCGGTGTTTTTTAAAATTCTTGGCTTTTGCTGTCAATTTTACAGCCTAGTCATATGGCTCGCGCTCTCTATACTGATATTTGATTAAATTTCCGCTGAATTATGCGTTTATTTCCCCAGTGTGAATTTCCCATGTCTTCCCTGCTGAATACAACAAATCATGACCTTTAGTATTTTAGTTTCTGACTGGATACATCCCTGTTCCAATTTGTTCTTTTCTAATTTACGACCGCACTTTTCAAGCCTGGATTAGCTTTATCTAAAAAATCGGAACTCCTCTGGGGAGCTAACGTTATTTTCGTTCAATGTTTTACAGCTGTGACACGTCGAACTTGATGCCGAAAAGGCTTCGTTTCATATAAGACGTTAGATTTTCGCCCATTGGGTTTGGAAGACATCTTTGACATGATGTATGCAGGACTTTGAGTTTGTCAGTTTGAGGGGCCAGTTCTTCTGTCTATTTTAGCAAATGTATGCCTTCCCTTGATATTTTGAAAATTGAAAAAGTGACAATAAACATTTTGATTTTTCATTTAAATACGGCATATAAGATCATGCATAAACTGGTATATTTAAATTTTGAAGATTTCTCCAGTTTCTACCACACATTTACGAGGACACAACTATAAACTTCTAGGTTGAACTTGTACAAATATGATTTTTCAAACAGAATTTGTAGTATAGCAAACTTGCCGAATCTTGCTTGTTAAAATATTGCAAATTTAATAGATTTCTGTAAACCCTAGTTCAATGATCTCTTCCTATTTTGGTAAATTTACACTAAATTTCATTAATTTTTTATATTAGCGTATTTTGATGTAAGTAATGAAAATTTTATCTGTTGTAAACTGATGTATCTTAATTTTACATCTTCACAATATAGACTGGCCTAAGAGCTAACATAGCCTGCTAGTCTCATCTTTTATAAAATAATGTATATTTAAAAATGTTCTTAATAATAATAATAATAATAATAATAATAATAATAATAATAATAATAATAATAATAATAATAATAATAATAATAATAATAATAATAATAATAATAATAATAAAAATAATAACAACAACAACAACAACAACAACAACAACAACAACAACAACAATAATAATAATAATGACACGATTATTTTTCCTCTATCAGTTATGTCTTTTTGCCCCAACTTCCTCTATACAGTTGAATAAGTGCCTCCTTTTCTAGGTCACATAAGCATATTACCGTGAAGATGATAAATTTTCTCTTATCACTTAGGTGTTTTTGGCCCAACTTCCCTTTAACAGCCCTTCCCCTTCTAGTTTCAAAATAACCAATTTGAAATCAAATGCACATATCACGTACCATACACCGCTTTGTAATTATTATTAACACTTTAGTGGAAGCCCAGTTGACCTAGTCAGTCTAAATCTAGGCTAGATTGGCTTCTCGGCTCAGCGTGACATTCGATTCTCAGCTACATTCGCCGCCGACTACTATTATGGTGAATGCCTCCATTATAAACTTATTCTTATAACAGCAGTGTTTACGTTAGACTTGTCTGCATTTAATAATTAAAGCTCTCTGTTGACACAAAAGTCGTGTTTTCAGGCTTAACATGTTACGGGAGCGTTTCTAAGGCAAGACATTTACACCGTATCGACACAGTTATTCAATAACCTTGTTCAATATTTGCGCCTAGTGCAAAAGTGAATGCGTTTATTGAACAACTCTGATAGAATAATAATGGAGACGGGTGTGGGAAAACTTGCGAAATGAAACCAGTTTAGGCTTTATTAAACAGACATGATACATGTGAACAGGCCTGCAGATGCAGATATGATACAAGCCACTGCTTTTTAAAAGTTTTATGATATCTAAGTCAAAAAATAAATTAAATTAAGATTATCGTAACGACGCATCAGAATAGACGTACAGCAAAGTCAGTCAGCCATTTCTCTCTCTCTCTCTCTCTCTCTCTCTCTCTCTCTCTCTCTCTCTCTCTCTCTCTCTCTCTCTCTCTCTCATTCCCCACCTCTTTCTCAACTTTCCTTCTCTCTCTCCTCTCTCACTCATTCTCTACCTGTCCCGCAGCTTCCTCCTCTCTTCGCTCTTGCTCACTCTCCACCTCTCCCTCAGCTTCCCCCTGTCTCCCCTCTCTTTCACTTCCCACCTCTCCTTCAGCTTCCCCCTCTTTCCTCTTTCCCCCAGTTTCCTCCTCTCTCCTCTCTCACTCACTCCCCACCTCTCCCTCAGCTTCCTCCTCTCTCACTCACTCTACATCTCTTTCTTTTCTTCACACTTTCTTTCCTTTCTCACTCTCCACCTCTCGCTCTTGGCTGCTGTCCACATCTCAACAACAAAAACGAAAACAAAAAAAAAGACGGAAAGCAAGCTACTTTACGTCGAGACAAATTGGGTGTCGCAAACATTACCAGAAACAAAATTCAAGCAAACAACGTTAATGTCATAACAAACAAAGTCAAAACGAACCGGGATAAAATAAACAATTTTAAAACAAACAATGTCAAACGATCGCAGAACGATGCACAAAGTGTCAACATTCATATTTTCCCACTAATTTTTTAATTGCTAACTTCTATTGGTGTAAATAGAAATTTGGCAATTGCTTGCAGAATTGTTTTTTAGTAGAGCAGGGTAATTTTAATGCATTCTTGTCTAGAATTGGACTAATATCAGATGCTTCTTGTACATGCGGGGCGGAACTACAAACACCCATACATTTGTTATGTGAATGTCCTCGTACAGATGTTATGGCTAGACATGAATTTAGAGATAAATTAAAAATTCGAGAGCTGCAGCGCATTTATATAGAAAGAAAAGAAGATGTGCTTTTATGAATACAGTCCGAGATACTTTTATACTGGAAACTCTGCTAAATAAGCTTAATTATTAGATTTTTTAGCTAATGTATTAATAAGTTAGTATATGAAATAATGTAATAATAATGTTAGCGTATAAATAATGATGTCTTGCGCATATTGTACAAAACTTTTGTATAACTTCACAGTCTGTTTTGTAAATATGTATAACAGATAATTAGACCACTATTTATTTACATTATCTATTATATTGTGTATGTTGAATGTATATGTATTTTTGTACCTGTAATTAGAGGTAAATGAAAGACTTATAATAAAAAAATCTGTTGACGAAACAGGATGCAACTGCCATGTTTGAGACAAGCAACTTTACCAGACATTTTTTTATCGGATTTAATGTTTACAGCTTTTGCAGGCTAACTTCCCTGCTGCAGAGGATTATAAAATTCCACAGAATGATATGCGTGTATTAAAAGGCATTAGCTTGTGTAAGTCTGATAAATTCATAAACCATGTGGATCGATTTACTAAGCTAATTATGCTGCCGTCGGTAAATAAAGCTTAAAATCTACGCAGGATATTAGTTCTCAACCATAAAAATAGACCATAAGAAACTGTATAAGCTTTGAAGGAACTGAAACACAGTAAGAACAGCGTGAAACTGTATTAACGAATGAACATGCGTTAAAATGAATTGTTGTTGAAGAGCGTATTGAAACAAACAGCCCTAAAAGTTGAAGCGCAAAAACATTCTTCATAAATAAAACTTAAAAATCCGTCTTCAAATTTTGAACCACTGTCATATTGCACACAGAGCTTGCGTTAGCAGTAACGCTGTATAAAACTTGTAAATTTAAACTCCCGCGTTAGACGTGGTCATTTTAGCGGCAAGTCGTTTGAAACACGTTTAGATAACACTGCACAAGATTTGACAAAATAATCAGAGCATTCGTGGTGCATTCTTTACTAACTAAGCAAAAGTTTAAATTACTTTATATTGTCAGTAAGATCAATAATGTGTTTTTTGGTGAATCAGTGGTGCACACTGGGATGGCGATGCAGTGTTGTTTACCAGTTGGTGAGAACGTTTTAACTCGTTAAGAATTTCCTTTTCCAGTTCCATAAGTCTTCAAACAGGTAAGCTTAGTGCTAACTAATGTAACTTTGTATGGAAAGGTCTTTGGGATATCCTTTAAAATTCCCCTTTCTTCCTCTTCAAAATGATATATATTCTGTACGAGCATTCATCCATTTGCTCAATTTTTCTGTGGAATCCTGCATGTTAAGAGATTAATACAGCATTTAGCGGTAACAGTGTTTCAAAGACGCCAGAAGCAAAAGTTCTAAGTGAAACTTGATGACGAAAAGTTTTTAGTGGAGAATTTAATTTCAATGCAAAAAACTGTTTGAGTAAATCGTGGTCTCGTTCTACGCATTCCAAGTCGCGCAAGTCGCAATGAAAACGGAAACATTAAATGTTTTAGCTGGGAGGGGGTGCTCGAAATGTTATAGAACTAGCAAATTCTATTATTGTCCAGGATCTGAAAAGCTGCCTGGTGCAGTGCAGTTGACTTTCAGAAACATGTGTGGACAGCTTGAATTCTACTACTACTACTACTACTACTACTACTACTAGTGGTCTAGTACTAGTAGTAGTAGTAGTAGTAGAGATTGTTTATTTTAGTGACACATTTTTATTTACATCAGTAAGACTTATAGTGTTATAATGTTATAAAAAAATTGAAAAGTCAGCCGTTTAGGCTTACGCGTCACAATTACTATAAACTACACATACATTTTTATCATAAAGAAAACTGGTTGGTGTGAAACTATGCAATTATCGTTAGTCAACATTTTTACAAAATTAATATGTAATGTATACAGGGTTCAGCTAACCTCTTAATACCATAAGTTCTATTCGATTATCGAAATTTAAAGACGACGATTACTTATATAATTAAGATTTTGCATATCTTACTGTTTTTCATTCAGTTATTTATTTATTCATTTATTCTCCGTAACTTTAACGCTTAATAACTCGTAAGCCTTGCAAACTAGGGTCATCAAACTCACATGGTTGGTAGCCTTGGGCGTCGGCGAGCAACAGTATGGTGACCACTGACCACTGGTCAAAGGGGAAGGGCTGTAGGTCGTTCAGTTTTTCATTTAGGACGCACTTTCTTTTTTTCATATGTATTTTGGTACTGTGGTGTAGATGTGCACCTGGGGTTTTAAAAAGCTTATAAGCTCTAAACGCCTGAGGGAGGTGCCAAAATGCTAAATTTGGAGTCCTCCAATTGGTGACCTTTTACATGCTGAGTGCTAACAGCACAAAACTCACAGGGTACACTCTCTGGGCAAAGGGAACTACGTATACATGCGACTCAAGTTGTCGGGTCGAAGGTCACAGAGCGGACGGGTCTTCATTTATTTTTCTTTAGGATCCACAGTTTTTGAGCCAGGGCCACAATGTTTGGGATGTGGTTAGGTGGAGCCAAATTCTTGGGTATGGCAAAATATGGGTCACTTGGAGGGGAGAACATTTTTTCCGCTAGGAGACAAAAACCGAAAAATGAGGGTCTGGAACAGAAATGCGTAGATTGTTGAGCAATGGTACCTTGTATCAAATGAAAGGTCTCGATGAGGCGAATCGAGTGGCATAGGTTACAAAGAGAATGGTTAACCCGCAACTTCTCTAGGGGACAAAATAGGGGTTGACGAGACAAATTTAACCGAGTATCAACCGAGCTAGCTTGTGTTACATCAAACGAAAGGCCTCAACGAGACAAATTAAATGGTACAAGTTATGCCACGATTGGTTGACTTCTGACCCGCGGGTTATGGGTTAAAAAGTTAAAAGTTGTGATTTCTTGTGAAGCGCAGTGCCTATGTAGTTAAGCAACAATGCGAATTCGAAATAATTCTAAATTATAATTTAGAAAGACAAAAAGACAGCGTCTTTGCAAGCCTAAGTCTGCAAAATCTCCAGTTTCTGACCACGGCAGAAACATTGTCAATTCGTTCTTTCTGTCTTTTCACATAACTGTTTGTATAAATTTTGCTCCTTCTCTAATTATTTCTGTCATTATAAAAACTAATTTCTGCTGATTATACAAACAGCGAAAATCTCCCTTTACACTACAACATTTAGCATACAAATCATCCTATAACCATTATAAAGAAGATATTTCTGTTAAAAAATATTCTTCACTTTCTGCTACATTCATTTCTACTACGATATTACAGAAGTACAAATTCTATCGTTTAAGTCAATTTGTTGAAACCTGTCAGTTTCTATGCGCAAAGCTAAAACACCACACCTAAACTGTGACAACGATCGCTGAGCTCTAGTCATCGATAAATTCATGTAGTAGTCTGTGCAAGATTCTGATTTAAATAGTTTAAATGTTCTTAATTCTGGTTGATGTTCTACTTCATTTAACCGCTCTACCTCATATTTTACTAACATTTCTAGTAGTTGTATTCATTCGCAGGCGTCATAAAGGTGCTTTTCCTCCACAGCACAAGGTGCACTAAGAGGTGGGAGGGGTTAGCTAATAATGAATTCTCTAAATATTGCTTCCCACATAACTCAAAAGAAGAAACGAATCCATCCAGGTAATAAAGCCACAGGTAAAAAAGTCACAGGTAAAAAGCCACAGAAAAAGGCACTGTAAAAAAGTCACAGGAAAAATGCACATGAAAAAAGACACAGGAAAAATTCAAAGGAAAAAAAGCACAGGCAAAAGCCCTAACCCTAATACTAACTCTAACCCTAGCCAAAAGTGACTGCGACTTTTTCTTGTGACTTTTTTCTGTGAATTTTTTACCTGTGACTTTTTTACCAGTGTCTTTATTTGATGAATGCGTCCTGTACTCAAAAATATAGTACGTAAATAATGCTGTTCTTATTGCTTCTTCGTATTCTGCTCTTCTTGTATGTAAGTAACATTTTTGGATGTTTTTATCAGTGTCTTTTACCACTGCCAATGTATACAAGGTTACCATACTTTGCTACCAAACAATGGTTTAAACGTAAAGCTCCCGGATGTAAAACTGTAACAATTTGTTTGAACGACAGTGCAAGCCGGCTTTTTTCGAGGCAATCACTAAAAACTGGCAAGTCTGTAAACCTTTTAAATGTCCTTAGAATGAAGTAATCAATAGTTTCAATCCATTCATCTGTTTAACTTTGCCGTTGAGATAGCATTAAGACACGTCGCCAGACTGCTCCCCACTCAATCATGTTGATAAATGACAAGTTCAAACATGTAGGAACTGCTATTCTTTGGAAACAATAATGCCTTCCCTGATGAACATTTGGAAAGCGAAACTCTTGCAGCTTCGTAATTATTTTCCAGATGATGTGAAACTCTCAAAAGATTGGTTACAGCTCACGCTCAGAGCTCTCAACGAGTCAACCGAAGATAGGGTTGCCACCTTGTTATGAACCAAAGTCACGAGGCAAGAGCTAGGGGGGGTTGTAAGCTCCCCCAGTGTGGTCCAGGAGCTCCTGAGACCAAGCAATTCTGGCATTTTATGTGTTTTATGAGGTCTTTCAGAAACCAAAATCAAGAAATTCTAACAACAAAGCAGTACAAATTCTTTATTTAAGACTCCAAAAAGCCCTAAAAATCTAAAACTTACAAAAGTGCAAGCAGTCAACATCAATTTTTGGAGTTTGTTCCAAGTCACATTTTTCAAGTTTTCTGAGGTTTCTGGAATTGGTTTAGCAATCAAACTATTAAGCACTTGAATTAAAGCTAAAGCAGAAAAATACTTGTTTTACAGTTTTTGTCGCTGAGGCAAAATTGGCAAAAAATGTAGAAGGGGTTAAATGATGAAGCCATAAAACCACTTAAACTTAATTTAATAGGTTTACTGTTAGCTTAATTAACAGAGAGTTGGCTGTTTTTTTGGCTTAATCTTTTGCAAACTTTCCAGAGCATGCAAGTTGTATTTCTGCTTTTTCCCCATTTAAGTTCCAATGTGATGGTCGAAATCAGGAGATTTCAGAATTTTTCTAAAATCTGATCGAACTACGAATTTATGGCTGAATCTCAGGAGACTTTGGGCCAAATGGTGGCAACCCTAAACGAGGAGCGTGTTACAGATCTGCAGTCCGAGCCACTTCAAAACTGTTTTAAAAACCAATGTATTCAGCAAACTTACCTGTGCAGGTAAGATGAATTCTTGTTCATTGGTGTAGATTCTCTATCTTCTCCTGGTTTCTTTTAGTAAACAGAATGGCGGCCTTCAGAAAATAAAAATAACACAGACTAAGCTAACTATAATCACAGTGACTGATTGGAAACTGTCCAAGCACAAAAAATCGCTATTTTTTCAATCCCAAAAATATTGACTGTCATCCCAATATGGTTTATGTACACCATCGTTTTCTTTTGCGTTTGGTTGCTTGCTTGCATGCATTTATATATTTGATCGTTAGCTGGTTGTCTGGCTGCATGACTGGTTGACTTCTTGTTTGCTATATTTGCATTATAATTACTATCAACACTAAAACTCTGAAACTATTGGGTATAATGTATTTTTGTCCATGGTTTTCAACTGGTTTCTATTGACTTGCTGATAAAGGTCCTGCCTTATTGACCTTTAATCAACCTTTGACTGATTTATGACCTTTGACCTGTTGATTGTTTCTGAAGACCTTAATCTACTGCCTTTTAGCTTTTGACCTATTCTCTTGGAAAGTTTGAGAGATTGAGAAAAAATTCGAAAATTTAATTTCGTTATTAACTTACAAATTCTTAGGAGTTAAGCAGCCAAACTTATGCAATCTATAATCTTGAACGGGTCGGTGGGATGGCCAATGGTGCAGTTAGGTCGAAAGTCAAACTTACTAAAACTGAAAGGAAAGGAAACCCTTCACTGAAAGGAAAGTAAAACTGAAAAAAAATCGTCTTGAAATTTTTTTCTTACATACTGTTTTGTTGAGCTCAAAGCTTGTATTACGAATAACGCTGTTTAAAACTAGTAAATTTAAACTCCTACGATGACTGTCAGGTGCAGCCATTTTGACGGTAAGTCGTTTGAAGCAAGTTTAGACAACAATTTATAAAGTTTGAAAATATAATGAGACCTCCTTAGCACACACTTCACTAATTAACAAAAGTTTAAATTTTGTTTTCTTGTCAGTAAGATCAATGATGTGTTTTTGGTGAATCAGTGGTACACTGGGATAGTGAAACAGCGACTTTGTACCAGTTGGCATGAACATTTTAAATTATTGAGAATTTTCTTTTCCAAATACATAAGACTTTCAAACAGGTAAGCGTAATGCTTTGTGTGGAAAATTGTATGCTTGTAACTTCGCGTGGAAAATTGTTTAGTACACACTTTAAAATTCCCTTCTCTTCCCCGTTAACAGATGGGGGCGTAGTGTGTACCATAACTATTTTTTTCTTTAATTGAGCTTTTAGGTAAACTCACGCACGGTAATACACCTCAGTCTACCAATTCACTGCCTCATATTAAAGGACTAATCTTACCAAGTTGAAATCCTATTACCCCTCATCTTTCTACGTTTAGATGACCTGAGACTAAATGCTGCATCTCAGCTTGCATTTTGTTTAATGGTAACAAAATAATGTTTGTTTAATTATATTTGCATTTTTCTAGACTTGCGAACCCACTGACTCGGCGCTAACGATTATTTTAGTTCACAAAAGAAAAAAATTCTCCTTATTGGTGACATAGTGTCGACTTTGGGTGGTGTAAATTTCGTCAAAATTAATTCAATGTTTCTAACTACAAATGCTGTATCAGTTCAGTAACTTCATTTGTTTTACGTGGACTTTACATAATTATGCATTAGTCTGTGCGTAAAGTGATTTACTAGCAGCATTTTGCTTAGGAATAAGAAAAATGAACTAGTTAAAGTTTTATCTAGTTGTTTAAAATATTGCTATTACAATAGCACGAGCTGGAAGGCGCTGTCGAGCGTACAGAAATGTGTTGTCAGGTACTCTTAACCTTTAACCTTTTCACAATCATCATCAATCATTATTCCAGAATACAAACCCAATTTTGTACAGTCTGTAGCTGCAAGCGGTGCTTACTAGTTGCATTACTGAACAGTTCAAAACTGAACCTGTTTCTGACTATGATACACATAGTCAACACAACAGACATTCTCTTTAATGGACAGTCATTAGCGGCTATCATATTTGCAGGTATAGTGTTACAAACTATTCCATTCAGCGGAAGTAATTACTAAAGTGCAACCTGCTTTTACAGAGCATCGGCGGCCCAGCAGGAGAAGAGCTGGGCTTACCACTGCCACACTCAAGGTGACCTCTAATTGTGTCAATTATGTGTAAACCAATCAACGTTTTCTAAAGACATCGAAGAAAGTTGAATTAATCTCCTCTGCTGTAATTCTACCCTTTCAGCGAAAAGTATTTTTACGTTTCCATCTCAGTGGGTGCTCAGCATCCATGTGCGACGTGGTCGTGAGGAAGGGAGGAAATTCCGAAAAATTCCAGCTATGATTTGAAGCGTGACGATGTAGCAGTGACGCGACTCGTACTACATCTCATAATGCACTGTTGCACCATTGTCAGTTCCATTTCGTTCATTGCTCTACTGTTTGTGATACGCCCTGTTTAAATTCACCATCCGCCATTAGCGATTACATAAATTGTTAGTTTCAATTTACATCCGATTTTTTCTGACTTCTGCGCATTTTCCGAAGGAGCGTTTCCGCTTTTTTCTAATTTCCTGCAGGGTTTTTGTAAAAGCAGAAAGGAAAAATGTCCAAAGCTCTTATGCAAATCAACACTAAGTAAATGCAAAAAACTCCACAGTGCAAATTAATTGACATTTCTAATTAACTGATAGCTATTGATTTCTGCTAAAGATAGCTAGGACTAAACTTACAGGGCTGCAGGTACCTACGGCTTCCTTGAGTAGATATGCCCTTAGAGGCAGAATTTTGTTTTTCTAAGAACCAGTAAGAAGATTCTTGTCCAACGCTTAAGTTTTGGTGTTTCTGCTTTAAAATAAAGACCAAGCCTTCTGGGAAGTTGGGCTTATTACAATTTTCCAGAAAAGGGTTAGAAGGATTTAGTAATAAAAGTGTGTTAAGCGCTAGTTAACAATTAGAAATGTGTAATTAGTAAAATCACTTTAAAGTCACAATTATTTCACCCTTGGGCGCTCCCACTTTGTGTACCAAATTCTTCCACCAATGGCATTGTTCATCAACTGAAGAAAAGCAGCGCACGGTCAATTTCCGTCAAAAGTATAATAAGTTTTTACAAAAAATTACGCAGCTAATTTTGTGATATTTTTCCGGGAACATTAGGTAAGATGCAAAATTTAAGCAGGGCGGAATATTAGGAAAGCCACGGGGCGGCTACGAAAAGTCACAAAGTTCACCAGTTATGTCGTAATTTCTAATTGAAAGGCGGCTACCACCGCGCCTGAAAATTTCTATGCAGAGGTAGTATAAATTAGCTTTATACTTTATAGAAAGTTTTTTTGCCATTTTCCTTGTTTTATTTTTTTGAGTTTAAGTGATAGCGGTAAAATAAACTCAAAGTGCTAAGTGACTTGATCTTTCCTTTAAATTTACTGTATTAGGCCTATCAGGCGAAAATGTACATTTCGGAAACTGTTCAACACATTATCTCAATTGACCAAATTTGGACTGAAACAATATTATTTCAAACACGGTAACAATGTATTTCCAATCAAATAAAATAATACCATCCAAGCATGTTTAAAATAATATTATTTTAGCACAACATTGGCCAATTGAGAATTTGAGAAGTGTTTTGACAATTTCTGAGACGTCTATTTTCTCGTGTTGCTAAGAGGGTGATAATAAAAGCAGAAATTACCAAAATTTAAGTTTTGGGGATTTGACTAAAAATTACTTCTTCCCTGATTTCACTTAATTCGCCAGAGACTCGTGCGTGCATCACTCTATATTTGAACGAAAATAAAAATATTTTATGTTTAAAAGAAAGCTACTTCAAATTTAAGGTTAAACCGTACGTTAATATGCATGTTACGCTTGCAGATGTGTTTGTATCATTTGCAATATTAAACAAATTTGCCAAGACGTAACATCGGAATGGAAGTCTCTTATTACTGGCTAATGGAACACATATTGTTTTTTAACACTTTAGATGAATGTTACGTGGAAAACTATTGCAAACATTGGAAGAATATTTGGCTTCTTTCTACTATCTTTTTTCATGTTGAATTGCAAATGATTCCCAAAATTGACTCACTACCTCCAGCATTTTGTAGAAAAGTGTCCGTCAAAACTTTCACTTCATGTACAATACGCAAAAATGTTAGACTAATCAGACAAATTAGCTTAATAAGTTAACTAGAGTTTAATTAGGCCTAATTAATCGTTTTATTGATATTGTGATATCTTAACAAAAAACCTGAAGCGCCTAACCTAACCTGACATTTGAACCCACAGCTCTCTATTTACTTATTGAATGTAAAAACCTCCATATGCATCTTTACTTTTGCATATTACAAATAGCAGCTTTTATAGCTGAAATCGATACTGGAACTTTTACTACAACGGTTAGTAAGTGGAAGCTCCTTGGGAATGTTGTACTATTGCTCCCTCTGGTAGACAGGGCAATGCCAAACAGCAAACAACCAAACCATCAACTAGTAAACAATCAAAACACCAACCAGTAAACAATCAAAACACCAACCAGTAAACAATCAAAACACCACCTAGACACGAGCCAAACTGCTGATGAAGGTTTTCTCTAAACCGCGACAGTGATTTTTTTCTTGCTCGTAATCCTCAGTATAGCCTCCGCCGCAGAGGGACTAATATTTCAGTTGCACTTTTACGGCTACAAAGCCGCCTTACTTTCATCTTCGATCCACATCATAAACATCTGATGGCTTCATATAGCAGCTTAGTCCAGTCTGCGTATTTCTTTTTCTCTGAGGATTAGGCAGAATTCGCAAAAAAGAGAGACCGTTCCCTAAATATTAATTATGAAGAAAGCAGCATCTAACAACGCAGATGCGTATTCAGAGCGAGGGGCGACGTGATGTAAAAATCCCGTTACTAGAGCAATAATCAGGTTACGATACTGTGCTTAAGAATACAAGAAGAATCTTGGACACTTAGGAAGACCTTGACTCACGCTGTAACAGTTTCATGATAATCAGTGCATCCATTAGAGTCAGACATTTGGCGTGAAAGTACCGGAAAATCCGACTATTGCGATCAAAGATATTACTAAGATTTTTCTTAATGAACATAAAATTGCAATAGAATTCCAAAGAGAAGCAGCGCCAGGGAAAACATGTTCGCAATTGCAGAAAGATAAAAAAGCTTTGTTCATGCGCTCGTGCGTATTCTTTAAAAGTGATGATGATTAAAGCTTTTGCTGGTGTAGTACGAGATCGATTTATCATGAATACTTGTAGTGAAATAATCTAATGTGTATGAAATGAAGTAGCATTATAATTTTGCTAAGGTTTTTAAATATAATTATTGTATATAAAATATGAGCGCTGAACTATATACGCATGCAAAAATTTATACGCAAATAAGTTGATGTGCCAAAACAAAAATAGTCAAATAATGTTTAGCATTGTAATACGAATGGAATGCAAATATCATGTATATTATGAAAATGTTTAAAATTAAATAGAGTTTAAGCAGCCGCAGAAGGAAAGTGAATGCTAGGCAATATTATTTATTTCATTTATTTAGTATTAAACAACTGATAAAGCTGATAGAATGTTTTTAAAATGTAATCATGTCATTTAACTGAGCTAACAGTTATTATTCAAGTTAAACTACCCCCCTGCAAATAGAGTGACCTCTGTTAATTAATAAGTATTTATTTTCAATAACGATTTATCATTATCATCAACATCATTTACAAGTGAGAAAATGGAAGTTTCTTATTTTGAAAACTTTGTGTATAGATGTAAAGGTTTGAAAGTCGACAGTACAGATGCAAAGCGAGAGAACTACAGCAGCGTGTGGCACAGTGATCTTACGTTTGTCTAGGGATCGCTTGCATGCTGGGTTCGAGTCGCAGTTAGCAGTTCTGCTTCACTCCAAATAAGGTAGCATTTTCATAAAGGAGAAGGTGTAATCTGTAAGCATATACAGATATAGTCATTATCTAATTCTAGGATGTTCTTTCTGTGGTGTTCCGAACTTTATGTGCGCTTTGAGAAGTGCACACAACATCCACACACTCTTAAGCTTGTGTGAAATAAAAATAAAAATCAAGCCAACAGTAGCCAGTCAGCGATTTTCACAGACGCAATTGAGGAAAACCGAATCAATTAGTCGACTCAGCATTCGCTTAATGACTTTTGCATTTATTACTTCTGCATCTGACAGCAGAGAAGCAGCTCAGAAGGGCTGAAGTAATCTTGACATATTTTTTCTTTCTCGCAATTAACGAATTTACGGTTTTAGAAACTAAGAGATTATTGCTGCTGCTGTTGCTGGAGTGACTTCAAGTATAAACATCCGTGGTTTTTACATCCGTGAGAATAGATCTTGGAAAATTTTATTTCTAGCACAAGAATTACAGGACAAGTATATAGCACTGCAAAATGAATGAAAAATTTACCGTTAATTTTGGATCAACCTGTATCTGTAGTTTTTGTATGTCGGAAGTATTGATTTTCAGGAAGAAGTGGAGCTGAAACATGAGTGTTGTAACAGAACTTCTTGACAAGTAACAGCTGTGACAGTTATTACTATAAATAACTGCATCTGTGGTTTTTCGTCAAAGACGATGCAGCGACAGTTATGAACAGTGAATTCACTGTTACTCCAGCAAATTGCTCAATAGTTACTTTACAAGGATTCCCGTCTTGCCATAAAATAATAGAGCATGCTCAGGGAATGAAAACTTCAGGGTTTAGCCTGATGTCTTCAAATAACCAATGATGACTTATAAGTGTCGCCTGACTAATCGTGTTACGAGTCTCGACATAACGTCATAGTTTTTTTCGTAAAAACGGACACCGTTTTAATGACCTCATAAATGTAGGACGAGAATGCTGCTTGCTGCATCCTTATTAATTATTACTAACAAATTTCAAAAGTGATGCTGGGCAAAGTGTAGCATTAGAATAATTTAAGCGCACCATGTAATAAATGCATAAACTAATTGGATAAAAACGTGTATAAGCATAATTTATATAATAAAAAAGTAGTATATACTGTGCTTGTGTAAGTGTCAAACAAAAATTTAAAATTCGACACGCTCTGATCAGTCAGTCACAATTAAAATTAAGTCCAGATACAAAGAGCCCGATTCTAGTTTACAATGTGTTCGAATCACATACAAAAAGAAAACAAACTATTAGTTGTTTGGAACACAAAACTTCGTTAATTTAAACGCTTTGAAATGACAATCGGTACCAACGCCCATTTCTTTTGTTTTTAATTGGCATTGAAGTGCTTCTGGTATCGAGCTTGAAGCCAGAAAACCTGTTGAAAATATGGAACGGCGGAAGTTGCGTCGTTTTCCCATCACTGTAGATTTTACTCGGAAAGTTTCCGATATTACTCAGTCAAGCAAAATGGAAAAAAAGATACGCAAAGCAGTTAACTCTGACCAGGACTAAGCAAACCGATTAAGTTTCAGCATATCTGTTTGTTAGATAAGCTACTAAAGAATTTAATTAATCCCAAATTTATGATGCCCCCTCTCTCCTGCTTGCCTGCCCAGTTGTCTATCCTACTCGTTTGCTTGTGTACATGTCTGTCTGCCTGACTATTTGCATGCCTCTCTCCCTAGTTATCTGTCGTACTCATTTGCAAGTCTACGTGTCTGTCTTTCTGCCTCTCTGCCTAGTTATCTATCTGCTCGTTTGTGTGCCTGTCTGTTTGTGTGTCTGTCTCCTTATCAACTTGCCTGCCTATCCGTTTGTCTATTTGTCATTATCATTTTTTCTTGAAATTGATTATATTAGCCAATACCTTTCTTGACAAATACAAAATACACACCTGACGTGATTTTACTTGCGTTTGATAACATGAAGTAAAGCGCAACAACCAGAGCTGGTTATTTACTCAATTTTCATCACGTTCCCATGGCAATTTACAGCAGGAAGGGAAGCATTTTATCCCTTACAATTTTGCCGACAGAAAAGCAAATTCAGAACGAGTGAATGAGTTACTCGATAGAATTTATATGGAGTAGGCGAGTACAAATTGGTTTACTTTACTTTCGCGGAATTTTGCTGTATCCTAGCTGCCGTTAAGGCTCTGCGATACTTCCGTGGGATCTATCAAATTGAATAAACGCTGGAAATTCACTCTGATGTTCAGTTAGAAGGCTGTTTCAAAGCAACTGTCATTCTCGTATTCTAGGAAGTGCTTCAGAATCTTGTTGGATCAAAAATTGTGCAAGTAACTAAATTTCTTTGGCCGTGTAGATGTTGATTTCTACCCTAATTATAGAGAAAAAGGGCTCCCTCGTACAACCATCTCCTCCATCCAAGCTATAGTTATTTCAGGTTATAATATTTTAGGTTCAAACTTTTATAATGGCAATTTTAGCTAATACACCACAGACGGTTTAAAACACATTTAGTATACATGTATTAGCGAATCAGCCTTTTCACAGATTTACTGTGTGCACAAGCAGTTGCTATAGGTCAAAGCTTAAGTGTAGCACGGCAACGCGTCTTAACTACAACAGTCACGTGACAAGTGGATGAAGCAAATCCGTCTGCGGCATCAGTTCAGTAACTTCCGTCACGTGACATGTGTGTAAAGCAAAGCAGTCTGCTGTATCAGTTCAGTAACTTTAGTTGTTTTACGTGAACTTTACTTAATAATTCATTAGTCTATGCGTAAAATGATGTACTAGCAGGATCTTGCTCATTAAGAAGATAAAATGGACTAGGTAAGGTTCCGGCGAGCTGTTAAAACTGTTAATAGCATGGGCCGCGAGGCGTTGTCAAGTGTACACAAATGCGTTGACCTTTGACCTTTTCACGATCATCATCAGTCGCTGGAACTGCGAAAAAGTTTTCTGAATCGGCTGCCGATTTGTCATTTTGTTAACCGATCAATTAAGCGCTGCGGCCCTTTGAACTTTTCTAAAAATATTACTGAGATTGCTCAATGTCAACTAATTGCAGTAGCCAACCACAAAAAATTGTATATAACTCATAGAGTGTGTAGTAAAATATGCTGTTCAGGAGAAGGAAGATAAAAAGAGGAAAACGTGTTATGTTATCCTCAAAATGAATGAAAGCATAATCCGCGAAACGACTTCAGGGTAAATATATGAAGCAGGTTGTAAAACCTGTACATTTCCAGTTTATGAAGGGGAGCTTATTATTGGAGAAATAAAAACGATAGGTTGCTGTTATTGGTTAATTGAGCTTTTATGGACTTACACACGTAAAACTGACGATATTCGTTATCTCATTGCTACTTTATTGCAACTGATTGTACAGAAAGTATTCGTTGTAGCATGTAGTGTTTTATAGTGCTGCGTCACACGATGCAGCATACGGTATTATCGTGCCACTATTATAGGATTGTATCATGTTCTGTTATCGTTGTGTTCTGTCAAGCCACATGTAGTCCCGGTTTTCGCGAAGTATCCGAGTGTGGAGTTGATTCAACTAGAGTTGAAAAACACGTGACAGAATTCTTCAAAACGGACAGTTCGAATTTTTTGCCGTCTTTGAGCCAAGCTTTTCGCGATTTCAAAAGCAAAATTTAAAATGGGTTACGTTTACTTATCAAAAATCGTGTTCGGGGATTTGTAATTTTTTACTGTATAGTGGTGCCTTTTCTTAAGTGGTGCAGAAAACAAGCTCGACAAAACTGAATTCAGGAAAACAAGTTATGTGACAAAATCTTTTAGCTGATTTTCACAAGACGTGCCAACATTTTTATACTCCAGACGAATTGCCGTTACGAGTATTAACCCGCGAAACATGCTAACAGTCTTGATTGCGTCTATTGGCGTTAATGGCAAATTATAGACCCAGATCCATTTGGCAGGAGCATTAAAAGCAAGTAGAAATCATAGGCAGACTGTTGCATTATGTATCACTTGCGCATTAACTTTGCTTAAAGAGACTCACGGCGCGCTTAAATGATCTGATTATTCCTAAGAGAACTTAGAACAAAAGCATAATCCAGCAGTTAGCAATAAACTATAAGTATTACTTTTGTAATATGATTCTTAAGACTATGAACCAGTCCTTACTTTTTTATTTCCTTAAAGCACAATACACCCTTTACTTGCACAAAGCTAAAAAAATTCGTCTTGAAATTTTGCATCACTTACATACTGCACTATTCCTGTTATTGACTCATTATCAACAACTAAAGCAGTATGTAAGTGACACAAAGTTTCAATAAAATCGTGTTCGGGGATTTGTAATTTTGGGGATTCGGGGAATCTTAAAACTATGAACCAGTCCTTACTTTTTCATTTCGTTAAAGCGCAATACACCCTTGACTTACATAAAGCTAAAAATCATCTTGAAATTTTGTATCAAGTACATACTGCATTATTCCTGTTAATGGCTCATTATCCACGTCAGCAGCGACTCACCACTTTCTTGTAGTTCCAGACGTCTTGTTTGGGCCTATGGTGATTTGAGAAGCCAGCTGACCTGGAATGCCAGTATAAAAGCCTGTAGAGGTCACTACAGCCTTGATTTCTGACACAGGTGCTCCTCGGGCGTAGTTCTGTTACTTAGTTTGTTATTTCTTTTTGTGCGGGTGTATTTTGTTCCCTATTTTTATTGGTGCTGATAATAAACTCCGTACAGTGTAATTTTTGTGTTTTATTTTATGAGAGTTAAATGACATGCTACAACAGGTATATGGTATTAGTTTACAGACATTAACTTAGTTAATTAGCATAACATTTTTAATTAAAATTAACATTTGTAGTTGAGTAATCAGTTACACAACGATACTAAAATGGATCTTCATGATGCGCAATATCAAGACCGCCGTGCCATCTTGGAGTTCGACCCCCTGAGTCAAATTCAGTCCAATATTATACATTTTTGATCTACAAAAGCATGGCTTGATAGATCAACCTGTACATGGTCAGTCAAACCGCTATGTAGGTATTATTAGTATGGGTGTATTATAGGACTCAGTAGCTTTCACTAAACACTTTCAGTGTCATCGTCATTATTGTCACAGTCCTGTTGTCGCCCTCTTGTTGCCGCTATTGTTGTTGTTGTTGTTATTGTTGCTGCTGCTGTTGTTGTTGTCGTGTCGTTGTTATTGCTGTTGTTGTTTTTGTTGTTGTTGTCGTCGTCGTCGTCGCTGCTGCTGCTGTTGCTGTTGCTGTTTTTGTTTAAGTTGTTATCGCTCCTGGTGTTCCCAAAGCTTTCCCGTTCATAATTCAGTAAAAAGCAAACACGTTGTTCATTTATAAGGCAACGACAGCATAAGTGGCTATTTAGCAATTTGAAATTACATAAATACAAATAATACACAGAAAAAGCAAATGATGTGTAAGATATATATACCGCCAGTCGTGGGACTCGAACGCGCGACTGAGACTTCTGTGCGTATGTGCGTGCGCGACCTTGATAATCCCAACTTGTGAACCAGATATTATATCGGCTATTGTGCTTGTAGCAATATCTCAGTCGATTACTGCCGGATTTGGCCATACAGCTCGATGACCGGTCGAACACGGGCTTCTCTGCTAATTGCAGCTGTTTGATTTGCAAGAATCCGGACACAGATGTTCGAATAATTCGTCCGGAGATTGTCCGGCACACGACTGTGTAGTGACTGATAGCCTGCTATAGTTATAGCATGAACAGAAAATTTAAGCAAATGTATTCAATTGATTGTCTTGCAAGGCGAATTCAGCAGGAGATTTGTGGTAATTAAGGCTGCTAAAACGCTTGCGTGCGTGCGTGCGTGCGTGATACAATATGGCATGCGGTACTGATGGTGTATCTCCCAGAATTGCAAAGATATGAGAAATTTTTAGAATAGTTGAATAAATCCACAATCTTTGAAGTATCATGCCAAACTATACCGAAAATAGAAATGCGAAAAAGTACGGATTAAATCTGGATTTGAACCAGGAACTTAGTTAACAGCATTTAATTTTGTTGGTTCTCAGTGGACAACGTTGATGTATTTCATCACTAATAATAACATCAGGTTAAACACCAAAGTTACAAATTAAACATTAAATATTGAAGGCCTATATAACGCCAACGGACATTGAGGTTTCTTAACGCATTTCCATGATTACACAAAGAATTAATAGTTATTATGAAACAAAAGAGACTTATAAATTAAACAACTTTTTTCTCGGGAATTTCGAAAACGTGCATTGCCATAAAGATCGTCATGTTTCGCGTCTTTTTGTAGCGAGTGAGCGAGAATGATGTACGTAGTACAGAAGGTGTCTTTGGTTATCGATGTTTGTTTACCGATCTTTGGTGACCTCGTGACAGTACTCATTACGTCATTCGTCTCGCGCAAAGAAAAATGGTGGTTCTTCAAATATAATACCGCTAACAACGAAGAGACAAAAAAATCAAAAGAAACAAGTTTTACATTATTGAATTGAATATTCGTATTGAGAGTAGGATTTTAAGTTGTAAAAGCCTATATTATAGTGAGGGTTTAGTTTGATTTTAAGTAACAACAAACATTTAACAAAGGAGGCGATATTTTTTACACAACACGTGATGTGATGCCATCTTGTGAACGCACTGTGAAACTCGCTGAAATTAACTTTTTACTTTTAACATAATCACTTTTACCTGGAAATATTTTAATCCCAAAAACCATTTAACAAAAACAGAAAATTTCGTGTGTAATTAAGCTCAATGTCTACAGCGTTGGCAATTAAAAATACGTGTAAAACTCGCGCGGTTGATTGCGTTTTAGGTAATGAGGGACGCTGATTATTATGAAGAAGCAGATAATCACCAGACATGCTTTGCCGATAAAATCTCTGGAGAAAAAGACTAAATAAAATGATTAGCAAAACAACGATGCACTAATTAGTTTAATTGAACTGCAACATATAATCATTATGATGCCTGATTTCTGACTGATATTATGATGCATTGTCACATTAATTTGATTTCGGGATTTCCTATGCACCTAATATGTCATAACAAAATTTGTTTCATCACGCACACGTATCTGGACACAAATGTGGGCGAAGCTGCCTAACGTCGGAGCTAATTAGACGCAAAAACTTGTGCCAAATGTTAACAACTTGAATTGCCTTGTGGCATGAAGTGGTTAACCGGCTTCATTAAAAAGTCGGGTTGCCAAACGACGAATATCTTACATTATTCTGCATAATTTTCCTTTGATTTAAAAGGAAGGTCGAGTTTTCCAGGCGATTAGACTTATTTCAATATTAAGGGAAAATGTTTGAAGGATTTAGTAATAAAACTTCAATAAGTGCCATCTGTAACTAGTAAAATCACTTTAAAGTTGCGATTACTTCATGCTTGAGCGCTCCGATTTTCAATGCGCATTCTTCTTCCAATGACGTCAATTCGTGAAGTAAAGTAGCACACTGTCACTCTTCACCAAAAGTATAAAAAAAATTTACAAAAAATGAGAATGCTAATTTTGTAATACTTTTGCATGAACATTACGTAAACTGCAGAAGTTTGAATGAATCAGTTTAATTAAGCAGCGCGCGCTTACGGAAAGCCACAATGCCCTTACGGAAAGTCTTGAAGTTTCCCAGTTACGGCATGATTCTCAAGTGAATGGCGGCAACCACCGTGCCTGAAAATTTCTATGCAGCAGCAGTACATTTAAATTTATTCTTTATAGGCATTCTTTGTGAATTTCTATTGTTATAACATGCTGATTGACTTGTCCTTTCCTTTAAGTAAGAAGTACTTATTTTGAAGAAAATCCATGTGCTCTATCATCATCATCTATTTAAAATGCCCGCTTGCTACACAGCTCAGCAATGAATGCTCTAGCTGGTAAGTATACGCCAAAGTTCTGCAAGACCCCCCCCCCCTTATTTCCTTCCATTTCCATGTGTGTTAACCTCAAGTACGACGCAGAAATCGTTCGTCGATTATTAAGCCTGATGTCGATTGTTAATTGGCTATTAAGTGGGACACAGAGAACGAAGCAAAATTTCGTCAAGTGCAGTAAAAAACTGAGATTGAAGGGAAGTTACTCTTCGATCTGTAATGAATACCAGTAGAACTAAGCTGTGTCAACTAACACTGATGATGAACAGCGTCTCAGTGATGAAGATCAGCTAAGAGTGATGAAGGTAGTAGTATTACGACTACCCGTGTGCATTGTATGCTACCTAGGATCTTGCGGGGCCGAACTAGAAAATTGTTAGTGGGGCCCTTTACCCTACAATAGCTAGAGATTGTTGTTTTGTGCTTCGTGTAGTTCGCCATTTTCAGCTAAAAACGTTGAAGGCTCGAAGCTCCACTGTTAGCCACAGTTATACACTAAAAATTGAAAGCACATATGAAAATTTTGATGTTTTATAACAAGTCAAGATAATTACTGACATGCTGTTTGTACATAGGCCTTCTAAAAACTGTTTCGGCGTTTTATCCGAGAAATTTTTCAAAATCTATGCAAAATTAAAATCAATCTATACAAAAGGTTTTTGTGGTGTCATTTTCTAAAGTATAGTATCGCCAAATTATGTAGTCTCTTTTATGAAATTGTTGAATGTAGGTATGTTTTACTCTATTTTGAAAAACTTGTCGCCTGATAAGACTGACGCGGTGCCCAGTTTGAACAAATCTGTCTAATTGGCTTAAAACCAGCACTGTAAATGTGTCCTATGCTATAATCGAAGGGTGGCTTATTTTTCTTGATAGCCGAACTTAACCAAAACTACAAACGCAAAATAAGGTGTCAACAGCATTTCCAGAAATACTTAAATTTTTAGCTACTTTTTGATAACAAACTTTGGGTGGCTGACGCGGTGCCTGCTTTATCGTACTACTCTTGCTCTTTGAGAAAAAGCGTGCGTGTGACGCTTCTGGACACTTTTCTTATAATAATAAAGAGCACATCAGAATTTGTTACCACTTATAGAATTAAGAACGTTAAAGCACAAGAAAACATTTTTCATAAATAAAGCTCAAGAAATTTGTCTTGAAATTTTCCATCACTTACATACTGTCTTATTGCGTTAGTAGTGATGCTGTACGAAACTTTTAAAAATTTAAACTCCTGTGAAGGAAGTACCGTTAGACGTAGTTTTTTACCGGTAAATTGTTTGAAACAAGTTTAGACAATATCGTGTAAAATTTGAAATAATCAGAGCATTCGCAGCCCACGCTTCGCTAACTAAGCAAAAATTTAAATTACATTGTTACTAAGGTCAATAATGTAGTCAATAACGTGAGCCAGTGGTGCGCACTGGGATGGCGGTGCACTGACGTTTTATTTTATTACGATTATTCTGTTAAAATAACGTGAGGTGAAGTGAGGTGGGGGGTGAAATGAGGTGAGATGATGTGACGTGAGATAAGACGAGGTGGGATGGGGTTCTCAAGTGCAGTGAGGTGATGTGGGGTGAGGAAGAGCGTGCAAGTGATAGGAGGTGAGATGAAACAAGTGAGGTGAGGTGAAGTGAGGTGAGGTGAAATGAAGTAAGGTGAGATGAGGTGAGATAAAGTGAGGTGAGGTAAAGAGAAGTGAGATGAGATAAGGAGGTGAGGTGAACTGAGATGAGGTGAGATGGTAACACAGGGCATCTGTGTTAAAATTTCCAACTGCAAGATATAAAAATCACTAGTTTTAACCTGGATCAGTGGCAGCCAAGTTTCTACTGTCAGCGAGTTTTACAAAATTGATTGGCTCTGTTATACTCATTAGTCATTACATTACTCGTATGCCAAGTGTCATTATTCCCAGCAGGATATTCTCACGATTACACATGTCTACGCTTTGTGTAACACGAAATCTGATTGATTAAAATGTCAAATATTTGTGACAAAAACGCAGAAATATTAAACGGTATTTCTCTAAAATTTATAAACTTCTGCAAAATTGAATCAGAATGCTCCTTTATCCCGTCAATGAGTCTCGAACCCAGGTATTTTACAAATGGTGCCCGAGATGATAACAGCAATGTCGATTATGATGACAGCGATGACGAAGCGACAGTAATACTGGCGGAAATATTAAACATATTGGGTAAAGGAAGGCATCTTGATCAATAAGACTGAAGTTCCGTGTTTGAATAAAATAATCTTAAACATGAGAACGATGATTGATCTTAGAGACGTCCATGACGAGGGAAAAAACGATCTCGATGATGATGATGATGATGATGATGATGATGATGATGATGATGATGATGATGATGATGATGATGGTGATGGTAATGATGACGATGACACCAGAAATGATAATGATACTGATTATATGATTGATGATTATTTTGAACCACCAACCCAAATTTGAACAACTTTGAAAAAGCCTTTGATTAATGAGAGTTTGACACTGATTTCAATTCGTCTCCTGTGTAAGGCATTCGGAATAACCTTGCTAAGCTCTTTCCACTAATAAAGAACAAAAATAGTTTTCTTTAGTAAACGTCCAATAAAGAGCGCGCACTAACGCCCTCTTTCCTAGACGATTTTGTTATCCCACTTTGTTCTTTCTTGAAAAAGTTCATTATCAACATTTTGTGCCGCTGGAAATTTGCCGTCATTTTAGAGTAAAATAACTACGCGCCAATGTGGAAAATAATAGCTTTCAAGCAAACTACAGTTATTACGCCGCGACGCTAAATATTACTGCTGAACTCTTTGCCATCACAAATGATTTTAATGAGTATCAGGCATACAGACGATTCAAGTTGTGCTTCTTGCTGCTATTGCTGCTACAAATTTGATAACGTTGGAGCTAAAACATGTGTTTGAATATCACAATTTTCGTTGGTAAATTTTTGTTATTTAACGCAACTTCTAAACATGTTGTAAGATCCAACTTTTGCCAGTCAACTTTAGAAATTATTAGAATTTGTATTCAGACTGCGAGGCAATACCCATTTATTTATTGTATTAAGAACCCTTTATAAAATAAACATTATTTTATAAAAAGATGAGACTGACAGGCTATGTTAGTTCTTAAGGCAGACTATATTGTGAATAGGCAAAATTAATTAAAGTACATCAGTTTACATTGGATAAAATTCACATTACTTACATTAAAAATGCATTAAAATAAAAAAAATCAATAAAATATCATAATCACAATCATAAAATTGAAATTTATGAAATTTGGGAGAGATCATTGAACTAGAGTAACAATGTTTTATAAAATCTATTAAATTTGGAATATTTTAACAAGCAAGTTTCGACTAGCTTCTTACTAAAAACTGATAAACTGGGTGAATTGACAATGTCACTATATAACTGAATTCATTCCATATACTACAAATTCTGTTTGAAAAAGCATATTTAAACAAATTCAACCTAGAAATACACTGTATAAGAACATTCATCATCATGTCTAATCATCACTTGGTTGTTAACTTAAGTAACTGTTTTAACAGATTATCTGTCTATAAAATTTATTGCAATTTTCACATTGTGCTTTTTCTTACAAGAATAGTCGATCTGATTCTAAGGCCTAGACCTAGATGTTTTTATGCTAACAATAAATTGTAAGTTCAACACGCCAGACTTAAATATTTTTTTCAAACTTGACGTACTAATGTTTTTTCAAACTTTATAAGTTTACTAAAACTTACTAGGCAATTGTATTATTTTTATAGCAACTTAAGTTGGTCATTCGTTGAATTTATTCTGATTCCTTTACTTTAAATCCCAAAGAACATTCCATACAAAATTATATTACTTAGCATTACGCTTACCTGTTTGAAACACTTATGTAATTGGAAAAGAAAATGCTTAATAATTCAAAGTTTTTGCACCACCTGGTAAAACGTTACTGTATCACCGACCCAGTGTGCACCACTGATTCACGAGAAAAATATAAATGTTACGCAATGTTATCTAAACTTTAGAATAGTTTCAAACCACTTACGGTTAAACTGGTTGCCCTAACGGTAACCGCGGGAGTTGTTATTTACAAGTTTTGCACAGCGTTACTGCTAATACAAGCTCTGTATGCAATAAGACAGCATGTAAATGATACAAAATATCAAGAGATTTTTAAACTTTATTTATGGAGTGGTTTCTTGTATTTTAACATTATTGCAAACGCTGTCCAATGGAAAAAATAAATAAAATGGTCGTCTTCTTTCATCTCGCCCAACAAAACCACAGAAAACAAACCCCAAAAGATACAAAAGTAAAATATATGCCTACCTTTTTGAACCAAAAGTTTTTGTAGTCGAATTCCGAAAAGCTCTATTTCTTCACAAAATTCTGTGCTTAGAAATATGTAGTAATGATATTTTTTTATACAGTAAATGAGTTTTTGGAAAAAAACAGCCGTCCAATTTCAGTGAAAAGTGCGGACAATTCACGTACCTCGCAAGTTTGACTTCAACGCGGTGCGGTAATAAACCGAGAAGCCTTATCTTCCTTGTGCGCATGCTCCTGGACTGAGTTTTCGCGATGTACCGCAAAAAGATTCCAGCGCGCATGCGCGCGAAGCCAGTTATTCGGCAGAGTTGCGGCGATTAGTCGTATAAGCGTAATGATATTTTCTGTCCCTTGTGTGTATCTTGGAGCAGACGGCGGAAATAAATCTGGACTCAGCGGGTAGTAAATCTAACACGAACGCATTTTCGCGATTTTGTCTTAGCAAAATAGTTTGGAAAAGGTTTAAAAACTTGTATAAATAATAAAAAATTTGAGGGAAAGTCAAGTTGCAAGCGACTGCATTGCACTTCAATAGAGGCATCGGGTAAAACTACGAGAAGAAACAGCAAAATCAGTTCTCCATAAACGACTATTATGGCTTAGGAACAACTGTAGAGGCATTATTATCATTATAACCCTTTATTTTGAACATATAAACATATACATATGTACGGCACCCTCTATTTGCAGAGCTATGATAGTTAACAGTATTTACATGTCATTTTTACAATTTACAGTATAGCTAATTAATTGTTAATTTCCTACAGTTTATGAACACACAAAAATAAAATCTCCAATGCAATTCTGTATAGTGTTAACTGACGCTTTGAGAAGATCATCTAGTCATAAAACATTGTCTGATTGTCTTCCCACTTCTTACTATATTGAAACTACTAAATGCAAATCTCAGCAAATGTGCAAATATGTATGTGGCATTGTTGGCTCTTCGGTCTACAAGCAGTTATTTTTATCGTACTTTTTTGTTAGATAAGGTACTTACCACAGCAGTTTTACTTTTTATAAAGAAACTGTGCTATATCTGTAACACTTGGCCTGTTTTTGATTATTTAAATTTACAGTTAGTAATTTAAACCTTACTCTTGGTTCACACAAATGGGCAATAAAGATGAAGCTGTAGTCAAGTCATCACCTATTTGTTCTATATGTTCTATACATGTAGTACAAAGATTTTATTATTCATATATATTTCCATCACAGCTTGGTAGAGAATACTACAACAAGTTTTTTTCAATAGCATCTAAAACTGCTTATTAAAAATTTCGCGAACTGATATAAAAAATAATAATCTTCAATCTTTCTTTACTCCTCATAACCAGTATGTTTGAACAATAATTGCAAAACAAACAAAAAGAAACAGCTTGTTTATTTCAGAAGCAAGCTATTTGACTCAAACAAAAATGCATATGTAAGACAGTATATTTCTTCACAAATGTAAGTACATTTTTTTGCAAAAACACATCAGCAAGAATTAATATAACATTTTTTATAAACGTATTTATTTTCCATCACCTTTAATATACAGAATAAAACTGATTAACATACATTAGGAATTGGTAAGTACTGTAATACAAAGCTGAGACATTTATAATTAGATATAGATACCTATACTTTAATAGTGACAGTACATCAAGTGCAATGCAAAAAGTTAAATTGACGTTTACTGAGTCGGCTTAAAGCTCTTATAAATTCCTGCGTTAAATCAAAAATGGTTTTATTTTGGTCAAGATCGAAAAGTAAGTTACAGTGTAATGTAGTATAAGGATTTTAGTTTCGATGTTTAATTCATAAATATTAACTGGGAGATAGTTTGAATTATACAGGTTAAATAACATTTACAAGACAGACTTACATTTTATTACATGCCAGTAAAAAATATACAATTACAAACAACAAATGTTAGGCTTCGTTAAATAAAAGAATAACCATTAAGCAAATCTAGTGTTAACCCAGTTGAAAACTAACTTATCCACTCAGAACAGAGCTTTGCACACTGGTACCTTTAGTAAATGCATTAGTACAGCCGCTCCAGCATGTATTTTACTTTTTATCATTATGCTCGTTAAAATTTTAAATAAAGGAAACCATATGCAACTTTTACAATTTCCAGCAAAACTGCTGTCAAAATTAAAAAAGTAGGCCCTACATATGTGTTATTTCATATTTACATGTTAACAATTTAACTTTTGTTTCTTTATGGAGAGGTAACAGAAATGTTTTCCTACTTTGGTGGTTATGTATAAATTATTTGCTACATTTAAATCTCTATTGTGGTCTTCAACCATGTAAACCTTACAGTAGTGGTAACTTAATAGTTAAAAGCAAAAATACAGGTTTTTAAATTTAAAACAAAAACAAAATTAATTTATTTCTTAAATGTCAAGCAAATTTTGCATTAATTTAAGTTTTGTGAGGTTTGCTGTCTGTTCTGTAATTTACTGCATCGGTAGTCTTCACGGTACAAATTAAATCTTCAAAATGCTTTACATATCTCATGTCGTAGTTGATATAATCCTGGCACGAAGGCAGCGTGAACAAGTCTTTAACTGTATCAAGTACATCAGATATAATCCTAAAAACAAATGTTCGGTTAATATCATGTAATTATAGTGAACACTTTAAACTGTTGATACACCAATAATTGCTCTTACATATTGAATTCAATTGCTTTAAAAAATGCCTGCTCACTGTCCATATTTAAAAAATTATATAAATCATACTTACTTGCTTGCTTACTTACTGATATAACTCAATCATGACTTTGTTTTGTTTTTCATTTTCAACAACTTGCCTTCTAGGATAATAATCTAGGTGGTAGTTCCCTTCTGTATGTATATCTGCAGTGCACACATCCATATATCTAATCAAGTGTTGCCTCCTCCACAAATGCTTAGCGAATGTGTTAAAACATTTATCATTTCTTTGTACCATACACCAGTTTATATCGTAATTATAAAATACTACTAACGCCCACTGCAATTCTAACTATCAACAACATGTTGTTAATTTTATATACTCACTACTAATTCTATTGGCCTAACGTATGCTTGCTTCCTAGGTCTCTAGCGCAGAGTTTAAGAATTCTATTTTAATTTTGTTGTATTAACGAAAATTTGATTTATAAATGTACTGGTGATGCATAAGTATTTGTTTTTATGCGGAATAAAAATGGTTTGAATTAATTTAACCGTGCTATAGTGCTAAGAAAAGAAGTAAAGAAGAAGAAGCAAATAATTTTTTGTTATGCCAAACTTACTTGCAGTCATCTATAGACAAAGGATTGCCATGTGTTAACCAATTGATCTGCAACAGCTTTGCAGCCTGTTCTTGTATTTTCGCGGTTCCCTCATCACCAAATGCTGATATGCAGGCCATTGTCGATTGAACTGCAAGTTGAATATGCATAAGTTTTTTTTTTCAAATCAGCATCGATAAAAGCTGCAAGAATGTTTACAACATTTTTATAAAAAAAAGCTTCAGACAAATGTTTCCTCGTCTCAGCCACAATAAAAAATTGAAACTGACAAAGCATGATAGGAGAAATTGTTAAGAGACTGTTAACACTGTATTTACCATGATGGAATTATATTATTACACACACATTCCAAAAATCAAAATTACATCTAAAATGATACACACATTATTGCAACATGCATGTATGATACTGCTACGTCACCAATTTGTTTCTGTTGAAACTATGAAAATAAAGTTTCAAAGCAACTTACTGACACAAAACTTTATTTTTACTATACTTTTGCACAAAAAAGCCTCTTAATATTTAAAATACTTACATTTTCCATCACTCAAGAGGTAAGCAGGATCAGTAAAACATTGATCTTTTGTAGCCACAAATAAAACTGATGTGTAGAATTTTAAATCAGCAACAGTGACTTCATTAATAATGTGATTCAGCTCGTCTGGAAGGTATTCCAAACCCAGGTTTGACTTCATTTCTTCTGGAAAAGCTTTAAGTATGTCTCCAACAAATTTGTCATCATCTTTGCATTTGGCAACCTTCAACAAACCTTCCAAACAATCCGGAAACGGTTCAACTACGCCTCTGCAAAACAATTAACGCATTTTTAAAAAGATATTCATAACTTGGTGAGACATGTAAAAACCCAATGATAAAATTTTGCATTACATTATATATATATAATGTAATGCAAAATTTTATCATTGGGTTTTTACATGCCTCACCAAGTTATGAATATGTATATATACATATATATATATATATATATATTAATTAGTATATTAGTTAATAGATTAATCAACTGTTCAATAACAGCCGCGACAAATACGGATTAAACAACAGTCAGGAAAGCAAATGAAATGCCGTAACAAAAATCATGCAGTACGCACGCAATCCAGGTTCCAAAACCTGTCTGAAACACCATGTCTAGGAAAGATTTTTGCTCATCTACGGGTTCGATGAACGCTGTTTTACCATCTTTCTTGCACACAGACTTTTATTAAACGTGCTTAACTTTTTGTCTTCTCAGACAAACTCTTCAAGTTCAGGTCTGAGGGCTCAGAACAAAAATCTGTCGGACAAAACTAGATCAGACCAATAAAAAACAGTCGTTTTTGTCACGTGTAATCTAATAATTATTTATTGAGATTGCTTTTGGTTTGCTTCATACAAAATTTTCAGTTTCGGAGAAAATTTTGTTTGAGACAATACATTCAGTGCAGAATGACTTGTGCCATTAGCATAAGAGTTCTTGTAAACTGTCATGCAAAAATACAGTGAGGAAACTACACTCACCTGCACACGGTGTGAACTTGGTTTAAAATTGAATTTCGCATACCAGACGTGTGAGCAATCTCAGCAGTTGACGTTTGCTCAGCCATCATCTGTTGTACAGAAGCATAAATGCTCAGACATTGTGGAGGAACATTCTCTATTTGGTAAAATGGCCCCAAATCACAAGCATAACTTCCAATAACCAAGGCTGAAACAAATGTAGAAACTTGAGCTGACAGCATAGAAGGATTGAATTTATAGAGACCTTGAAGTACATTAGACTGAAGTTAGACTGAAGACTGTTGTAGACTGCTTCGCACTGGTGGTTGAAACAAAACTATGAAATTGTGTTGAACTGTGAAATACTTTATTTTTATTTACATAATACACTCATTTGCGGGAAAGAAGACCTTATGGTAACCATTCAACAGCAATGCTCAAGAAGAACCGAGAGGCACAGGCTGGCCTTCGCAGAGCTACCCAAGTCACATGCACCCACTTAGCTTAAACGATTGGCTACTAAAACACACTAGCGATCAACACTACCATATATGGGAAGCCCAGCAGGTACAGGTGCCTGAGCAGCAGACCAAGGCCACAACGGGGATTAAACTTGACTCAGTTCAACAGTAAATAATTTTAAGTATAGGTGGCAGCACATATTAACTTATTATTGTAGTACTTTAAACTAAGAATCGCAAATGAAATGTACGACAACAAACACGGTCATTATGTCAACCCATTGAAAATGCTGAATTTGGTTGGCCAGACGTAAGAGTTAAACTCCGGAGAGCCGTTGACAATGAGGTGGCTTAGCGGCCTAATGGCATCTGATTTGTAAGTAAGAAGGTCCTTAGTTCAAATTCAGGCTGTGTTCCAACTTTTCCACACGTATTTAAATTGTAATTAGATCAGTGTCAGATCAGTAATTAGATCAGTGTTAGATCTAGTGTCAGACACCCAGGCACCATTGAGGATTTATATCATTATATAATCAAAAATTATTTAAATGCCATAACTTTAGAAGGAATATCCAATTAAGCTTGAATTTTTAATGAGAGATTAAAAACAATTTGTTTTGTATATTTAAAACAACATGTAAACAAACAGCCACCAAATTACACGTTTTTGTTTTTTTCCACTGCCGACACTATATCGACTATATAAAAAAAACTAAACACAATTATTTGAATGAAAATGGCTGCAGTTTTTCTGACTGCATTTTGATTTATGTGTTATCTTTGCACGTTACGAAAATAAATAGCTATGCGTGTTCGAAACAGACTCAATAGGAAAACACTCCAAATTAATTTCTAGCAAGACCACGTGTAATATAACCAATAGTCCGTTCTTAAAGTCAAAGCTCTTTCATTAATTTCTCAGTACACTGTTAAAATAACTGAAGCTACAGGTTTTCTAGCTTTAAAAGATAAAAACCAAACATACAAGGCTCTTAACAATGAGTGGTTGAGTAGGAAAAGGCGTAATCCCTCAAACGTTTTGGGTTTTTAGTCACTACGGAGCCCCATATCCATCATGATGTGTAGTTTAGCAAGATTTTTGGTTTTTGTAAGGAAATATGGCGTAATCATTATGTAGCTTTATAATCAATTCTATTTTAGTGTCAGTTCTAAATTATAACGTAATCAACAGTATCATTCTGACACGCTGGGTTGTTGTGTGAGGCACAAATACCGCATTGCTAAACAAAATAAAATCATGGACATACCAAAAGTAATCCACCAAAATGGAAAGACAATTTTAGAAAAATCAGACTTGAGCATACAAGTAGAAATAGTAAAGTTGTTGAGGGAAAAACACTAAAATGTGGAATTTAGTTGCTTTAAAAATGAGCTTAATGTATCTTCAGCAATGAGAAAGGAACGAATTTTTTAAATAAATGCAGGTAACTAAGCTCTGTCCTTTAAACCGGTGTGCTATATGCAGACACTTAGGCACCATGTAGTCTTGCAAGCATAAACACTAAACAATACAGAGAAACCCAATCCAATTTTTGTCTAAATCAGGTTGCAAATAGTTTAAACTTTTAAGTTATCACCACTTTCACACAGTTAACATCAAGTTTCTCAGCATATAGCAGATGCATTAGTAATACAAACCAATTTTAAATAATCAGCTTACATTCGAAAGCAAAAGCCATGTAAATCATTTTCCACATTATTGAGACGTAATTCAAAAAATCTTGATCTTGAATATGCGGCATTTTCCCAAACGACCAAAGGTTAAAAGACCAAACCATTAGTGAGGCGACACCAAATAGTTCAGATCAAAACTTTTCGGTTGATTTGCAGAAAGTCAAATTTCATCCCGTAGACAGTAACGACGCTTGGCCAGGAAGCCACGCGCGTTTGCAGATCTGTTATGCATAACAAAGAAGCTTTATGCCGTTATCCAACAGCTTACTAGTAGCCATAGTGCCCTGCCATAGTGACGTCATCAGATATTATTGTGTCATGAGAATGAGAGTTTATCTGCCAAACGATCATTTCAACTCATCAACCACTTCCAATGCTATAAATCAAGCCAAAAAGGATAATTAGTGTATTTGGTACTGCAATATTAAGGTACACAATATATCATTATAAAATCAAAGACTAAAATTCAAATTGTGTAAAAAAACGTGGATCTAACTAAAAAAAATTCAAAAGAAATGTAAAAAATAACTGCTAAGTCGAAAGGATTACCTGCACATAAAACAAAACAAGACCCGATGTTAAACTGTAGGTCAATCTACTCTTTAAAATATTGAAAGGAAGCATACTATTTTTTCAAAAATGACTTAAGTGAAAGAATTATTACCACACAAATGCAATTTCGCTTTCGCACCACTAGCTCTTCGCTGTTACATGCATTTCGCCATGCTCTAATTATACCAACACTAGCGCCTGCATTTCGGAAGCGCATTGCACAGAAAACAGGCACTGTACCTCTCAGTTCAGGTGCATTAATTTGTGACGAACGACACACATTCGACAGCTCATGCGTGAGCACAGCGGTATATTTGAAATTTGAATTTTTATCTTAAAACTTGCCTAGTTTTAGTACAACACACTGAATATCTTACAGTAGGAATGTATAGTACTTCAATTTTCGTTTTCGCAGCACGTGCAACCCTCGTTGAATGTTTTTGCTGTTGAAAATTTGTTCGTGATGTCATCAATAGTTGGGCTCACCCGCCGTTAATTAAGATTTTAATCTATTATTTGATTATCGGAACCGCTTTTGCAGTATTAATTGTGTTCAAATGTATACTTTTTACGTACTTGAAAATGTGGCAGTATATGAAAAATCATCCTGTCTTCTTTTAAAATTAATAAACTTGTTAATTCCCCAAGACTGGTTCTTTCCGGTATTTATCTGCAAATTTTTAATGGAGCTACAAAAGAATACGATTTTCTCAGAAGAAACATAATGTGTGTTACGCCGTTCTTTCACTAAACCACAGAGTTAACAAAATGTCTTTGGTGAGGCTTGGAAGGTTAACTGGCTACTGCAAAAATCAATTATGCCTGTTAAAAGATAATTCTTGGCATTAATATTATAATACTGAATTCAGGAAAAGAATATAATACATATAAGGTAAAACAAAGAAAACGTCGTTTATTTAAAGAACTTGTTATGAATTTAAAATTAAATTTTGCTTCTTCAATTAGATCTTTTCTGTTTCTTTTGTGTAAGACTAATTCAATGTTTCCACAGCTGATCTATTCAAAGTAGACAATTAACTTTGCTGTCAAACTTTCTGCAGCTCTTTCATCTTAACGATGATAAATACAGAATTAACTCGTTAATAACGTGAAAGCAAAGAATTTATAATTAAGATAATGTTCTGAGGTAATGGTGGGTGACGTAGTGAAATGTGATGAAATGAAGGGGGGAATGACGGACAGATGCAATAAGCGTTTTCCCAGTTTCAGCGATTGATGATGATCGTGAAAAGGTCAAGGTTAAGTGTAACAGTCAGTGCATTTGTGTACACTTCACAACGCCTCGCCGCCCATGATAAACGTCCAGAATAAACTTTATGGCTACGTGATGACTGCTAGGACAACTGAAACAGATAGGGTTACCACCTCGTCACGAGCCGAAATCAGGTGTTAAGATGGAGCCCCGTAAGCCAATGCGCTTCTCGTATTTTAGACGTTTTATGAGCCCCTTTTTCAGAAACAGAAATAAGAAAATTAAAACAGAAAGTAGTACAAATTTCTTAATTTTGGACTCTAAAAAACCTCAAGCCCCTAAAATTTACAAAAGTCTAAGCAGTGCACATTAATTTTTGGTGTTCCTTCCCAGTCCTATTACATTTATTAGGTTTTTGAGATTTCTAGAGATAGATGGTGAATTAAACTTAAACCGGAAAAATGTTTGCATTACGTATTAAACGGAAGCCATGTAACCATTTAAATTTAATTTAATAAGCTAATTATTTTAAATAACAAAGATTTCGCTTAACCTTATGCAATGGTTGAACAGCATGCAAAATGTATTTCCGTTTTTTCCACTTAAAGTTCAATGTGAATCAGTTCAATCAGAATTCTTCAAAAATACGACTGAATTAGAGACTCCAGGCCAAATCAGAAGTGGTGGTAACCCTAGTGTCAGAGCATGATAATCACAAGTATCACAAAGAAGCTAAAAATTTCTGGCTGAAACAACCCAGCTCAGAAGTTCTAGCCAGACGTACCGTTCGTTAACAACGCTTTTCTTCCCGTTTGACAGAGTATTGGCGTACTAAATGTTGTTAGAAGAGAGTTGTAATCTCTGAAATTTGAAAAGTGGAACCAGGACTTGCAATTTGCACAGATGTTGTAGCGGACGATGAGTCGTTAGCTGATATTAACCTGGTGGGTGTGTACACAGGTATTTTACCTCTCGGCATTACAAAGGCAATTTTTTCAAACTGCATATTCGTCATTTTACATTGAGACAATACACCTCAGTCAGAATTATGTCGATACTGTAACCGCATTAAGTGAAATAACATATCATTAGTTAGATTATGACGGTGAGTGTCAGAAGTTAATATAGGGAATGTCAGTCTTTAAAATATATCTTCAGTGTATATGTTTATATGGTGCTTGTTGGATCACATGTTTTGTATGTGTGCTACTGTGTACATTTGTTTTCGTGTATGTATAGCTTGCTTTTGGACTAAAAGTCCAGTGACTGGAATGTATGTATTTCTTTTATTTATTTTATACTACTACTACAATTCTTTACTGCTCTTTTCGGTGAGAATACGGGGGTACTCAATGCTCTTAGATGAGACCTGAGAAAGGAGTCTAAGTTGACAAGAAATGGATGCTATGACTGATAGAGAAAAACGCAACGGTATGAAACGTGCTAAACGGAAATAAAGAGTGTCTCAGAAGCTACTTCAAACTTTACATTTTCTATATTTTTTAACAAATGCAGCAAAATGTTTGAAAATTGCTACAGATGAACTAAAACATTGGGCAGTTATTTTAGTCAAATTACATGAAGATATGAAAACGACTACTGCATTAGCAGGTTTTGCTGTTTTCACTGCATTCTTCAGAGACCTCAAGAGCCTCAAAGACCAATCCAATGTCAAGTCGAGCATCTTGCATTGAGAGAGTATCTTACAGACCATGAGTGATGAGGAAGGGCTGCACCTTGTTGAAAAGCTGTATATAGTGAGAGGATAGTGTGGTTCATATGGTGCTATGAATTTCTGCTGAACTTCAGTTGGTGATCGAAGAACCTCCATTCAGACTGAAATTGCATCTCATCTCGTTTAACGTTACTGTCATCACCATAGAAACGGGCTTCAAGTTTGTTAAATAAAGAATGTAAAGTGTATAGTGACTTCTGGGACACCCTGAACATAAACATGTCCTTCTATCGGGAGGAAAGAGTCTGTGGAGTTGGCATAATGACAATGAAATGTGAGGAAGCAATCCAAGGCAGTAGCCTGCCCTCATTTGACAGACGTCAGTTTTGCATGCTAAATGAGATCTTGAATTTTTAACCGCATTTTAGTACCGTGAGTCTTGAAATATGAGTTGGAAATATTGTAAAACAGATCCTTACATTATGTCAGATATTTTATCGAAAATTTTACAAATTCTTATTTCATTTTAATGTAACGCTACTAGCCATTCTTTTTAGTGTCTGCAAATACTAACTAGAGGCTCTGGAAGTCGTTTTCCGTACACGATTTTATGCGTGCTCGATACAGCAGTCAATTCTGAAATATCCTGTTAATTAAAATGAGACAGGCCCATTGATATTCTGATGTGTATCCAACCAAAGTATTGTAGTAAATATTTCAAATGAATAGTATTAAATATTATATTATATATACGCTGGTGGTTACAGCATTTTTATAGTAAATAAATTTGTTTCTTGCAAAGTGCCAATCGATAAACTTAAACTTAAACATAAACATAGATGGGTATTTCTGAAACAGAAACTATTTAGTATCAATTAAAGTGAACAGAAAGTCTCTGCTGTTACAGAGACAGACGCTAGTACTTAAGCGGAGCCTGGTTTTCCTGGTTTGGCCACCAGGTTTCATTTGGAAATTTTTATATTGACTTTTTGTGGTTCATACAAGAAAAGGCTATTAGATAGAACATGTATTTGCGTCTAGAAACCACTTTGAACTGATGAGAGGGAAAAGACAGTGAAGAGAGAAACCGACTGTTTCTTATGATACGATTACAACATCGAAAGAGTAGCTAAAGTAATTATATAGGCTACCATCCATACATGTCCATGGCGCCTCACTCTCTAGCTAGCCACTGTGGCAGTGCAGTCATATTTTGACATCTCTCGACTGCTGATATAACTATATATCAGGTGACGCAGAAAAAATGCGTTGAAGTTTAGACAATAAAAGTAGAAGCAAGTGTCAAGTACAAAGTTGAAATATAATAGTTTTGTGTTACAATACTTTAACTTTTGGCTGTGAAAGTTACAGGTTAGGGCCTTTTTAAGTTACGACCGAAAAATGTTTAGTGCTGCGGCCAAGTACCCGTTAAAGAAGTGAGAAACTGTGGCAGTTGTTGGAAGAAATAACCTTCATCTAGTTTGCAGTGAAAATGGTGGCCACAAGAGCACTTGTTGTAAATTTTACCAATAGCGACACAAGTCTCTGTACACATTTCTATATTTTTTAGCAAACTAAGCAAAACGTGTGAGAATTGGTAGAGAACAACTAAAATCTTTGGCTAATTAGTCAAATTAGATGAAAATCTGAAAAAGAACTACTACACTAGCAAACTTTGATATTTTCGCTGGTTTCTTCAGGAACATCAAGAGTCTTAGATACCAACCCAACGGCATCTCTGCTATCTTGCATTGAGAAAGTCTCTCACACCTAATAAGTGGTGAAGAAGAGCTGTTTCTTGTTGAAAAACTACATTGTTAATGGTGAGAAAATAGTGTTCTGGTGTTATGGTGTTATGGTGCTCCATATGGTGTTCTGAACTTCAGTTATCGATCAAAGGACATGCTTGCGTCAGAATGATTTCGCTCCTCATTTCTAATGTTACTGTCGTCGCCATAGCAACGGGCTCTCAGTCAAAAATAAATAAAAATAATTGCCAAAGATCACTGTTGATTCACGAAAGAGCTTGCTGAGATTGGAGAAAACTGGAATCAACGTGTATAGTGACTGTTGAGACTCCCTATTTTATTGTCCGGAGTAAAAAATAAGTCTGTCACATCGTACTTTCGTAATGCCTTGTAAATGAGTCCCTGTAGATTAACGATTATTGCGCAAAACACCGTTAAACTGCGAATAAAACGAAAACATTGTCAAGATGTGAAACTATTGTAAATAAATAATAAGTGAGGCTTTTAAACATCTTTTGCACAGCATTAAAATTTTTATTGTAAAGGCATAAAAACATCATATGACAACAGAAATTTCTTGAACATAATTACACAGCGAAAGTGCCAAGTGTTTTAGTGAATATATTAGCACTACTAGCATCAAATACTTTTTGTTGGAAAAGGGATTTATGTTCTTGCACAAGAATGGTGGGCTTGTAGGTCTATAATGTTGAGTAAATTCTTAAACGTACGTGCTCAAAATGGCGCACTCGAATAGCGGTTGTCTTAAAGGTTAAATTTAACGTCAAGGTTAAGTCAATTAACAAAAAGATCAAGTTTTTTTTAATAAAAACAGCTAGCCGTAATTTAAAATTTGACGCTAATTTTATTAAATTTCATGGCTTCCTTCCTAATGAAATCGGCCTTCGAAGTTGCATTTTTCCCAAAAACATTTTGCTCGGTTTTGCTCGTGAAACGTCGGAAAATCACAGCCTAAATAAATGTTCCAGCAACGGCTCCTCGGATACCGCGTTTGTTTCTATGACGCTGAATTTGTAAACAATACTACACAGCGAAATGTGACACGTGATAGCCAAATGCTGCCATAAATAAGAACTGAATTTTCCTGGCGTCACCCAATGAGTAAAATTCTTTGGAAATGGCATCTTCACACCCAATTTCCTCTTATATAAAGTTAAAGTTAAAAGCATCAGAAAATCTTAGCTAGAGCATTTATTTTCTATTTTTCTGTAAAACAACATAAATTATTCTGCACTATTTTGACCTTTAACTAACGTCCATAATTTTATTGGGAGTGAATCCTACGATACGGTAATGACTTTGAAATTAACTCTTTCTTAAACAAATATTGGCATCAATCATTAACAGCTGATCAATCTAATTGAACTTAATCGAAGTTTTTATAACAACTCACAAATAAATTGTTAACGCAAGTAGCAAAACAATAATAAAAACAATGACAACAAAGCAGCAAACTTAACAAACCGGCATGTAACACATGTAAGCAAACAAACAACCAATCTTAACAAAGTGCACAATTAATGCACAAAGATGTAAAACAATTAGGTTTAAACAGCTACTACCAAAAGCCTTAATAAATTACTAATCCACTATAACCGACTGAAAATTCTCAACAGTTGACTTTAATACTCTTTCCTTCCATAACCAAACTCATACGACGGAACATAGTTCCGGTAATCAGCATAGGGAGGGGTATATATCAACCCACTAGGAACTTGTGCAATCCGGTATCCCAAATGCCCCAGTCCTCCATAACCGGGACCTCCAACACCTCCATGAGCTCCACCGTACCCACCTCCATAGCCCCCTCCGTAACCGCCTAGCGTGCCGTATTTACTGCCTGGTCCACTTCCGAACCCGCCAATGCCGCCCCCGTAACCGTCAATTCCATAGCCGCCGTAACCGCGGTGACCGTAGCTGGGACCGTCTACGTTGTTGCCGGCGTAGGTGCTGTAGTATGGATAAGTTTTTCCGAACCGTGCACGTCGACCAGTGTAACCACCATCATCGTGATAATTGTCGTCAGCAAAACTGAAGCTGTCAGCGTACCCGACACCGCTGCTCTGAACCAATTGCACAGTAATAAGCTAAAATAGAAACGGATAATTTGTTTAATCGTGTAAACTTTTAGATGGTGAGTTAGTGGGCGAGAAGTGGTTATTACTTTGTCATGGGATTCCAAAGTTTGGGTACATTAGAAACTGCAATTCATACCTAATAATATGGCATATAAAATAATAATGATAATAATAATAATAATAATAATAATAATAATAATAATAATAATAATAATAATAATAATAATAATAGTAATAATAATAATAATAATAATAATAATAATAATAATAATAATAATAATAATAATAATAATAATAATAATAATAATAATAATAATAATAATAATAATAATAATAATAATAGTAATAATAATAGTAAGAACAAGAATAGCTTTTCGAGTTTCCTGAAGCCTTTTTGGGGACATGTTTTGTAAACAATATTTTACTGCGGGTCTACTTTTTTAAATCAAAACATTTTTTACCATTTTCCTCAAAAAATCTGTTAACAACGGTGTAAGTAGTATTCCGTATTTATAGTAAGTTCTCACTTGCCCTTTGGCAGTATCTCTTTTAAATAGTACCTCATTTCAACAGGTACCTCTTTTCGCTACCAAAATCTCTGTTTAATGATTTCTTATATTTTTTCACAGCAGATGGCGCCAATACGCATATATATATATATTCTCTATTGCTTGTTTCGTGTCTCACTGAATCAGTGAATCCGAATCGCCACCAAAGCTGTATTGATTTGTCATTGATCTGGGATGATTTTTTGATACTGACCGACTGAACTGATTTATTGATGCTGATATGCCGACATATTGCGACATTGAAAATACCAGACAGCGTACAAGCCTCTCCAGTTTTTACTCAGTCTATAATTAACCTTGATATTTCATCACCAAAATTCTCTCATTAATTATGCAAGCCATTTTTGAAGGTGTAAACATGTAAAGTGCTGACACCTTTTAAGAGCAATATTAAACAATACGCAACAAGCTCAGGATTTTAGATAACTTCTTTTTAGTTATGAGTACCTATGTCTATGCACGTTAATTATTGTAAATTAATTAATCAAGACTTGCTTGTCTTTCAAGAGACTCGATTATAATTTAAACAACTTGATTATCATTTAAACAGCCGAATTGTCATTTAAGCAACTGGATGTAATTTAAATAACTTGATATCATTTAAGCAACTGATTTGTCATTTAAGCAATTGGATTGTCGTTTAAGCAAATAAGGAGCAGATCACTTACCAGAAAACTGGCCACAAACAAGAAAACTGCTTTCATGTTGCTGTCTGTAAAGAAACAGAAAATTCATCTGTCAAAAAAATTTAGAAACATTTTGATAAAATATGAGTAGAGTGATAATTTCTAAATGAATCATATCAAATCTCGAATGTACACTAACACAAAATGTAGGCTAAGTGCCCTTGTAAACCAAAATGTAGGCTATGTCAAGACTTCCTCACTGTTGTCTTAGCAAACCAAAATTATTTACCAGTTTACCAATGCTTATGATAGTTACTAATTTTCGAGTCGAATGACAGTTTACTACTTATATCCAAAGTTAACAAGAAACTAAAAAACTTAAAATAATATGTATATGAGCTCAAACTTTTCGTGGTTGTAATTAAAACAGTATATAGTAAAACTGACATAGGCGCACGGGAGGAAGTTTTTCAAGAGGGGCAGAAGGAATCCGCCTAAAAGTTTTCTAAGTTATCCTAGTATGAGTAATCTCTAAATAAGTTCAAACAACGGGCCACATAAAAATGTGTCTAAAAACAAGGTATTTACACTTACAGGTGCAAAACATGCAAATACTTTCAGATATACTTTTTCTAATGTTTCAGAAATTCAAAAGAAATCATGGTTATGATTTATGTTTTCCTTTAGCGGACATGTCTATTGCCTTGCCAGTACATTGATGGGCATGTATTTAAAAGTGTATAAAGGACTTATGAGGTTTAGTGAATTAAAATCAATAGCAGGCGCTATTATGACTTTAAAATTATCAAAAGTTAAAACCAATGCATCATGCAAAAACACTTTAACTGCAGCCAGTAAAAAAGGTAACGCAGTACGTAAACAATTTTTGAATATTGAGAAATTAAATTTTTAAATTTTGAAAGAAAATTATTTTCTAAAAATAACCAGTTTTGCCCTGAAAATGTTCAACTCATTTGCTCTGGGAGAGCAAGCGCCCCCCCCCCCCGACCCCCGCTTCAATACGCCTATGAAAACTGAGTTATCTGACAGATGCCTATCTAAACCAGCCAACAAAAACAAACCAAAAAATCAGAAACAAAACTACACACGTTAATGCGAATTTCGTGACTAAATATAATTGAAAGTTACGTAATTAATTAATTAATTATTAACACTACTTACTGCGTAACACACAAACAAAAGTTTAAACAGCTACCAAATATCGTGTGACTAAAGTGTGTAAATAGTTCACTTTCTTCTTATATACGTCCCTATGTTTGACCCAGAAAAAATCTACTCATCTTCGACACTGTCATTAGTGACACGTATAAGGCACGGGTAATTAGGTGAAGATGACAATGCCGCCTAATTAACTATGAAAATGGAGAGGGTTTAGGCGTTTTTCTTATACAAAAATCTTTCGGAGGTATTTAAAAAACAAGCAAATTATCCACAAAGAGTGAAAAATGAATAAAAAATTTAGTAATCACTGAATCACTTCATGTATGGATTTGTTATTCAGTGAATTTGCCTCGCTGTTGTTGCCACGGCGTTTTGCGTATTATCGCCGTCTTACCAGAAGGGCCAAACTCGTCTTTTTTGGACTGTTCTATAGAAATGAATGTTCTGAGGTGGTTTATTGACAATGGTCATATGATGTTCACTCTACAGCAGACAGACAGCAGCGAATAATAAACCAGAAATTTAAACTGTATTAGCTTTGACAGCGTTTAGTTTTTTATTTTATAGTTGTCAAATCAATATTACAACAGGCTTCATAATCACAACAAAGAGCTATCTTGGTGGCAACACATTTATTAATAACACGATTTTTCGGGAACAACTGTTGCCTTCATAATCTTACATGAATTTTCCGTTCCTTGCTTTTTAAGAGCTTCATTATAAACAGTAATTATTATCTTAAAATGATTAGTAATGTAAGGATTTTTATCTTAAGTGCCAGCAAAGTTTAGGCAGAAGTTAGGTTTTGGCCTAGCTGAACTTAGCTTTTAGTGAATTTAAAGGAAAAAAGGATGATTTTTCACATAAGCCATAGATTGAAAACTTAATTAACGGAAGGCGAGTCGAACTAGTGATGACATCACAAGTGAACATAATTTTTAACAGCACAAACATTCCATGGGCGTGTTGCACCTGTTTGCGAAAGCGAAAAATGAAATACAGTGCTACTTCAACATTCAACAGTACAACATACAGCGTGACACACAAAACTTCAGCAAATTGTAAGTTCAACATTCAATTTTTAACTTTACTACTGTGCCAAAGCACGAGCTCTCGAACGTGTGCACTATGTCACAACTGAAAACCTCTGGGCTGAGAGGTACAGCACCAGTTTTTGTGCAACGAGTAAGAGATGTAGCTACTGGTGTCCATTTAACTATCGAATGGCGAAATGCATGTAATAGCAAAGAACTAGCCGCGCGAACGAAAATTATCATTCTGTGGCAATAATTCTTTCACGAGGGCCATTCTTGAAAAAACAGTAGGTTTCCTTTCAATATTTTACATGGTAGATTATTTTAAACTTTAGCAAAATAATCTTTAAAACGAATGAAAGAGGCAGTCTCTAGGAATCAACATATTTATTGAGCGTAGGCGATGTTTCGGCTACCATAGCCATTTATTTATGGCTTGATTTATAGTATTGAAAATGTTGGCTGAAAGCTATTGTCTACGTTCAATAAATATGTTGAATCTTTAAAACGTTTGAAAACTTTCTTATACGCTTTGAAAAATTTTTACTTTGAAAGTAGTCAGCTTAAAAGGAAACACCTTTGGCACCTTTTGCAGTTACCTACACGGCTGAATGCGCAAAAAAGACAACCTTACGAATAGCCGCAGGGGTTTTAAATAATCTGCCCATGCCATGATAGAATTATTCTTACACATTATTGAGCAGTGTTTTTCGGGAAACCTTTCTGGCTTGCTTTTATTCAATTCAGACATTGGTTGGCATTCAGAAAGTTAAAGAAGCCCTAGGCCCACTAACGAAAATCTCTGCGAATCAGATTAGACGTGACACTTTGCGGTAACTTTGATACATTCATTGAATTAAATCCATTTCATACGAAGGTGTCTTACTTTGGACAAATGCGCACTCCACTTAGTAGATTCGGAAACACGTTGTTTACAGTTTTGATTCACGTCAACCTGTGCAAACAGGTCAAAAAAGCCTTTTCACAGTTTCGCTATGCGCACGCGCAGTGGCTGTAGGTTACAGATTAAGTGTTTTACAGCAAAGCCTCTTAACAACAACCGTCGCGTCACATCTGTGTAAAGCAAAGCCGTCTGCGGCATCAGTTCAGAAATTTCAATTGTTTTACGTGGACTTTACCACGTAATTATGCATTAGAGTGATTTATTAGCAGGTTCTTGCTTGTGAACAAGAAAAAATGAATTAGGTAGGGTTCCAGCTAGCTGTTCAAACGGTTACTATTACAATGGCATGAGTTCCGAGGCGTTGTCAAGTGTACACAAGTGGGTTACTTGGTACGCTTAACCATTGACCTTTTCGCGATCATTATTGGTCTCTAGAACTGTGGAATGGCTTATTATATTACAACTTCACCAGTAACTGCACCACGCAATTGCGAGTTCGAATCCCATGCTCGGTGTTCTTGTTTTCTGTCGGCTGTCAGTGACCTCAATGAGCTTTCTAAGTCGATCCGCATGCAGCAGGAGTTCTTAATGTGGGATCTATTGGACAAGGTCCGTGAAGGTCATCTGAAAGGTTTATAGGGAAGAAAAGGAAATTCTAAAGTACGTCACAAAAAATTTCATACGTACTTGTTTTACTTACCATTACCCTTACCTGTTTGAAAGTTTTATGTAATTGTTAATAATTTAAAATATTGGAAAAAGGCACTGTGCAAGCATCCCACGGTGCACCAATGACTCGCCAAAACACATTATTGACAATATAAAGTAATTTTAACTTTTGCCTCGTTAGCGTAGAGTGTGCTGCGAATGCTTTGATTAAATTCTCAAACTTTACACATAGCCTTTTTCAGTGGTTTGTGTCAGCAATGAGAACAACTTTCAAGATGTTGATGTTGTATCAAAATAAAAGCGAGTTTATTCATAACAAGTATTACAGTAACGTTGTAACAACAACAGCAAATCAACGTGATAACAACAACAACAACAATCATTTATCAACAATGATACAAAAAATCATTATTACTGTAGATGCATTATAATGATAACAACGACAATGTTAATAGTCATTTATTAACAACCATGTAAACAAAGATATTATTGCAGATTTGCTTTGTTTTCTCTTGAAAGTATTCCCATATAAACTTGAATGAATCAAAGATACGACATCAAAAAGCATTGCGGGACCTAAAAAACAGTACACCTCGGACAGTAGATAAAATCTTTATTAACCAACATTGAAACAACATATGTACAGGGCATCCACGTCCGCATTAAAAAAACACCAGCTCAATGTGAACTGCAACAGAGAGTTTTTTTGTTTTGCCCCAAGGAAGGAAGTTTTTCCAGCGACATAGTAATGCTGCATCCATAAAAGAATCGATTTTACCTATCTATGAACTATCGAAATTGATTTGATAAATAGAACTAATAGGCCTATAAGTACAAAAGTTGTTGCACAATTAACAAGAATGTAATGGTTTTGAATGAATTTTGATGTAGCCTATGTTATTTTAGTTGGTATAATTTCTCTAGAATATAAATGAGTTCGTCAGAGAAACTGCTGCTGAAGGAACTGTTTGTCACTGAAGTCTTGTAGCGACAAGGATCTTGACATATTAACAAATGTGACTAGAATACGAAATGAGAGAAAAGGTAACGCTTCGCTCCCACAGATCACGTGCGCTTGCCCAACTGCATGCCACTTCGGCTTCGTTGGACAAAACATTGAATTCACAATCTTTGAATAAAATAACACATTCATAATTCTTGGACGAAATAATACATTCACAATCTTTGGACAAAATAAAACATTCATAGTTTTTGGACTAAACAATGCACTCACAATCTTTGGACAAAGTAATACATTTATAATTCTTGGACAACGCAATGCATTCACAATCTTCGGATAAAGCAATACATCCACAGCTGTTTGGCAAAACAATGCATTCGAAATCTTTAGAAAAAATAATACACTTATAATCGTTGGAAAAACAATACACTCATAATTTTTGGGCAAAACAATACACTCACAAACTTTGGACAAATTAATGCACCAATTAGCATTCCTTGGACAAGCTAATACATTCACGAAACTATAACTATGGTCAATTTTAAAAACTGTACAATTGTTTCTATTGTTCTGTTGAAATTTAGACTAAAGGAATGAACACCTTCTGTATTACTTAGCAAGTTTAAAAGAAACATCTCCATTTTTCATCAAAACGTTTCATTCATAGATGAGCAGAATAAGCCTTTTCACAGTTCCAACGCTGATGGTCGTTAAAATGTCAAAAGTTAAGTGTACCAGACAACGCATTTGCGTACACTTGGCAACGCTTCGCAGCCTAAGCTATTGTAATAGTAACAGTTTTAACAGCTAGCTAGAACCTTACTTAGTTCATTTTTTCTTGTTCCCAAGCAAGATTCTGCTAGTAAATCACTCTACGTGCAGATTAATGCATAATTAAGTAAAATCCACGTAAAACAACTGAATTTACTGAACTGATGCCCCAGACGGATATGCTTCACCCACTTGTCACGTGACTGCTGTAGTTAAGACGCGTTGCTGTGGCACACTTAACCTTTGACCTGTAGCAACTGTGTCCGTTTGCACAGTGAAACTGTAAAAATGCTTATTAGTTTTCTTTTAACTTTCGGGAAATTATAACAAACGAATTTGTCGGAAAAATCAAATTTCAACAGTTAGAAGAACAGTTTTAGGGGGCTGCACACACGTGCGTGATACAAATACCATCTATAATGAAAATAATAACAAGAAAGAATTATACTTTAACAGTCAACACCATAACCTGACCTATAAGGGCGTACATAGTTGGAATGTTTTGCTAAAGGAGGGGTGTATATCAAACCATTGTACGTGCGCGGTACGTGATAACCCAACAGTCCGAAAGCGTAATTGCTGAAACCATTGTAACCAGTAACGTCACCATCATCAGAGTCACCGTAGAAATTGGTCGAGTCAACATCGCTGCCACCAAAGTGGAATCTGGGACCTTCTCCGTACGTTCCCCTGCCGCCGTAGCCATCAGCATATTGACCGCCACCGCCGCAGCCTCTAAAACTTGGACCAGCACCATAGCCTCCTCGGGCACTGTAATAAGGATAGTATTTGCCGTACCTGGCGCCTCTGCGTCCTCCATAATCTCCAGAAACAGGACCACCTAAGGTTACGCTGACAAGCATTACCTGTTAAAATATCAAATTGCAAATATCAGGCTGGAGTATTCTTGTTTTTACTATTATTATTATTATTATTATTATTATTATTATTATTATTATTATTATTATTATTATTATTATTATTATTATTATTATTATTATTATTATTATTATTGTTATTATTATTATTATTATTATTATTATTATTATTATTATTATAACTTTCATGACCTCAATCAGAAAATACGTCTAATACCACATTAATATTTCTGATAGCTTAGGTTTAAAATCAAACACATAACGAAACCAAACGTTTCTATTACGTGCGTGAATCATTAATGACAATTTTCTGCAAAGTCAAGAACTGTTATAGAGAGTTTTGATGATTTTTGATGACTTTTTAACCATTGATGAATCAGGTAAGGTATGTTACAACCCTGCAATATATATACATATAATGCAGGGTTGTATATATACGTATGCAAGGTGAAATGTATCACTTAAGATAAGATTATAACTCTGTCAGCTAATTAAGTTAATTAAGCAACTTAAGCAATTAATTTATTTTAGCAGCTTAAGTTATAAACTCAATAGAAGCACAAAATAGATAGAGAAATTTCGAGTTTTGCTCAGTAATACTCCCTGTGGATTTCAGGTTTTAATAAGTGTCATTATATTTACTACACGCTTTTAGTTACACAGTGAAAAATTAATGACCGCCTATACTTACCAGTAAAACAACCAGCAGGGAGTTAATGTTGATGATTTGCGCCATATTTCCTAAATAAAAAAGAATTAATGAGTCTCTATTTTAAAGCAACGGGCTCGTTTTGAACATACTTATACGATGTATAGATATCGGTTCGGAATATTGAATTGAAGTTACTGAAGTTCTGTGGTTACAAATTGAAGATAATAACAGTTGCTTTTCGTTTCAAAAAGACGAAATGCACTGAGTTCAATTCCAGAATTCAACTTTTCTCAATCTTTATAGTAGTTAAAATTTTGTATCATTTGAATCAGTGATCTGCACTGTTTACTGCTGAATCATAAAAATAAAATAAAAACAACAAAACTTTCAAATAACTATTAATTTTCCTAAATAATTAGTTGACTGATTTCGCTAGCAAACTTTTGAGAAAATTGCAATACGCGTCTCGTTTAATTAGTAAAATCACTGTACGCTTCGGTGCTCCCATTTTCAACGCCCATTCTTCTCCCAATTACGTCATTCGTCTTGAAGAAAAATAGAGCACTGTCAATCTTCATCAAAAGTATTACAAGTTTTTACGAGAACATAGATAGCTATTTTAAAATATCTTTGCATGAACATTAGATAAGCTGCAGAAGTTTGAATTAGTTCAAGCAGCTCGCGCTTATGAAAAGTCGCGAAGTCTCCCAGTTACGTTATGATTTTCAAGTGAACGGCGGCAACCACCACGCCTGAAATTTCTTTTCGGAGGAAGAATATTTTAAATTTATGCTTTATAGGCAGTTCTGTGCAAATTTGTTTCTTATATTTTTCTAAGTTTAAGTGATAACAGCAAAATAAACCCAACATACTGAGTGACTTGTTCTTTCCTTTAATGCAACATTAAAAACTATAAAAGATCATGCATTAATCTACCAACTCACCACTTCTAGTGCGAAAATGATTTCTTTAGCTCCTCAACACAATATCCTCCAAGAAAAATAAATTTCAAATAAATTCTAAATTATCTGCAAGTCGATTTGTATTTATATAGACTAAACTTGACCCAGTTAACAATGGAGTTTGTAAACGACATAGAAATTGATAATGAAAGTGATATTTTATGATGCCGTTATAATGGATGACATTGAAATTGATAATGAAAGAGATATTGTCGTCAGTTTTATAGTGTCGTTATAATAGATGACATTGAAATTTACAATGAAAATGATATTGTCGCCAATTTTATGATGTCGCTATAACAGTTTCTTTAAAAAGAAAACGTTCAGTGTGTCTGTTGATTCTATGATGTGTGTATCATGATTCTCATTAAACATCGTTAATAACGATATATAATATGAGGAGTAGGTATATCGAAAACTAGTAATTAATTAATTAATGACATCGTTAGTCACCAGCTAATTTGGGAAAGTATTGATACCAAAAGTATCTCCCTACTGTCATGGGTATAGGTGGCGATGTTGGATTGCGAGCTACAAGGAGCAAGTCAGGCTCTATCATGCTGGGCTGGTAGCTTAGGTGGTAGAACGTGGGAGGTCTCGGGTCCAGGTCCGGACAATTTTTCAGTGTCTCCTTTCTCTAACTCATTACCCGTAATGGGTAATAATTGGTGAAGGTTTATAAAATTCTGGCAATCACAGTCATAATTAATTAATTAATGATATCGTTAGTTGCTAGCTAGCTTGGGAAAGTATAATATCAAAAATCTGCTGACCTGTCATTCCTAAATTGCTGTTTAATAGACATGAACTGTCGTAATCAATTAAGTACACAAAAGGACGTCATAGTTATTTGACATAGTTATATGATATAATTGTAGCTTGCTTACAAATAGTCACTTGAATTATTGACATTTGTTAAAAAGAATCCACAAATAATTTCTTAGGCAAATGGTCGAGGAAAATGGTTAAATTTAAATGATACCATCCACACTGTGAAGCTGAAGCAACTGCAAGGTTTAAAGAACAGGAAAACACTCTTCATAAACGAAGCTTAAAAAATTCGTCTGGGAATTTTGTGTCGTTCACCTGCTGTCTTATTGTATACAGGGCTCGTGTTAGCAGTAACGCTGTATAAAACTTGAAAATTTTAACAATTACTCGCAGCAATTTTAACGTAAATCCTTAAAACAAGCTTAGATAACATTGGGTGAATTTAAAAAATAACCAGAGCATTCGTAAAGCACTTTTCGCTAACTAAGCAAAGATATTCATTACTTGTTATTGTCACCAATTACCACATAAGTTTTCAAACAGGTAAGCGTAATGCTAAGCAATTCTTCCCCTTTATCAAGACGTTAACAACTCACATTACGTACGTTATTTTTAAAGCATTCATGTGTGTTTTATATTTACGATGTTCTGTGTTGTTTCGTATTGTATTGGTTGTATTACTGTCATGTCGCTGTGTTACGATGTGTCATATCGCGTCGTGTTATGTGACGTCATATTCCTGTGCTGTGTTGCACGGCGCGATACTGTACAAATTTTGTATTTGCATATAAGTCATTTGGTGTGTATGTGTGTACTCGTGAACCAAATGTGTACTGGAATGTAGAAGAGAATAATAGCTGCAGGTCGTTTTCTCATAGTTAAGCGTATTTATCTATATAGTTCAAGTAATGATTGTATGCATGATGAGGGCTGACAATCTGCAACCAAACTTGGCAAATCAAAGGTTCAAGGTGTATAAATTCATCTGGGAAAACATCCTAATTCAACGTACTCCACATATTCCTCTCCACAAACTTTAAACGTTTTGACCAGACGGTTTGACTAGTTGTAACGCGTCCGTTTTCCGTCTGGGAGGTCGTGAGTTCGATACTGCAGCCGTGTTCTACCAAAGACTTTAAAAATTGTACCTGCTATTGCCCTGCCTGGGGTCTGGTATTTAGGGTGAAAGTGGAGTAATAACAATCTCTGTTGTGTAGCTGTAGATTGTTATTTACAGTCGGACCAAAAGCTCTTTGGAGCTTATTTTAATTGTTTATCATAAAAGCCGACTTTAAATAAAGATTATTATTATATTGTTATTATAACATTATTATTATAACATTACTTCATGACTGAATGCTTTTTATTGCTATCATGATCCATAAGTCACAGATGGCAAGTTGCTTATAAGTGTAATTTTCTTCAGGTGTAGCCAAAGGACATGGAATAACTCCTATTTTATTTCTGCTATTCATCATTGATCTACAAGACTTTACATTTTTTAAGCTTGTCAGCTTTTGCTGATGATACTGCAGCACTGTGTACAATATTTATTATTGTGCCTCAGCCAGTTGCCTCATCCCATCTGACAGACTGCAACATCTCACATTGTCAGTCTAGTTGGACGCAATGTAGACTAAATCATGCCATATGCTGCTTATCCTGGGTTTATTGCTACATTTACTTGACAAAAATACTTGAAAGCTGCAAAATGTGGCAAGCCTACGTGGAACTCTGAAAGAAAATTTAACTTCTCTTCATTGTTACTAAGTCTGCCTAACTCGACAGAGGTTGTTCGCTTGTTATCGGATATAGCCTGGGACACTATAAAAAACTACGTGCTCCAAGCAGATTGAAAGAAAGACAGGATGATTTTTCAAGTACCACCCCATTTTCAAGCCCGATAAAAAGTATACACCTGAACACAATTAATACTGCAAAAGCGTTTCTGATAATTAAATAATAGATTAAAAACTTGATTAACGACGGGTGAGCCAAACTATTGATGACATCACAAACTAACATAATTTTCAATAGCAAAAATATTCCACGAGGTGTTGCACGTACTTGCGAAAGCGAAAATGAAGTACAGTGCTACTGTAAGGTATTCAGCGTTTTATACTAAAACTAGGCAAGTTTTAAGATTAAAATTCAAATTTCAAATTTACAGCTGCTCTCGCGCATGAGCTGTCGCACGTGTGTAGTTCGTCACAAACTAACACATCTGAACTGAGAGTTACAACAACTATTTTTTCTGCAATGTGTTTCCAAAATGCAGGTGCTAATACCCGTCTAACTAGTGAATGGCGAAATGCATGTAACAGCGAAGAACTAGGGGCGCGAACGCGAAATTGTGTTTATGTGGTAATAATTCTTTAACGTAAGTCCATTGTGAAAAAATAGTACGTATCCTTTCAATATTTTAAAGAATTGGTTGTTTTCACCTACAGTTTAAGACTAGGCCCGGTTTTGCTTTAAACAAGACACTTTTCAGTGAGGACTTTATAGGTTATATATGACTTCTTGTGAGACTATCAGAAATACTGTTTTTTACCGAGCCTGAACACTCGACACTCGTTAATAGGAATCTTTCAACGGGTATAAAAAGCGCATTTGTGCTGTTCACTGTCATTTTCGCCGCTGTCACTCTCCACTTCTATGAGTAGTCTTCAACGACCGAGTGACACAGATCTCAGCTCTGGGGATGCCTGAAGGGCAAACGGCATTAGAGTAAATATCTCTCCTTTCACTTGTAAAACGCAGTTAAACTATCTTCGCTGACAACCCGGCAGCGATGATTGACAGTGAATCTTTGCACATCTGCCCATTTATTTTAAGGCCCATTTCACAGTGAGGACGCAATGAAGAATGACGTATGGAACGTTGTTAGAAAATCAGCAAATATTTAGAAAATTTCCAATTTCTTCTCGAAATCCCGTACAGCAAGAAAGTTCATTTCACAGTGAAACCGTACGTTCAGTTAGCTGCAGCTACTTTGCGAGTTTTGTGCTGTATAACCATGTTTAAATTAAATTATACTTGCCATACTTTTCCTATATAAAGTACAGTTAATAATGTTAGTCAGTGCAATGTCAGACTTATTTATTTTTTTAGTAATGTTCTACTAACGTTAGTAATGTTCTACTACCTACTTCAAAATATGAAAATACACATATATAAAATAAATATACGTATGCGTTATTATTCTTTTACACGAATATGAGCATCGATATTGCATTAATAAAACATAAAATCGTCAGTCTGTTAAAAGAAAGATTAAATCTCAGAATTTTATGCTGAACTGTGTTAATTGTAGTTCGTTAAAATTTAATAAGAAAGTACTAATTAAATAGTTAAATTTAAGACTGAATTCCACCAGGGTTTCTCGCGAAAATGTAACATGCAGCATTTTTACCATGCGGCAAAATTCCTCACGAGGAGGACTCAGAGCTTCCAGCTGGCGGCAGAATTCCTCACGTGGAACTACACGGGAAATTTTTTTGCACGTCCTTACTGTGAAATGGGCATAAGAAAAGTTAGGCCCTTGGAGCACTGTAATAAAGCTTTATTTAATTTAATTATTATTTAAAAATTCCGCAGCTAAAACAATTGACGATGATGACAATAATTTTTTTATTTGTACATAAATAATGTATATACAAATATACATAATTATATATACATGGCCTCTATTTGCAGGCCAAAAATTACAGCGTTATTAATATATCAATTTAACAATATGCCAAAGTACTTCAAATCAACATAGCTATACTCGGTCTGTTACGATAAGAATGTCATACAATAAGAGGATAACATATAATGTAATCAACTGTCCATATAATCGTGTGATATAAGCTCGATAGATGGCTCTGGTAATCTACAGAATGCGTTACATAGGATTTTAAACTGGGCCAACATATGGCAACTAAAAACTGGTATTAAAGCAAAAGCCAAGTCTCTCGGGAAATTGAGCTTATTTTAATATTTGGGAAAACCGTTAGAATGTTTCAGCAATAAAATTGTGATAAGCGTCTCGTGCAATTAGTAAAATCAATTTAAAGTCGTATTTATTTCACTCTTGGGCGCGCTCATTTTCAAAGAAAAATGGCGTCATCCGGTTTCCGTGCAATATAAACATTTATACCGCCAGGTGCTTCAGAATCTTTTTTAATTTATAGAGCGAACTCTATAGACTAAGTGACCAGCCCGGCACCTACTACGCGCCGGCAAGTTTACGTGCGCATATAAAAGTCAATAAAAATCTGTAAATTAATTATTTACACAATTAATGCTAATTTCGTACACATTTTAATGTGTGATCCTGTAGATTAAAGCAATGTAACCACTTTAATTTTGACGGACTGATCGAATGACTAATTTCTAGATAAACACAGTTAAACACAACATTAGAATAACGGAACTTCTAAATAAACTGTAGAAATATTGCAACTCACACCTTCACACTGCTTGCCTTCACGGCATTCACGCTGCCCAGCATACAACAGCTTACGTCATTTTTTTGAAATATGCTGGCATCAACGACCGTTTGGCGAGAGATAAGAAATATTTAAATTTCTTTTACATTTTTAAGCAAAGCAGTCTATGCGCATATTTTGTATTGTGATTTCAATATTTTTAATTGTACATTAAAATGCAATAAATGTTGTTAGAGCGTTGGCTTTTCCTTTAACAAATGCGATGTACTTCATGTTGGGAAAATAATCCCAGAAATAGCTATTACAATCGTGCAATTCCAGATTCTTCTGTTATTCTGGGTATTCTGTTGTCTAACGACTTAAAGGCAAAAGCACACTGTATTGAAGTTTCTACAATAGAATAACGAACATGATCTTTCGTATTTTCAGTACTAAAAATAGCAACATTCTCCTTAAAGCCTTCAAAGTTTATGTAAGGCCTATAGTTGAATATTGCTCCTTTATATAGAGCCCGTCATTGTATGAGGATGTAGATACTGTTGAAAATGTACAAAGATACTTTACAAGGCGATTATACTGTAAATATAACTCGGAACTTACGTGTGAAACCTATCCAGAAAGACTCAAACCCCTTCATTTACGATCATTAGAGGAGAGACGATTTCTAAACGATTTGGTCATTTGTTACGAAATAATTCGTAGGGATGTTGAATTAGATCCCAAAAAAATTTTACAAGCGCACTCACTGCTAGGACAAAAAGTAACCATAGTCTAAAGCTTTATGTTAGTTGAACGAATAAAAAAGGTTTTGAGCTTTTCTTCTCCAACCGTGTTGTTCAAGTATGAAATTCCTTACCAAGGTCAGTAAATTATGCACCTTTGGTCACTGCAGGAAATTCTAAACTTTTCAAAAATAGATTGAAGTTTTTGAATTTTGATAAATGGCTTGTTTACGATAGACGTATGTCAGCAGCTTATCTCTTTACCTTTCTCCCCGCACTCGTTGTTATTGAGTTATAATTTACTTTTTAATAAGTATTTTAAATGAATGTGAAACAATAGAAATAAATAAAAATAAAAATGAATAAATAAGATATACGTTTTATAACACAGAATAACAATACAATACATAGGGCCTTTTTAATTGAAAAAAGTGTTTTAAAAAAGAAAAAAGTCCCAGGCATAGCGAAAAACACTAACAGGTACTTAACTAAATGAAACGAAACGAAACGAAACAAAACGAAACCAAACCAAACGAAACCAAATTAAACTAAACTCTCGCAAATCCACACGATTATGTCTGAACTGAAAATGAAAGTGCCAAAACCAACAGAGTTGCTAGAGCCAAACAAGCCGTGTGGAATTTCAGCGATAGAACACTTTTTTGTTCAATAGATAATTGAAGATTAGATATTAAATGCAGCAGCCTATATGATACACCATGTAATGTTGCAGTGGTTTAGGCCTATATGCTGGGAGACTCTCACTCATTAATCAAAGATAAGATAGACAAGATAAGATGCACTTTATTCCAAGTAAAAACTCATAATATCAATACATGTGCAAAATAAAAACTGCTACCTATGTACAAATGCCCCTGAGTCACGCACACTCAAAATACTACCACAATAAAATTATTTAGTGATAAAAATGTACAAAGGTAAAAAATAATAGATGTCTTCTGTATTCAACTGATTTAAGTAGTGATAAACTTTAGATAAAAAATACAATCGCTGCTAATATGTTTAACTATATAACAACTATATAACTTGTACGCTTATATGTCTAACTATATAACAACGTTTATATGTTAAAACTGTAATTGTAAAAGTTGTGCCAAAGTGCTGAGTGATAAAAATTTATGAAACATTTATAAATTTTAAGAGCAATAATGAAACATTAATAAAATTCGTTTGACCTAGAAGCTACAGTTGGTGAAAGTGCGAATTAGTTTGTTTGATCTGTTATAAAAAATAGACCGCTGTCTCTCTCAATATTTTTGTCATCTCATCCCTGATTGTCAATTACATGATCCAGATTACTGACTGACTCAAGTAATGAGTCGCCTATGCTCACACACATGTTGGTAATGTATTCATGCTATTTGGCTTGACAGAAAGTACTTTCATTTTTTGCCGTGGTAGTGGTAGTGGTAGTGGTAGTGGTAATGGTAGTGGCAGTGGTACTAGTAGTAGTTGTGGTGGAGGTGGTTTTGGTAATAGTAGTAGTAGTAGTAGTAGTAGTAGTAGTAGTAGTAGTAGTAGTAGTAGTAGTAGTAGTAGTAGTAGTAGTAGTAGTAGTAGTAGTAGTAGTAGTAGTAGTAGTAGTAGTAGTAGTAGTAGTAGTAGTAGTAGTAGCAGTAGTGTTCAGTGTTCTTTATTTTGCCTTTTTAATTAGTCAAGAACAATCTTGACTTCTATCAGCAAATCTACCACAGCATCTGAGTAAAACGTTGTTTTGAACATACAGCTGTCTAAGCTCATTTGTTAAACTCTCATATTGCTACCTAGTGTAAGAACCACTATATTAAACTGAAGAAAGCAAGTGGCCTACTTCAATATAAAACATATAGCGGATTAAGTGATAACGACAAAGTGTATTCAGTAGTATTACTCGAGAGAGGCAATGGAAAATAAGTGTCTCCGATCTAGGCGTGACTGTTCGCCCTACAAAGTCGGAATTTTTAACTGTGGGTACAGATGACGACAGGAGTTTTCAAAATGGTAATATTACAATTCAGTATAAGCCAAAATACATTTATCTCGGGACCCCATCGCTAATGCGAGCATTGCAGAGCAGGTAGAAATTCACTTGCAAATGAAGAAACCAGAGTTGAGAAAATTCGGGTCGTTCCGTGCTAGAAATCCAGATGCACCATTCCCAGTGAAAAAAACATATGGCAAAGTGCTGTTAAGAATTCTGTGTTATATGCCTGCGAATCTTGGTGCACGAATAAATTGAAAGGCATGCAATAGGTTACATATATTCTGTGAAAGCGTTTTTAGGTGTTCGCACTCAAACATGCAATGAAATCGCTCTCTTGTAGCTGGAGGACCTCATTTACAAGATCTAATTATAAGCAGACAAAGGGGGTTTTGCAGAATTTTCGTGCTCGAACCAACTGTGAGATGTTTCCATTGGCCAAAGCCACAAATTTAGCTAAAGCGGCTGTTTCACCTATGACAAGATACTTTCGTTTATTAGAGAGGGGAGATCGCGATGTGATTGACAAAGCCAAAGAGAAATTTGCTGAGTTGGCAGAGAATTCTCACCCGTCGTCGCACGTATTTGAAGTTTAATCGGGCTTTGCAGTTGTATCCCGTTTATGAGAGCGGTGTACCTGAATTTTAAGAAACTGCGTTTACCAAGAATTAGATGTAGCTCTCGTTGATTAAACATTGAAGGTGATAGATGGCCAAGATGGGAAAATAGCCTTTGTTCATGTGGCCATATACAAGATGAAGAGCATATTATGCTAAAATGTCATACAAAGAGTCATCATGATGAACTGAGCTTAGTCTTAATAACGTTGCTAATATACACAAATTAAAGACATAAAAGTTCTGTGCATTTACTTGACGTGTATTAAAAGAATACCAATGGATATGAGATGCAATTTTGTTTGATAACTACCTAATGGTTTGGGTCAACTAGTTTTCCTGTTATTTGTATTTGTTATTGTTGTAATTTGCATTTTATTTTTGTTTGGGAACATATATTATTTGGAATAAGTCGTTTTTTGGACTATTTGTTTCGCCCCAGACTCGTTATAAATTTTGTGCAATGTATTTACAATTTATAAATGTCAATAAATATCTAATTTAATCCTTTAATAGGTGTCAGCACAAACCTGGTGGCGATGAAAATCTAAGTTTAAATTACAAATCAAATTCCATAACTACAAGTAAATTAATTTTCCGAAAACTAAATATTAAATTGAACTTGCATCCGATACAAAACATGGTAGTGGCAACTGTCAACCCACCTTTGCATTACACCGTATTTTTGTTTTTACATATTGTTTTTGCACTCAGAATTCTCTACTATGGGTTTATTGAAATTAAAATAAATGATAAATAAAAATAAACTTTTATATCAGTATGTGAACTTTACCTAATACGTTTGTTAATTACCTATACAAATTTTGCAGAATTTTAATCTATTTTTCCATGTATAGGTCTGCTCTGTAATTACATTTATTCTAACTCTTTGTGTCACGGCTTAATCAGAAACGCACTGGGGGTAAATTCAATTGTTTTAAAAGGCTGAGTGGTCACGACATGACTGCCAAAATTCAGCAGCGTTCTGCTTGGTCAGTTCCAAACCCTCTCGTCCTAGATAGGAGGCCTAATCCAGGGTAACATGTTTGCCACCCCAATCGGACACCCATGGTGCCTCCATAACACAGCTATTTCTTCAGTGCCAGATTAAGGCATGGGTTTTATGGGCTGCGTGCTTGCCAGCTGAGGGGCCTCCAGTTAATCTACTGTTAAAAGTTACCACAGAATAACAGTAGACATATGCTGAATTATTTCTTTAAAAAGGTTCAATTAATTGATATACTGTATAATAACACACTGAAATTGTTTTCTTGTTCATTATTATTGTTTTCTTGTCCAGCTCACTGGTACTGCCACAACGGCAATCCTTTTACAATGACACAGTTTTGTAGGAATCGAGATCATATCTACTCTGGCAAAATTACAATTTGTTCTAATTTGTAAGTAATATTATTTAATATTTCAAAAACTTGCTTTAATTTTGTAAATATTGGAATATCTCCTTTTTTTGTTGCGTTAGACTTGCACTCATCCATGTGGGCCTAATGTTGACATTATGTTGTACAAGTTGAATAAACTGATTTGAAGAATCCAACATTCACGCACTCATTAATTATCACTGGGAGCCCGGGCCTCACAGTATCTGCAGTCTAGGGACCTACAAAATCAACATACGGCCCTGTATATCTTTGTTAACGGAGCCTGTGGATTGTGGATCTGGTTCGGTCTTACCCAATACAATGAAAAGAACTATCAGTCATTACGATACAGTAACAAGCTACGAACCTACATGAAACTCAAAGCTCAAATAAGTGCCAGGTCTGGTACAGTTAGTATAGTAGGCTAAGATCAGTAAACAAAGTATTGTTCCGTAGGATACTTACAGGCTGTTCTGGATGAGTAGGCGATTTTCTAATGGCAAGTTCAGTGACGCGGACACACATACTGTGAAACTTGATTCTCGTACAGTAAATGATTTGATTTTGAGTTCAAAATGTCGGGAAAGAAACTTCTGAAATAAGGTGCGTGTATTTTATCTTATTATCCATTAATTACACAGAATCATCACAATGTGCAATTGTAATAGTCTGGTGGATGGCTTCTTAGTGCTTTAACGTACTGTACTTTGCTGCTTATTATACGATAATAGAAGTTGTAGAGTTGGGGAGTTTTCTGAAAGGTTTCCGGTATTGGAAAGGTGGTGCAGTCAAAATTTCTTTCATAAATGAGGAGTGATTTGGTCAGTTGGTCGGCGCCATTCATTGCTCCTGTTGTGACCGGTAATAAAGTCACAGGAAACAATCATAGAAAAAAGTCACAATTTTGGCTAGGAAAAAGTCACAGGAAAAAGGAAGCAAAAGAATTGTTGCTAGTGTACGTGTTAGGTTGGATTATTTGTTTTTTTTCCTGTGTCTTTTTTCTGTGACTTTTTTGCGTGTGACTTTTTTACCTGCGACTTTATTACCTTGATTTGACTAAACTAATTTTTTGCTTTTGTTAATTAAAGTTAAACTCGAGTGTCAGAATGCAACCAATTGCTGAATCAGCAACTGCGAACACCTTTTTGCAAGCTGCTTCCACAGAAGGCGTGAAAGATGGAATCTCTGCAGAAGAGAAAAAAAGAATAAGCAGTCGAGGCAAACGGAGGATGACATCCACGTGTAGCGCTCGCAGGTAAGAAATCTGATGCTACTGTTGCAGCTGCTGCTGGTTAATGATTAATTTCAGATGTTCGCAGAATCATAAGAATGCGCAATCGTAGTACGCCAGGATCAGACCACGACATTTTGAGTTCTCTAGTGAATGAAATTATGGGGCCGCCTCCCAGACGAAGCCATTCTGTAAACTCGCCCGCCCCTGTCTTGAATATTTTTACACTCGTTGTATGTAGTTTAGCAACTTTTACACAGCTTGAAGTAAACTTATTGCAAATTCACTAAATAAACTAGAGTAGCCATCTTTTGTGACTCAATAAAAATGTTGTTTAGGAAATAACGCCATTTTACTATTTATTATAAACCAAATTAGCTCATTTTCAATACGTCCTCAATGAAAAAACCTGATTTTTTACCAAATGTTACCAAAGCTTGAGAGCCTCCAAGCTTGAGGGCCCTAGGTTGCAGCCAATTCTAGCCTATAGGTTAATCCAGCCCTGGTAGTTTCGCGGATGCTCATTTTTACTGCTTTAACATGTACTGCTTTCTGTACTGTAATGGTGGTTGTAATTTTCTGAAAGGTTTCGGGTATTGAAAGGATGCGTCTCGCGCCTCTTTATAGTTGCTCATCGTTGTTGTTCTTGTTCTTGTGTTGCTACATTTGTGTTTTTATTCTTTTTGGGTAGTTGTTGTCATTGAGTACATTGCTGTTACTGCTGCTGCTGATGATTGTGGTGGCGGTGGTGTTGGTGGCGATGGCGATTTTGTCAATATACATCTTATACAGATTATGCATATGCCACTAGCATGAGCACTTCTGCTAACCTTTTGTCATTGTTTGCTTTGCAGTTGTGTGTTTAGTACGAGTACAGACGGTAATTTCTGTCGCATCTGCCACGACTCGGACGTTGAGGAACCGCTGATTTCCCCCTGTCAGTGCACGGGGTCTGTTGGGGTGGTTCACAGGACATGCGTGGAGAGGTGGCTGATGTCGTCCAACACAGACGCGTGTGAACTTTGTCGTTTTCACTATTTGACACAGAAAACCAGAAGACCATTTGGTGAGGTGCGTTCAAGATATGACTTTGCTGTATATGACTTTACTGGTAAAAAATTACAAAAGAATAAGTGCTGAAAACTTTAAACAAACATGTCAACGCCAAGAAAGAATTCATAATTTTTGACGCTGCCATAAACTGAAAACTTAAAAAAGCATGTTAACGCTAAGTAAGAATTCATAATTTTTGACACTGCCATATACTAAATATTTTCAAAAAAAACATGTCGACGCTAAGTAAGAATTTATAATTTTTGACACTGCCATATACTGAAAGCTTTAAACAAACATGTCAACGCCAAGTAAAAATTGTAATATTTGACACTGCCATATACTGAAAACTTAAAAAACGTGTCAAGGCTAAGAAGAATTCATAATTTCTGTCATTGTCAATTTTTTAAAAATCTTAATTTTTTGAATATCATTTTCTCGTAGTTCCATTTTCTGCCCTTTATTCTTCTAATAGTCATAATTATTAAAGCTACTATATTAGCGTTCATTAATTAGCCATTTTGCATTTTTAGTGGTTGTATGTATTTTGCATTTTAGTGGTTGAAAACCCCTGGCAATCTCACTGAGAGAAAGCATCTATTAGGCGATGTCGTCTGTTTTTTCGTGCTCTGCCCTCTAGCGACGGTATGTGGAATTTTATGTATATTATCTAAGAATCTTAAGGATATTGCTAGTTAGGTTTAACGACGCCACTAGCTAATATTATGAATGATAACATAGGCGAGATTCATAAATTAGTATATGGTTAGAACCAGACTTCAGAAAAAACCTTCTGCTAAAGAAATTCTTTCTTTTTTTGATAATAACATTTAAAAGACTACTATAAATTACAAAATAATTTGTTACTTAATGGAAGACAGGATGATTTTTCATGTTTTACCCTATTTTCAAGTCCGATAAAAAGTATACATTTTAACACTAATAATACTGGAAAAGCGTTTCTGATAATTAAATAATAGATTAGAAACTTAATTAACGGCGGGCAAGCCCAACTATTGATGACGTCACAAACTAACATAATTTTCAACACCAAAAATATTTTACGAGAGTGTTGTGCGTATTTTCGGAAAGGAAAATTGAAGTACAGTGCTACTGTAAGAAGAAACAACAGAAAACCGGAGAACAAAGGAGATAAAATCACATGCGGAATTAATAATGATTACGTAATGTCATTATAGTAAACTTACAAAGATTATGACGTGGCATATTATTATTATAACAGCATTTTAATCAAAGCTGTAACTATGCGTAAATTTTATGTTTGTATTATTTGGTAAATTAAAGCAGTAATGTATTTCATGAATTTGCATATAATTAATATCATATAAGTTGTGTTCATTTTTAATGTTTTCAATGGTTGTGCATTTGTAAAATTTGTAGATGTTACATTGTATTTTTTGTTCATGAGTGTTAAAATTAAGTAGAAATTAATTAATATTGTAGAGTTTCAAATAATTTTATTATAGGTGCTATTGCATTCATCAGTCCTCCGACGGATTGTACACAAAAATTTTATGTATATGTATTTTGTACAGTACAGTTTGTGTACATTAATTGCAAAAAAGATTCATCATCATCATCATCATCATTATTATCATTATTATTATTATATTATATTATTATATTAATTCAGGCTTATGCAGTTTGTATATTGTTACGTAAATATCTTACAAAATTAGCTATCTATTTTTTTTGTAAAAACCTATTAAACTTTTGACTTAGATTGACAGTGCGCTACTTTTCTTCTGGACGAATAATGTCATTGGAAGAAGAATAGACTTTGAAAATGGAAGCGCCTTAACATGAAGTTATGGCGACTTTAAAGCGATTTTACTAGTTACATGAGGCGCTTATTGCAGTTTTATTACTAAATCATTCTAATATTTTTCGTGAACATTGAAATAAGATTAACCTCCTAGCAGCAGGCTTGGCCTTTCCTTTAAACTTCTTTAGAAGGACTCCTTTAATGGAAAGGACAAGTCACTTGGGTTTATTTTTTCTGTTATTGTTAATTTTATTGTTACTGTTGTTACAGCAGCTAAAATGTAACAAAGAAATTTAAAAAAAGCTGTCTATAAGGCATAAAGCTAATTTAGACTACTACCGTGTAGCAATTTTCAGGCGTTCTGATTGCCACCAATTACTTGAAAATTGTGATGTAACTGGTGGACTTCGTGACTTTTCGTAAGTACGTCATGGTTTTCTGTAAGTACACGATGCTTAAACTAATTAAAATTTCTGCAGCTTACCTTACGTTCATGCAAAAACACCGCAAAATTGTCTAATTTTTTGTAAAAAACTGTTTTTTGAGGGTAATTCACTGTGCCCCGCTTTTCTCCAGTCGATGAATGACGTCATTGGCAGTTCAAAATTTGAACGCACAAGCGTGACACGGTTGCGACTCTAAAGTGTTCTTACTTAATTGCTAAGCTCATAAACATTGAAATAAGCTGTCATTTTAAGCTTAAGAAATTATTTATAATTTCAATATCAAAATTATAATTAAACGTGAAAAAGGTTTACAATTTTTCAGAAAAAAAATCAGTTAATTGTGTGTTTGTTCTATTGCTAAGGTCGTTTACTGTAAATACTGTTTTTCCTTCCACCTTACATACTACAACGTTAATGGTTTTATTATTATTATTATTATTATTATTATTATTATTATTATTATTATTATTATTATTATTATTATCATTATTATTATTTTATATGCCATATTATTAGGTATGAATTGCAGTTTCTAATGTAACTGCACCGTCACCGTCACCGTCACCGTCACCACATCACCACATCACCACATCACCACATCACCACATCACCACATCATCACATCATCATCATCATCACATCATCATCATCACATCATCATCATCACATCATCACATCATCATCATCACATCATCATCATCACATCATCATCATCACATCATCATCATCACATCATCATCATCACATCATCATCATCACATCATCATCATCACATCATCATCATCATCATCATCATCATCATCACATCATCATCATCATCATCACATCATCATCATCATCATCATCATCACATCATCATCATCATCATCATCACATCATCATCATCATCATCACATCATCATCATCATCATCATCATCATCACATCATCATCATCACATCATCATCATCACATCATCATCATCATCATCACATCATCATCACATCATCACATCATCACATCATCATATCATCATCACATCATCAACACATCATCATATCATCATATCATCATATCATCATATCATCATCATCATATCATCATCATCATCATTATGGTTTAGTGCTAACTTACCAGTATATTATGGCAATCACTTATTATAATAGCACCTATCAATATACTTCACCTAAAATTGGGTAAAACAAATCAGCTACTGTTCTATATTCATGTATTCATGTTCACTTTATAGGTTAGTGCCTGGCTGTGCATAAGAGGAGTAAAGCACTATATCAAATGGGAGGACAAATGGGAAGCAGCAGGGCTTCTTTTTCTCACCAGCTTTCTCTTGACCATTTTCTTAGTTTGGTTGGGAGTAAGTAGACCTTTTATTGTTATTTATAGCCTCCCTACAAATGTTTCCTCTTGACTTCCCTTCTGTTTAGTTTAAAAAACCTTAGTAAGATAGTTTTTCCGATGATACCACACTCAGTTAGCAATGATAATTAGTTTATATCGATTTTTCCATTTTTGTTGATTGAAAATCGTTCAGATTAACAACAATACCAATAACAACTAAATCTGCTGTCATAACCAAGATATAGACAAAGGATGATGATGATGATGATAATGATGATAAAAAGAAGAACTTTACTGCCATCACCACCGTCACCGTCACCATCACCTACTTCGCCATCACCTCTACTACAACCACCAGCATCATCACCACACCACCACCAGTATTCCCATAACTGTCACATGAGTAACATCTTGTCTGTTTACGCAATCAGTCGAACGTTCTTTTGTGATAAGGCGTGACGTCATTAGGTGAAATTTTTATGAGAATTAAAGATAATTAAACCTTATGAGAATTTATACCCTACTAAACAGTTTCTAAATTGTTAAAGCAATCATTATTATTTACCATTTATTCGTACGTGTTTAGCTCAAACAATACAATCACGTTGGCGAATTAGCACCCAAAAAACGAAAAAAGAACAAAAAAGAAATTATGCATTTCAACACAATTTTTGCAACTTTTCTTGTATTCTCTAGGTGTCACTGCGTTACCATTACCGTGCTTTCTCAGAGTGGCAAAATACACACTTTTATGTTAAAGTTATTGGATTGTGTGAGTTGGACTCCACGAAACGACTTGGGCCTGATCATTCCTGCTTACCAGATATAGAATGTGACGATATCTTCTGTGAAGAAAATGAACTAGGTGTGTTTCTTCTGGCTGACATATTCACGTATGCTTCATTATTTCCTGCCAATTGTTTATTAGTAAATGTAGATTGTAATGATTGTACAATGTGCATATAATGTCCATGTTCTCTTTAATAACGTATGTATGTGTATTAGTAAAAACTGTGTATGTAAATGTTCGCTGATCCACTATTTATTTATTCCCTTATTTTTCCGTTCATTCGTTCGTTCATTCATTTTTCCATTCGTTTATTCATTCATTCATTCATTCATTCATTCATTCATTCATTCATTCATTTATTCATTCATTCATTCAATCAATATTCAATCAATCAATCAATCATTCATTCATTCCATTTATTCGTTCATTCCATTCATTCATTCATTCATTCATTCATTCATTCATTCATTCATTCATTCATTCATTCATTCATTCATTCATTCATTCATTCATTCATTCATTCATTCATTCATTCATTCGTTCATTCATTCATCCATTCATTCATTCATTCATCCATCCATTAATTAATTCATTCATTCATTCATTCAGTCGTTAACTCATTCGTTCATTCATTCATTCATTTATTCATTCGTTCACGCATTCAATTCAATTCATTCATTTATTCGTTCAGTCATTCACTCATTCATTCATTCAATCAATTCATTAATTTGTTTCTTCATTTGTTCACTCATTTATTTATTTATTTATTCATTCATTCATTCATTCAATTCATTCGTTCGTTCGTTCATTTACTCATTCATTCATTCATTCGGTATTTGGTTCATTCAATGATTTTATTGATTTTTCCAGTCAATGTTGTCCAAGATGCATCTCAAACAAGAATGATAGCCAGCACACCAATCAGAATAGTGACGTCACCTCGGCGAAGTTCTTCGCAATCGCGTCGTCTATCCGGATTTTCCGCCGGCGCTCGTCGACCTTTGCCAGACGGTTCAGAATGCTGTCCAACAGCTGACTCACACCGACCCGCAGGTGCCGCTACCTGTCATGGACCCGCCCTAGGTGTCTCTGCCATTCGATCGTATTCCATGTGCACAATCAAAGAACAGGATGACGTAGAAGTGACGTCAGACGTACAGAAAGAAAGCAATATGGCCGCTCAGGTGGCTGATCAGCCATTACAAAAGCATGTTGATACTAACATGGCTGCTCGCATGGTATAGAAAGTCTGGTTCAACGGGTCATGAAAAAAAGAGGTTTGGCATTGGGTCCTACATTTTAACTCTTTACACTAAACCTCTATTATTAATATTTTATTTATACAATATAACAATATAGTTTAACTGATCTCTTTAAAATTATTTATTTATTAGCGATATAATTCATAATTGTACTGAATGTTCTGTGATGACAACTATAGGATTTAAATGTATTAATAATTTAATTGGTTTGCACTAACCGTATTAAGATATTTATTTATTTACAATACTAAAACTGACTCTGTGATATTAATATGTAAAAGATAAATAACATATGTGACATACGTAAAACTTAACGTAAATTTGTGCTTGTTTGTCTTAAGCATTTATATTTCGTTGTGGTTTGTGAAGTTGTTATATGTTTGAGTGAAAAAAAGAGTCAACTGCATGATTTCTTCAAAAATGCTTGCTTACGAGTATTTGTCGCATTTACAAATTCAAAATTGGTAGATAGGAATAATTCTCTTTCTAGGTCCTTCCTTCCTCCATCTCTCTTTCTTCCCCCTCTCTCTCTTCCTCCGTCTCTCTCGATCTTCCCCCCTCTCTCTCTCTCTCTCTCTCCCCCCCTCTCTCTCTCTCTCTCTCTCTCTCTCTCTCCCCTATGCGCGCAGTTATGCATGGTACAACAATTTGAACACTCATGGAAGACTTATAAACTACTTACTTGCAGATAATAATATGGACTTAGCCGTTATCGCACCCAACATAGAAACTTTTCAATCGATAACCGGAAAGAGCATCATAAATATCATTTTAGCATCAAAATGTAGCGCAAATGGTATTTTAACACAAACAGTGCACACTAATGTTAAGCTGTTTACAGGAGCACCGCAAATGGGACATTTTCCTGTAATTACTGAGTTTAGAGCAGGTGGTCCAAAACCTGAGAATACTAAGGTCCGCTATGACTTTAAAAATAGCGATTGGACTCAATGGTCAGCAGCTCTTGAAAATTGCTGCAGAGTTAGAAAACAACAATGCAGAAGCCGTGTGGACACTCTTTTTACAATCTGTTCAGGAAAGCTGTAGTGAAGCATTAGTGACTAAACGCTGCACACACAGCACGCCATTTTGGACACCACAATTATCTGAACTATCACGAGAACTCAGACAACTAAGAAAGAACTACAAGCGACACTCCAATTATGTCAATGTGAGTACATATCTTGATAAAAAGACTCAGTTTGAAAACATGTTAGCTGCAGAGTTAAATGACTGGGTTGTTAGTAATACTGCCAACTTAAATGTTCAGTAAGGCAAAGCTTTCTGGAAAACTTATAAAAAAGTGTTTGTTGAAAATTGCCAGAATGAGGATGCTGTGTTGACATGGCAGGGAAAATATTATGTAAAAGATGAAGATAAATGTAAGATATTGTATAACACGGTTTTGCTGGGGCGCATTTTAGGGGAAGTAATTTTGATCAGGGATGGTATCACCATATAGAGAATGAAGTGCAAGGCATAAATTTTGAAGAACCATATAACGTTTGGTATAATGAACCCTTCATTATGAATCAACTAAATTTTGCGAAAAACAGTGTGAAAGTAAATGATAAAAATATGGATATTGACGGAAACCACCCGCTCATGGTAAAGCATACTGGGTTTGGGGAAAAAGTGTACTTCTGAACCTAGATAATTTGTGCTTAACGAAAGGAAAATGGCCTTGGCAAAAAGCAAAAGTAGTTTTCATACGCAAAGAAGGTAAAAACGACTAAAGTAGCCCATCGAACTACAGGCCCATCACTATTTCATCTTACTTCAGCAAAATAATTGAGAAACTTATTGAAAACCGGTTGAGGAAGTGGTTTAACGATCATAATATTATTGATTTAGAACAGGAATTGTTCAAGCCAGGGCATAATACAAATCGTTATATACTAAGGCTGGTTTCAGTTACCGAGAGAAAGAGACTTGAAGGGCAACTCGGCATTGGGATATTTTGCGATTTCCAGAAAGCCTTTGATAGTGTCTGGATAAATGGCTTAATTTTTAAACTGATACAGTCTGGTATCAAAGGTAACTTGCTGAATGTAATCTGTAGTTTTTTAAAAAATAGGACAATTGTGATGAAGGTAAATGAATTTATATCAGCAGAATATCAATGCCATATAGGAGTCCCTCAAGGCTCGGTTTTGTCCCCTTTATTGTTTATATTCTACATAGCAGACATGTTTAGTGAACTGGCTTTTAATCAAAACTTAGCTAAATTTAAATATGCCGATGATGGCACACTTTATATTTCTGCTGTATCTGCTCAGGTCTGTCAGGATATTGCACAGCAATGTTGTGATAAATTGTACGAGTGGTGCCAAAAGTGGAGGCAAATTTTAAATTGTGATGTAAACAAGACTGAGGCCATTATATTTGGCAATGTAAATGAAAATACCATACCATCGCTAAAAATTGGGCAAAAGTCGATAAGTTATGTAAATGATACTAAATGTCTGGGAGTAACTGTCGACAAACAAATAAGTTTTGATAAACATGTTGCTAAAATTAGTCAAAAAGCTTGGAAAAAGTGGCACAACATTAAACAGTTATCTTTTAAGTATAAAGGTATGAAAATGTCCACCATTTTAAAACTGTTTGAAACAATTGTTGTACCTACCGTCTTCTATGGGTCAATTGCCAGGATGGTCAAAAAGCATAGTTATTTTGAAGACCTGCGGTATGATGTTTTCAAAACAGCGGGTGTAAGTTACAATCCTAGCAAAAATGAAATCCAGCATATTTGTGACGTCCCTCCCATTGATATAACGTATAATAATATATGTAGTAAATTTATGTTAAAAGTGTTAGCCAATCCAGATAATGATCTACTTAAGAAGGAAATAGCTGTATGTGAAACCATGCCAAATAATGCTAGATAGTGTGTGCATCCCGTAAAAATTCACCTGGCAACTACCAAGTTTTTCTTGAAGATTACAAAGGACACTAATATGAGAAATGAAACATTGTCAAATCTCCCTAGGGAAAACTTTATTTATAGGAAAAAGGATGGCTCGAAATTTTTAACAACCCAATGGGAAAGAAGATATTATTATTGTACCCAAATAGCAAATTTACCACAAGATAGACCTACACCTATGTTAACGCCACTGTGCCTACCACTAACGCATTACGAAAGGCTTATTGAAACAACTGCATTAAACTTACTTTTAAATAGAGGTACTAAATCATTTCGGTATAGAATAGGCGAACAAAATACAGATTGCTGTCATTGTAATAATGCAACTCCTCAAATACCAGAACACATTATATTTGACTGTGATTTAGTAGACCACCAATTTCGAATAAATATAAGACAAGTTCTGCCCTCAGCCAACATAAGCGAGATTTAACTAAACAGAGATAAAGATGTGTGCCAGGCATATGTAAATATTGTTAGAGATGTTGTGCGGAAAAAATTGTTATAAAGTAATTCAAATTATATTCACAGAAAAACAGGTATTGAGTTAATCGTTATATTGTATAAATTATAGTGTAAACTATGTATGTATTTTAAATTTATTCTTAATTGGCATTATGTATAATCTTGTTATCGTAAATAGTTATATTTTGTAAACGAACCCCTGCAAATAGAGAGGAAACAATGTATTCATTGTTTAATAAAAGACTTATAATAATAATAATAATATCTCCCCTATGAAATGATATTAGTTCCCTTATTCTGTTTGGTAAGCTGTACAACTCACACTAAAGAGGTCAGAATTAATCAACAACGTTTCTACCGAACACCAAGTCTGTAGTTTTATTTCAACACCTATTATAGGTCATTTAATTATACCAATATTATACCAATTATACCAACTACATAAATGTTAAACTACTTACAAATTACAATAATACATACAGGTTTCTAATGCAAGGCATACGAGCTTGCCAAAAGTTAGACACTATGCATTTTTTGTATATGCATTCTGTGATTTAAATAAACAAAATTACACTGCCCTTTTATATTTAAATTCAAGACTAATTATTAGAAAAGACTGCCATGTCATCTCTTTTCACTCTACAAAATTAGCAATGGAACCAACCTTTTTTAACCAAAAAATAGAAAATATTGACGTTCGCACGAGCAGTAAGAGTGCCATTATACAAAAAACCAAAACATTTGCATTTGAAATAATCTTGAAATAATTTAAAAGAAATTTAGATGCATTTAATGTACGCGTGTTTGACAGCCAATTGCTTTCATACCAAAACTCAGTTTCTTTAAATACAACAACTTTCATGGCAATAAAAAACACACAATAAAAGCTCATTTATTGATCATATCATTTACACGAAGTTACTGCTCACAAAACCTCTCATCATTTACTAGTACCCTTATATCACTTAACAACCACACATTTTGACAATACATAACTAAATAAATTTACTAAGTTGAACATTAGATTTATAAACCTTTTCATAGTTCCAGCGATTGACGACGATCGTTAACCGGTCAAAGGTTAAGTGTACCAGACAACACACTTGTGTACACTTGACAACGTCTCATAGCCCATGCTATTGTCGTAGTAACAGTTTTAACAGCTAGCTAGAAAGGCCATTTTAATCTTGTTCCCAAGTAAGATCAAGATCCTTTTAAATAATTCTACATACAGACTAATGCATAATTAAGTATTCACATTAAGTCCACATAAAACAACTGATGTAAGTGAACTAACGCGGCAGACGGCTTTGCTTTGCCCACACGTAACGGTTGTAATTAAAACTCGCCTTAACCTTTGACCTGCAGCAACTGCGCGTGCGCATAGCGAAACGGTGAAAAGACTTACTGACAAAATTGAAAAAGTGTGGTTGAATATTATTGATACTAACAGTTTTAATGCATGCATCACTGCTCATTTGGCGATACATCATATTACTTTGTGAAAAAGCTTAAATAAATATTTTCTGAGTTAGTGATGCATGCTGGGATTGTGCTTCTGACGTCATGGCAGCCGTTGGTGTGAATTATATTATATCGAAGACAAGAAAACCTTGTACTTACGTAAACCCAAAAATTGTCATGAAATTCTGTACCTCTTACATGCTGCCTCACTACACACAGAGCTTGTATTGGCGGCAACGTTGTATAAAATTTGTAAATTTTAATTTCTGTACACACAGTTAGGCGCAGCCATTTTGATGGTTCTGTCTTTGGTAAGAAATTCATGATATTACATGAAGTTTTAAAAAAATAATCAGAACATTCGTATAACACACATTAACCAAGGAAAAACATAAATTGCTATATTTTGTCGATAAGATCAATAATAAGTTTTTGGTGAAACAGTGACCTGGTTTTTGGTGTGCACTGGGAAGCTGAGTCAATGACATTTTACCAGTTGGCATAAACAGCTTACATTATTAAGCATTTTCCGTTTCACTTACATAAGTCTTTCAAACAGGTAAGTATAATGACATGACATGAAAGTTAATTGGGACATACTTTAAAAATTGCCTTTTCTTTCCATTTAAATTGATAAGAACTTTCTTTATTACCAACTAAAGCATTTTAAAAAATAACAGAGCTACAAGGAAATATAAATTTAGTTTTAAATTCTATTAAACATGTAAAAATATTCCAAGTCTTTCCCTTTAAATTTACCTATTTTTGTTTTATTATTAAAGTGTAAATCGCTTTTGGCAAGCCCTGTACATGAGGTAAGATACTGGAATATTTGTAGACGAAGAAACTTTACGACGAAGGTTTGATGTTATTTCCCGTTTCTTCCACCAGCCAGTATGTCGTTACGTTGCCTTTTCCCTACAAAATGGCGAAATTAAAAGAAAAGAGAAACAAACACTCTTCATAAATAAAGCTTAAAAATTTGTCGAGAAATTTCGTGTCACATATATGCTCTCTTATTGTATACAGAGCTTGCATTAGCTGTATAAAAATTATAAATTTAAACTCCTGCAATGTCCGTTAGGCGCAGCCATTTTAATGGTAAGTCGTTTAAAACAAGTTTAGATAACATTGAGTAAAGTTTGAAAAAATACCCAGAGCATACGTACCATACTGTTCGCTAACTGGGCAAAACCATAAATTACATTTTCGTATCAATAAGATCTATAATGTGTTTTAGTGAGTCAATGTTGCACACTATGATAGTGAAACAGTGATGTCTTAACAGCTGACGTACATATTTCAAATTATTAAGAATGTTCTTTTTTTTAGTTAAAGAAATCTTTCAAACAAGCCTTTCAAGTGTAATGCTAAGTAATATAACTTTGTATGGAAAATTTTTGGGGAGGCTGCGTTTTCTTATCCTTTAATGGTATCAATGTTTCAGAAGTTTGAAATGTTGCTTCTTTATCGGAAAGTAAATTTTGTTTAGGGAAATTTGCTATGAGGTTTGGAACTCGTGAAGATGGGGTGCAACACTCAACGGCATGCCTGCTATTAGCAGATTGTGGCAGGACTAGATTCTATGTCACTATCAAGAATGGGCCTAATCCTCTAAAACGAGGCCATGAATCAGGCCAAATTTATCTTACGTAGGTTCTGATACATCTGCCTTTAACGAGGTAAATGCAGGAGAGCATGGCAGATACCCTGAAGCTATTTTGCCGGCAGTCACCCAACCACTTAATGACTGGGTGTAGTGTTGCTTAACTTCCGGTCAGGTCGCCCAACTTATTTATACTGTAACTATGTCTTACAAAGTGAAGAACTCTCTGCTTTATAGGCCAATCAAATTTTATCATTAAATTTTATTAAATGAGTTTTATTATAATTAATTATTAAATTTTAGCACTTTTAAGTCACATAAAACTTAATTTAATTATTTAAACTTTTTAACAGTGTTGAAATGATTTGAACTAGTAGAACGTCAAAACTGCTGATTGGTGCACATGCTATTAAATATAAAAAAGTACTAAAAATGAAATTTTAATTATTGATTTTTAGAAATTGTTTAGTCATACCTTCATTTCAATTTCGCCTCTTAACTCACAATGAAAAGTTCCGAATGGCTGAAGAAGCTCATGCGTTGTCCAGCTAACGTGTATCCGAAGTGCTGTCATAATACAAAAACTTGCATAGTTATTCATATTTAAACTTAACCAAAGACACATAGTTAGTCAAACAGTCAGTTGGTTGGTCAGTAAGTCAGTCAGCCAGCCGGGCAACAAGTCAGTCAATATCAATTAATAAGTCACTCGTTAGTCCATCCGACCAGCTTATCAACAAAATGAGCCGCTTGCATGCCGACACTTGAACTGGTTGGTTAACCAATTCACGAGTCTTTTGACCAAGCAGTTGGTCGGTCACCGAAACAGTGAGTAAAACTAGTTTTGTAGAAGTAGAACGTTAATATATGGCAGGAGACCCGACTCTGTCCATCACTCGTGCATGCGTACTGGTTTTAGTCAATTCAATGGTGACTTGTTTTTGAAAGGCTGCAAAGTTTCTGATGCTCTATTCGTCTCTTCAAATAGTGGTTGTGGTTAATATTTTGAAAACTCAGAACTTTTCTTCCTAGATTGCCCTCATTATTATCAAGCCAGAGATGCTATGTTCAATCAATTAATCAACATACATTTGCCTTTAAATATCAATATTTTACAACATAGTAATAGTGAATTGTTGTCGTTGTGTCTTTGGGGGAAGTGATGGTTTTAATATTGCTGTTAACTGTAAAAATTTTGATTACACTCAAAATTACATTGGGAGTACTAAACGTTTTAATGTGTTCATAGGTTCCCTTGGGTTCCCTTTTATGTATTTATGGTAAATTTTAAGATAGGTGTTGCTATTATTCATTGTGTCACATCTACTACCTTGATATGTATATGTCTTTGTTTATAAGTATTTGTATGTATGTATATCTATTTGAGTTTATTTCTACTTATATTACTTTATTTTATCTGCATTTCTGCTTGTACATATATTTGCACGGTGAGGATTCATGCACCAGTTTTAAAAACAGTCTAATGTAAATCAAATAAACTATGTTTAAACTAACTAACAGTTTTCTACTTATAATCGCACACATGAAATTATGTGCACCTGGAGAATGGTTTTACCTGCTCCAGTTGACTCCATGCGCGATGCTGTGTTGACCGTGTCCCCAAATAAACAATATCTTGGCATTTTCAAACCAACAACACCTGCCACACATGGACCTATGAAATACAATAAAGAAAGTCTGAATAAATATTACGTGTAATGGCGCGTTCAGATTAGTTAGTTTTCTGCCGCAAGCTTTCTCTCTGACATCAAACACACATGTGTGAACTGCTTTGCGAGTTACTGACAGCAAGTTATTGTAAACTCTCCGACAGTTGATGCGAATGAGTGAACAGCTCGGTGAGTTACTCTCGACATTTCTCGCAGTGAATAGAAAAGCGGGTGTCAGCTCGTGCTTACTGTCAAAAAGTAACTCGCAGCAAGTTTTACTCTTTAGTCGGAACACTCTTGCGAGTTACTTAGTGAGAAAACTCACTAGTCTGAATACTGGTGTAAATTACGACATCTAACGTATGACATAAGTACAAATGCACCATGAAATTAATGATGGTGCATTGTGTAATAAGCATATGCACTGACTATCAATATCAATGGTAATATCACGTATACATTACCTGAATGTAGTCCAATACGTAGTTTGAGCTGGTCGTTAGGACGGTGTCGAATTTTAAATCGCTGGATGGCGCTCAGCAAGGCTAGAGACATACGGGAAATCTCCGCAGCGTGTTGCCCTGCATTTCTGACTGGTAAACCGCTCACAACCATGTAAGCGTCGCCAATAGTTTCTACCTTCAGAAAAACAGTTTCTCGCATTAGCATCAAATTTACATACATTAGTACCAACGATACATAAAATTAAAAGCGTTTGTTTTAAGTAAGATTATAGGCTACACGTATGCGATAGAAGAAGAAAATCTAATATGTAGTTAAGTGTATCTTACTGTCATCCGTATACAAAAAAAACAAAGATGAAACAAGAACAACAGGAAAGGGACAGTGAATATAAATATAAACAAGCAGAAAGAAATGAAATTTTGGAAGAGAACGAAAAAATCTGTGAGAAGAAAAAATGATGGGGAAAATGAGAATAAAAGGTAAGGTCAGCAGACGAAAAAAGAATTAACAGAAAGATCCTCATAGTTATGATAATGATGATGGTGGTAGTGCTGACTAGTGCTGATGCTGTTGGCGGTGCTGGAGGTACTCTTGTTGGTGGTGTTAATGTTGGTTGTGGTGGTGTGGGTGGTGGTGTTGGTGTTGGTGAAGCTGGC
>JAQGDQ010000103.1:290000-595000 GCA_030141605.1 Tubiluchus corallicola
CAGTCGACTTAAACCCTACATGTAACAGCAGTATGTAAGTGGTATAAAATTTCAAGACGAATTTTTTAACGGAAAACCGGTGATTGTGTAAACATTAGTTCAGAATAAAGAATGCTCTAAAATATTGAAAACTACAATGGCTTTTTTAAATCAAAGTTTAGATTAAAATAATAATTACCTCGGATGCTCAAATTTCGTTGAACTTTCAAAGCTACGCGCGGCTCAGTAAGTCTACTAATATTGACAGCGGCGCCTTTTTGTCATATTCGCGTGGCGGACAAATAGAAGGTGGTACCATGATAGGCATGATCATGAACTGCAGTGTTAGTTTCTGACGTCATATGATGTAAATCCCATTTTTGTGACATCATGGGTTTAAACAGTACTGTAACACTTTATGCAAATGTGCTCGATGCGCAAGAGAAGACGCCTGCCATTGCACAAACTGTGGTTAGTTTCTGACGTAAGCAATTGTCCCTGTGTTCGGTTGCCGTTAATTAACTTTCTAAGCTAATTATTCAAATATAAGGAATAATTGTTAACTTTTATATGCAAGAAAATGTAAATTTTGGACAGTAAATTAAAATGAAATTGAGTCTAAACAATCGTCCGGTCTTCCTTTAAGCTTTATGTAAGTGGAGGGTTTTCTTGTGCCTTAAGCATACACTAGGTACATGGACTTCGACATTTGACGCAAGAAAGAAATGGTCGCATCACGTTCAGTCAAAATAATGGTTCGTTTACTTGTATACGGAATTTGCGAATGTTCTAAAGCTTCGTCTTCGTACTGGCGATAACTTGGTAGCCCAAAATCTGTCACTTTGAGAACGAAACGACCATCGATGACGCAGTTTGAAGATTTGAGGTTCCCGTGGGATTGCATGGGGGAATCGTGGAGGGCTATCATTGCCTGCAAAAATAGCAGCAGAAGTTTTAGCTGTGTTGTAAGATATAAAAACTCAAGAAGAAAATGAATTAATGACAAGAAGAAAAGTACAAATGTTTACGCGGGGAAATGAAAAACAGGTTAGGAACGAGAAGAAAAGTAGAAATATTCATACAGAGAAAAGGAAAACAGATTAAGGACAAGAAGAAAAGTACAAACGTTCATACAAATATTCACACAGAGAAACGGAAAACAATATAAGGACAGGGAGAGAGAGAGAGAGAGAGAGAGAGAGAGAGAGAGAGAGAGAGAGAGAGAGAGAGAGAGAGAGAGAGAGAGAGAGAGAGGAGAGGGACACAAAAAAGAGCAGAGGAAATGAGAGCGGATGCAGAGAGGGGGAGAAAGACAAAAACAAAGACAAATACGGAGAAACGGAGATAAGCACATTGCGAATCAAAATACTTCATACAGATAATAACTACGGTTACTAGAACTAAGACTACAATGACAACAAGTCATGCCTGCACATTGGTATTAAAATACTCACATCAAAATACTCCATGCAGAGAATGACTGCAGCTACTAGAACTCAAGACTACAATGAGTACAAGTCATGCCTGCACATCTGTATTAAAATACTCACATCAAAGTACTCCATGCAGAGAATGACTACAGGTACTAGAACTCAAGACTACAATGAGTACAAGTCATGCCTGCACATCTGTATTAAAATACTCACATCAAAGTACTCCATGCAGAGAATGACTACAGCTACTAGAACTCAAGACTACAATGACAACAAGTCACGCCTGCACATCGGTATTAAAATACTCACATCAAGGTACTCCAAGCAGAGAATGACTACAGCCACTAGAACGCAAGACTACAATGACTACAAGTCATGCCTGCACATCGGTATTAAACTACTCATATCAAAGTACTCCATGCAGACAATGACTACAGCTACTAGAACTCAAGACTACAATGACTGCAAGTCATGCCTGCACATCGGTATTAAAATACTCATATCAAAGTACTCCATGCAGACAATGACTACAGCTACTAGAACTCAAGACTACAATGAATACAAGTCATGTCTGCACATCGGTAAAATACTCACGTCAAAGTACTCCATGCAGACAATGACTACAGCTACTAGAACTCAAGACTACAATGAATACAAGTCATGCCTGCACATCGGTATTAAAATACTCACGTCAAAGTACTCCATGCAGATAATGACTACAGCTACTAGAACTCAAGACTACAATGACAACAAGTCATGCCTGCACATCGGTATTAAAATACTCACATCAAAGTACTCCATGCAGACAATGACTACAGCTACTAGAACTCAAGACTACAATGACTACAAGTCATGCCTGCACATCGGTATTAAACTACTCACATCAAAGTACTCCATGCAGACAATGACTACAGCTACTAGAACTCAAGACTACAATGAGTACAAGTCATGCCTGCACATCTGTATTAAAATACTCACATCAAAGTACTCCATGCAGAGAATGACTACAGCTACTAGAACTCAAGACTACAATGACAACAAGTCACGCCTGCACATCGGTATTAAAATACTCACATCAAGGTACTCCAAGCAGAGAATGACTACAGCCACTAGAACGCAAGACTACAATGACTACAAGTCATGCCTGCACATCGGTATTAAAATACTCACATCAAAGTACTCCATGCAGACAATGACTACAGCTACTAGAACGCAAGACTACAATGACTACAAGTCATGCCTGCACATCGGTATTAAAATACTCACATCAAAGTACTCCATGCAGACAATGACTACAGCTACTAGAACTCAAGACTACAATGAATACAAGTCATGTCTGCACATCGGTAAAATACTCACGTCAAAGTACTCCATGCAGACAATGACTACAGCTACTAGAACTCAAGACTACAATGAATACAAGTCATGCCTGCACATCGGTATTAAAATACTCACGTCAAAGTACTCCATGCAGACAATGACTACAGCTACTAGAACTCAAGACTACAATGACAACAAGTCATGTCTGCACATCGGTATTAAACTACTCACATCAAAGTACTCCATGCAGACAATGACTACAGCTACTAGAACTCAAGACTACAATGACTACAAGTCATGCCTGCACATCGGTATTAAACTACTCACATCAAAGTACTCCATGCAGACAATGACTACAGGTACTAGAACTCAAGACTACAATGAGTACAAGTCATGCCTGCACATCTGTATTAAAATACTCACATCAAAGTACTCCATGCAGAGAATGACTACAGCTACTAGAACTCAAGACTACAATGACAACAAGTCACGCCTGCACATCGGTATTAAAATACTCACATCAAGGTACTCCAAGCAGAGAATGACTACAGCCACTAGAACGCAAGACTACAATGACTACAAGTCATGCCTGCACATCGGTATTAAACTACTCATATCAAAGTACTCCATGCAGACAATGACTACAGCTACTAGAACTCAAGACTACAATGACTGCAAGTCATGCCTGCACATCGGTATTAAAATACTCATATCAAAGTACTCCATGCAGACAATGACTACAGCTACTAGAACTCAAGACTACAATGAATACAAGTCATGTCTGCACATCGGTAAAATACTCACGTCAAAGTACTCCATGCAGACAATGACTACAGCTACTAGAACTCAAGACTACAATGAATACAAGTCATGCCTGCACATCGGTATTAAAATACTCACGTCAAAGTACTCCATGCAGACAATGACTACAGCTACTAGAACTCAAGACTACAATGACTACAAGTCATGTCTGCACATCGGTATTAAACTACTCACATCAAAGTACTCCATGCAGACAATGACTACAGCTACTAGAACTCAAGACTACAATGACTACAAGTCATGCCTGCACATCGGTATTAAAACACTCACATCAAAGTACTCCAAGCAGAGAATGACTACAGCTACTAGAACTCAAGACTACAATGACTACAAGTCATGCCTGCACATCGGTATTAAACTACTCACATCAAAGTACTCCATGCAGACAATGACTACAGCTACTAGAACTCAAGACTACAATGACAACAAGTCATGCCTGCACATCGGTATTAAAACACTCACATCAAAGTACTCCAAGCAGACAATGACTACAGCTACTAGAACTCAAGACTACAATGACTACAAGTCATGCCTGGTCGTCGGTATTAAACTACTCACATCAAAGTACTCCATGCAGACAATGACTACAGCTACTAGAACTCAAGACTACAATGACAACAAGTCATGCCTGCACATCGGTATTAAAACACTCACATCAAAGTACTCCAAGCAGAGAATGACTACAGCTACAAGAACTCAAGACTACAATGACTACAAGTCATGCCTGGGCGTCGGTATTAAACTACTCACATCAAAGTACTCCATGCAGACAATGACTACAGCTACTAGAACTCAAGACTACAATGACAACAAGTCATGTCTGCACATCGGTATTAAAACACTCACATCAAAGTACTCCAAGCAGAGAATGACTACAGCTACAAGAACTCAAGACTACAATGACTACAAGTCATGCCTGGGCGTCGGTATTAAACTACTCACATCAAAGTACTCCATGCAGACAATGACTACAGCTACTAGAACTCAAGACTACAATGACAACAAGTCATGTCTGCACATCGGTATTAAAACACTCACATCAAAGTACTCCAAGCAGAGAATGACTACAGCTACAAGAACTCAAGACTACAATGACTACAAGTCATGCCTGGGCGTCGGTATTAAACTACTCACATCAAAGTACTCCATGCAGACAATGACTACAGCTACTAGAACTCAAGACTACAATGACTACAAGTCATGCCTACACATCTGTATTAAAATACGCACCTCAACAATATCTTTAATCAGCGAAAACCTGAAAGCCCATTCTAATTTTATGGCTTCATTCTCCAGTATATCCTGCAAACATAAAAAAGTGCAAATTAATCCTACATCAGTATCAATACGTAATGATGTGCAACATTAATTTTAAACGCCATGTGAACTCGACGTTATTGTGCATATATCGTGTGGCGCAGAAAATGCGTGAAAGAAGGGAGAGGTGGAAGAGCTGGTGGAAGAAGCGAATTATGATATTGATACGTGAAATGAAGACAATACATGCTACATATTTCTTTCACTTTAGGAGTTTTAAAAACAAGTAAATTATATTTGTGGGATGATCATATTTTACATGACACATTAGTTTAGGAATTTTGTTTTGGGAATTTTGTCGAGCTTCCAGCAGCTTAGTTTTACATTCACAACCCCAAGATACCGTAATGTTAAAAAATTTAAATGTGGGAACAACGTCAGCCAATCATCACTTGAAAAACAGCCACGTCGATGTATAAAGCATTCAATACGTGACGGTAAAACAAATGAAGAAACAAATCGGTTTACATCATAGTCTTCACCACAGAAAATAAAGCACAGACAAAGATTTATTGCAGAAAAATGGAACTTAATTCCCTGGATTACTGTATCTGGAATTCCCCTAAAGAGAAAGTGTACAATGGCCACACAGAGCTGTTTGATGCAGAGGAACTAAAGGCAAAAATTGTGGAGCGCTACGACCAAATACCCTTTAAAAAGTGAGAAATTGTGTGAGCTGTTGGAGAAAACACCTTCATCTAGTTTGCATTCAAAATGGTTGGCACATAGAGTGTGACACACAAGAGCTCACAATGGTCACGTATTATTTTTTCTAGCATTTATTATTTTAACTTCTGTGAATTTGGGAATATCTAAGGAAATAACTTAAAATTTTTGATGTTTATACACAGAATTAATGTTTGTTGCATCAGTGTGGTAATCGTGCCCAAAACTAGAGCACATTTTTGCGCACCTGATATGACTACGCTTCTATAAATGCACCTGGAGAATAAGATTAAAAATAACATTGAAAGAAGAACGATGTTCTATTGTTTTTATGTCGTTTAACAAGTATTACGGCCAGTTTGCAATCGTGACGCAGTTAATGTCCCCATTAGCTGTCTACGTATCTATCTGTCTATCTACTTATTTGTTTGACTGTCTGTCTATCTGACCGTTTACTTGTCTCCTGACCTGTTGTAGCAGTGCACATTCTATTTCCTTTTTCCATGAGACTTTAACACAGGTGCCTGACTGCGTCAAATTTAATCTAGTGTTGCCAGCCAATATCGTTTCCAATGACACCCACATATGCCAATGTTTGTGCAATGAAAGAAAGCTAATTAACGGATTCACTAATTTTTCCTGACACATTCTTTGCGAGTTTAACTGTGCGTCCCGTATTTATGAGGTCAACCTCCTTCCTTTTAACTCTTTTTGTCCATGGCGCTTCCTTGTTTTCTTTACATGAAGCATTGCAAAAGTTGTTGTTTGACCACCTTGTCCTTGGCTAGTTAATAATTTACTCAGTGACAACAGTGACAAAGTTGTGCAACACGTGAACGGGAGCTACATAAATATCCGAATAAATTGTCAGATTAAACAATACATTTTGCCTGTCTAGACACACAGATGGTGCTTAGACAGCTGATGCCAAAGTAATGGGGATAGCAAATACTCGTTGATTATGCAGTAAGTTATTACTCTACTCTGTAAAGTTTACAACTTTGGCTTCTACATGAAAACCGCCCAGGTAGAATCTGGCCATTAACGATTAACTGATAACAACAGCTGCGTTCGTCCACCGCCAGGTAGCTCTTGCGGCTGCTGAGAACACTGCTGAGCTGTTGCATTATGTACCGGGGATGACCATCAGGTGCCCAGTAGACAACAACGCAGATATTTTAAAGTTACTAATTAAGTTTAAATTAACTTAAATTAAATTAACCATGATCCACGTGACATCAGAAACATTCGTCATTTTTTAATCCCAGCAGTAGCAGCATGATTTATGAGGTCATACTAAAACCACATTAGTTAAAAAAACAATCTAGTTAAAAAATGGAATACAGTTAAAAACCACAATGCCTGGTTAAATCACCTTAAAATAGATAGTAAGTTAAAGCCAAAGTAATAAAAATAACAGTAGTAGTAGAATTAGATAAAGTAGAAGAAAAATAAAAGTAGAATTAGAACAACATTAAGTTAAATTAAAGTAAAATCACTCCGGAGCAAAAATTATTGGAGCCAAACTATCCTAATGAATATTTCTGTTGCCTAAAGCAACATGACGCTAACCTGTTTAATATCCGGTCTCAATAGGACAAGCCTGTTCTGAAGTCGGTTTGCCATGATTGTTGTTAATTAGGCGTTACATATTTTTGCATAACAGCGAACAACAGAGCTTGCATACGCATTTACGTATAGCGGTTTGCTTGTAATGTCTGACAGACTACCTCTAACGACTGTGCTTTAATAGAATCTGGATACATAGCTCCTTTAGTTTCGCTACGATCTGGGCAGCAGAAAACATGTGCAAAGTTAGCTAGAAATGTTTTTCGCCAGGAACCTTTGATGAAAACTGTCGCCATAGCAAGGAATGCAAGCAGCGAACTTCTTAGATGTCTTGACCAGCTTCAGGCAAATTACCAGCCAGACTATATATCGCAGCAGAGAGGTTTGTTGGATAAAAGCATTAGCAATCGAGTTAATTCTACACGTCGCGTAACCTACTTGGAATTGAACCCCCGGCCTCGAAACTCCTCGCTTTGAATCGACAATATTTGAGCACCATCGGAGAAGCTTCGCAAGAATGTGTCTTCAATCACATAGGTTGCGGATAGAAACGGGTAGATGGGTGAGACAGCCAATTGAAAATAGGTTTTGACCTTGCGGTGACATTCAAACTGAGAAACGCGTTATACAGACATGCCTCCTAACATCTAATATTAGAAACCGCTACGACAATATAAACTTTGCTGCTTTAACTCACTTCTTTGAGCACCCTAATTGTTACATAATATGTCATGAAATTTTGCAATCTTTATGCTGATGTACTACTTAGTATGAAGTGAATGACGTGTAGTAAAGTGTATTAATGGTGTGACATCTGTTCTGCGTATAGGCATTTTGTTTATAGCTTTACCGTTGGTTTCTTTAAAAAATCTTAAGTATAACCTTGTATGCACAACACTGTTTTTATTGCCGTAACCTTGAGTAGAAAATGCGCCTAAGGTGACGTTTGGACTAAAATCACTAATGTATCGATTGTGGCATTTACCTCGTTCTTCATGTATACATGAAATTTGATTTAGTCAATAAACTACATACATATATACATACATACATACACCAACTATTTCGTTTTTGAATTATCACAAATTTTAATTCGATCTGCTAATTTTACATATGTTATCAATACGTAAAATAGACATATGCAGAGTATTGATTTTATATTAAAGGAAAGATCAATCCTCGGACAACAGTCATTGCATTTACACTTAAAGATATTGAGATTACCACATAATAAGCCTATACTCACGTAAAATGCCTTGCTTAAAAATGCAAAAGAAATTTAAATCATTCGTATCTCCCACCGTATTACACCAACCTAGCTGCGGGCATATTTGAAAAAAATGAGGTAGATGAAAGACACAGGTAACAAAGCTTCTGAAGTTCACTCAGAAATTCCGCTATTCTAGCTGATTAAATCATTGTGTTTAACTGGTTTTTGTACTAATTAGTTGTGGGATCAATTAGCAATACCTTTAATGTGATTACATAGCCTTAATCCCCAGAATTATATCTGAAAATACGTAAGTGTTATCCAATATAATTACCGATAAGCATGGAATCATGCAAGGCTACGAGCATGCTGCAGGCGCCTGGCGGGTTGCTTAGCTTATAGACCTCAGTTTTAGTTTATTGAAGTAATTATTCTGACACTTCGTCGGCGTTAATTAGCCGAGTTGCAAGTTATTGTATCAAAGTCGGAAAATGGTTTTTATTATATAGTGGGCAACGCGATTCATCAAAAAGCAAAAAATAGCCTTAAATAATCTCTCGATTAACGTTTTGGATTGTTTGTAGTTGATAATAGTAACTACAGCTGCCAAAGAAGTTCAGGGGTCGAGCACTTGGCTGGATAAGTATTTATATTGCATAATAACCGGATGACATGATTTTTCCTTCAAAATATACGCGTCCAAGATTGAAATAATCATGACTTTAAATTCGAATTACACGAGGCGATTATCACAATTTTATCACTGAAACTTTCTAATTTTTTCAAAGATTAAAATAAGCTCAACTACTCGAGAGACTTGGCTTTTGTTTAACGTTTCACTAATATCCTCACTAGTGACACTAGTGTCTAGCAATTAGCCACGGAAAAGCTGCTTCTTAAGGGAAAATTTGATACAATCTTCAACTGTACGTCAAAACAATCTACTCTTTAAAATATCGAAAGGAAACATACACTTTTTTCAACACTGATTTACGTGAAAAAGTTATTACTACACAAACACAGTTTCACGTTCACGCCACTAGTTCTTCGCTGTTACACGCATTTCGCCTTTCGCTAGTTAGACGACCACTAGCGCCTGCATTTCGGAAACGCGTTGCACAAAAAACAGGTGCTGTACGTCTCAGTTCAGAGGTTTTTCTTTGTGACGTACTGCACACGTTCGATAGCTCATGAGTGAGCACAGCGGTAAATTTGAAATTTGAAATTTTATCTTAAAACTTGCCGAGTTTTAGTACAACACACTGAATCTCTTACAGTAGCACTGTACTTCAACATTCGCTTTTGCAAACACGTGTAACACGCTCGAGAAATATTTTTGCTGTTGAAAAAGTTTGTGATGTACTTAATAGTTTAGCTTGCCCGCCGTTAGTTAAGATTTTAATTTATTGCTTAATTATCAGAAACGCTTTTGCAGTATTATTGGCGTTAAAATGTAGACCGTTTGCTGTACTTGAAAATGGGGCAATATATGAAAAACCATCCTGTCTTCTTTTAAGTTTTCTGCTCATTAGACAAAAAACGTAAAAGTTTTCAACGATTTGAGAACACAGTCATTATCCTCCAGTGTAATAATGCTCACAAACATGGCGCCTGCAAATTTTCTTTTTCCGGTAATATCCTCAACCATCATGTATGTGAAATTACACATCCTTTATGACAACTTTCGTATAGATATACCTCTTAAAATAACTCAAAGACTTCAAGTATCAAATGAGATCAATTTTGTCAGCTATACAAACACCTGGCCATTCACGTGTGTGGCTTGAATGATTATCATGTGACGCAAAAACGAAGTTTGATCACGATATAGTAGGAAGGAAATAACGGAATTGCTTGAAAATTGCCGTTATGATAATACGGTCATTTATGTATCAACACCGAAAATTTTAAGGTCACTCCTTAGATTTTGCAAAGAAACAGTACTTTCAACATAAGTCAAAAACGCCGGAAAAATTTTGTCCCTATTGGTAAAATGCACAGCAAGTGCTCCGCGTAGCCACTATTTTCACTGCACCAAAACGAAGGCGTTTCTTCCAACAGCTGATACGGTTTCTCACTTCTTTAAGGAGTATTTGTTCCAAACGATCTACAATTTTTGCCTCTAGTTTCTTTGCCTCAAACGGCTCTGTGCTGCCGTCGTACACGTGCTGTTTAAGGGAATTCCAAATACCGTAATCCAGAGAATAAAGTCCCAATTTTTCTTGGCAACAAATCTTTACTAGTGCTTTATTTACGGTGCTGAAGACCATAATGTAAACCGATTTGTTTCTTTATTTGTTTTACTGTCACGTATTGAATGCTTTATACATCGACGTGGCTGTTTTTCAAGTGATGATTAGCTGACGTTGTTCCCACATTTAGATTTTTTAACATTACGGTATCTTGGGGTTGTGAATGTAAAACTAAGCTGCTGGAAGGTCGACAAAATTCCTAAACTAATGTGTCATGTAAAATATGATCATCCCACAAATATAATTTACTTGTCTTTTAAAACTCCTAAAGTGAAAGAAATATATGACATTGACGATATATCAAGAGACTGAAAAGCTCTCGGATGAAGTGAATTATGATATTGATACATGAAATGAAGCCAATACATATACATTTCATTAGTCCAGTTTCAAACCAACATGAGATCATTACATGAGATATTCAGTTGAAAACTATGTACTATCTCTCCCAAATGCAAATATAATGAAACAGTCTTTAAGATATAATAATATTAAAATGTGGTCATCAATTCTGCGTGAAATGAAAACTCTTAGCTTTTATCAATTTAAAAAAGAATCAAAGAACTACTTATTACAACAGTATAATTAATTCACCACAATTTGACTCATTCTGATCTTAAGTTGCTAACAAAACTTCTTGTGCTCAAATTTATACGTTATAACTTATGAGAATTACAATGTACTGTTAATTGTCAATTGTTGCACTTATTTGAAGGAGGACCCGAAAGCATAATGCTCCTTCCTCCTCCTCACTGTGATTCGTCAACAATGTGTCAACAATTTGTGTGTATGATTTACTGTGAAACAAATTTATAATTCAATTATAATTAAATAACATGCAAAAGTTTTTCGGCCATAACACAAAAGCAGCTCAAACTATAAATTTGTAAGTTTCACGGCCAAAAGCTAATGTATTGTAACATCATGTTGTGAAATTCCAACTTTATAGCGCACTGGCTTCTGATATTATTATAGTCTAAACTTCGGTGCATTTTTTCTGCTTCACCCGATATGTGGCAAATCATTACGTGCTATCTAACCCTACTAGCTGGCTTAAATTACATCGCGTCTTGTTTAAAAATGAGGGATCTACTCGGCGTAATCAATTCTAAGCCACGAATACAGAATATTGACACTTGTTACATCAGTATTTGCTGATCGAATTAGAGAACTGTTGAGATACCTGTTCAATCTTTGAATGGCTTCCTTCACGAAAATGATATCCCAGAATCCGTCACAGTTAGAAAATATAATTGCAGTTATTGTACAGCAGTTCAACATAAAAAACTCTGTTTAGGAAAACAGGATGATTCTTCAACATCCTACCTCATTTTGAAGTAAGGTAAAAAGTACACATTTCAACACCTATAACAATGCCAAAACGGTTCTGATAATTAAATATAATGTTAAAAACTTTATTACCGGAGGGCGAGCCCAAGTACTGATGACGTCACAACTGAACATAATTTTCAACAACGCAAACATTTCAAAAGAGTATTGCACGTCTTTGCGAAACCGAAAATAGAAGTGTAGTGATACTATACATTATTCAATGTAATATACAAAAACTCGACAAATTTGATTTCCAAAATTCAAATTCCAAGTTTACCGTTTAACACAGCTGTAAATTTGAAATTTGAACCTAAAATTTGCCGAGTTTTTGTATATTACATTGAATAATGTATAGTATCACTACACTTCTATTTTCGGTCCGGCATGTGCACTACATCACAACTGAACACCTCCAAGCGGAAAGGTACAGCATTTTGTACAGCGCGTTTTTTAGTGCAGGCGCTGGTGCCCATCTAACTAGCGAATGCGAAATTACACAGTAAAGAACTAGCCATGCGAACGTGAAATTACGTTTAGGCCTGTGGTAATAATTCTTTCGTATAAGTGATTCTTTGATATATTCCTTTTTATTTTTATAAGGTGGATTGCTTTGAGCTACAATTTAAGAATGGGTCCGATTTTCCTTTAAAATATACCGTATGCTCAGTCTGCGTTACTGTGGCAAACTACCAAACTTTAAGCAATAAAACAAGTTCTGTAAACTTAATATGTTTCGTTACTTAAAGGCCCCCAATGACACACCATAAACTACTTTTGTTTTCTTGCATTTCATGTCTAGCAAAATGGTGAATCACACCATTCAACTTTTATTAACCAACTTTTGTTTCCAACTTATATTGAAGGAGCAACAACCAACTTGCGTCAATAAAATTGGTGTTAAAGGAATAAGTTATTGGAAATCCTCAAACATTATTTTGCAGTTGAAACATTGCATATTTTAACATTAGAACGTTGGAACATATTTTAATTTGACCCATCTCTTGGTATTTTTTCTGAAAATAAAATGAAGTTCTTTAAACGTGTGATGGTCCGAAATGGAATTTTCTCTTATCATGCAAGAAAATACCTAAAAGTAAATTCATGAAAGCATTAACACAGGCAAGGTGACAGTGACCTATGCAATAAATCAAACACACGGAAACACTAGTGTGCAAATATACTATACTAATACACGTAAAGGCACATTGGCAGGAAAAATAAACACAATCTTTACTCTATTTTTATGCTGTTCGTGTCAAATCAATTCTCTGTATAATATTTACACAGACGTATACATTACTGTTAGAAGTTCATGTACGTTGCAAAAACCGCTGTATGCTTACAACCTATTATCTAATCTATTTTCTAATCTAACGTAGGTTAATGTGTAATCAAGCCGTAGCTTTAAGGAAAGGACAAGCCTTCTGTGAATTTACGCTTATTTCAATGTTCATGAAAATTTTTAAATGATTTTGTAAGTGCGAGAAGGGCCTGGAGTAATTAGTAAAATCACTTTAAAGTCGCGATCATTTCACGCTTGGGCGCTCTTATTTTGAACACCCATTCTTCCACCAATGACGTCGTTCATTGGTTGAAGAAAATTAGCGCACAGTCAATTTGTGTCAAATCTATAATAAGTTTTTACAAAAAATTTTCAACGTGAACATTAGTAAACTGCAGAGTCTAAGCAGGGGGCGCTGCTTAGTTAAATCACGGAAAACCATAATGCGTTTGCGAAGTCACAAAATGCACCAGTAAGGTCACAATTTTCAATTGAATAGCGGCTACAACCGCGCTTAAAACCAACTTTACGCTTTATAGAGGATTTTTGCGAATGTATTTGTTATATTTTTCTAAATCTAGGCGATAACAGTGAAATAAAGCCAACACGCTAAATGATTTGTCATTTTTTCTCTTTAATTATTATTTAAAAACTTTCTTTTGCGCACTATAATAGCTCAACATCCTGATGCATGGTTTTAAATACAAAAATTATGCTTATTCATACTGTAATGTTGCGAATAGGCAGTTTTATGCTGTTAAATTGAGCTATTAATGCAGCGATACAACCCATTATAAGCACAAAAGAGATTATCTAGCAGAAACTTGTGCAAATTGGCGTTTCCTTTTGTGTAGCATTAAGCTATTTTCGTGACACGTTGCATTGTTATTTGGTCAATCAAATCAACATTTCGAAAATTCACATCAGAATGAAGATCAGAGATGCTTTTAAACAACTGGGGAGTTTGACAGACACTTTCGTAAACTGGAAGTCACTAGACCTACTTTTAGAAACTAGTATAAATGAGGCACTTGGAGAATATATTTGCCTTTTGTACAGGTAAAAGGATCCAAAATTGATTTATCAATCATCCAATGGGAACTGTTTGCAACATCTCAGGCAGACGCACGCAAACTACACAAGATGACCCTAAGCCAAGTCTTCCTCTTGCAGTTGGATATGGATGGACTGACAGTGGCCATCTATATATGCCAGTAGTCACAATATTGGACCCTGTACTACAATTCATACTGCTTTACACACATAATCATATCTGTCATCTATATGGTCACGGAGAATCGAAACTCGGGCGCAAATAGAATAAAATGTTTTAAGACTCGAAAAAAATCACTATCGAGCTCTTAATTTATCACTGCACAAAATAAAACGAAGCATTGAATCAGCATCCGTTCAAGCAACTTTTATATAGTTGAAGACCAATGGATAATAGCGCATGTTAATGAGACACCGAAATTCAAACTCCTGAACACCAACTGTACAGATGCAACAAAGTAGACGGTAACCGAAGGAAACACCTATTAGAAACCTTGCAGGGGGAACATAACCAGTGTATTTTTTAAGAAAAAGAAGAGGCATGAAATAAAGTTTGTAAAGGGATGTAAAAGGGTTAAATGCATAACACAATATAAATCTTGGCTCACTCTTACATGTGTGTATCCACAGGCAAAATTTATCATGGTTTATCGTAAATTTTAACAAAAGTCCTTGTTCTTATAAACTTGTAAGTAAAGCGTGTAAAGTTTGTCATTTTTAATACTTTCCCAATAGTGTAATGTAAATAAACCCAGTGAATGAATTCTGTTATTATGGACCTTAATTACTATAAATAATTGCTAAAATGTTTTATTAGTAAAGTTGTGGTACATGTATTGCGCACATAATTATTATTGATCATGTTGTATATATATGTATATATTATGCAAATAAAGATTTATGACCATCATCAATTCTACGCTGCAATTGTGCAACAACTTGTTCAATTGCAAGATGCACGTGTCGCAAAGTAAATCTAGTGTGTACTGAACTACTCAAGTGTAATCTTCAAGCACACAACTGTCAGAATCATGCATATAGCTCTGGCATAATTGTCAATGTCAATTCTAATAGGAAAAGGGAAGACCGGGCAATTATATGTAGCTCTCTAAAGTGTCTTGTTGCTTTTGCTTTTCTCTTTAAGAACATTGTTCATTCTTGACTATATGTTAATCTTGTTAGTGCAAGTAATTTAGCTCTAGTCATACAGCTTGGCATACAAAGCCTTTTGTAATGTTGATATACCAGATAAACAAGCATATCAGATTTGATTGTTATTGTGACACCCAAAGACAATTGTTGAATGACAGACATCATATGGACAGACCAACAGGTAGCTGGCAGAAGCTATGCCAATTACTGAGTCAGAGTTTTATATAACTTTTGCTCAGTGAAACATGTGTATAATCTCAGTTAATAAAGTTTCGGTATTATATATATTTTCGACCTTCAAATTACCCTGATCTTCACAATAATGTGGGTTAATACGAGGAAGGGTCCCTCGGTACATTTGTCTTCTATTTAGTATTTGAATAAGACTACTTTAAATAACCTGATTCCATGTATTATACATGTAGTGTCCTATTTTGCTTTAAATTACTTGAAATGACCTTGAACAAAAATTTAACTTGTATGCGTGTGGGTGTGGAGAAATCATAAAAGCATTAAAATGACAGACACTTGCGTAGAGAGGAAATAAGCCTTTTTACAGTTCCAGCGATTGATGATGATCGTAAAAAGGTCAAAAGTTAAGTGTATCAGATAACGCATTTGTGTACACTTGACAAAGGCCTCACCACCTATGCTGTTGTAATAGTAACGGCTTTAACAGCTAACCAGAACATTACCTAGTTCATTTTTTCTTCTTCCCAAGCAAGATCCTGCTAATAAATCACTCTACTCGCAGACAAATGTATAATAAAGTAAAACCCATGTAAAAACTGAACTGATGCGACAGACGGCTTTGCTTTACCCACATGTCACGTGCAGGTTGTAGTTAACACGCATTGCTGTCGTACACTTAACATTTGACCTGCAGTAACTGCACATGCGTACAACGAAACTGTGAAAAGGTTTATTTTTTCTGTGAATTTTTCCTGTAAGTTTAGATATTACCTGTAGACTGCCCTTCGGACAATACTCGGTCAATATCAAAGAGTCGGCGTCTCTTGCGCAAATACCCAAAAACGTTGCGATGTTGTCGTGAGAACTCAAGTCTTTCATCTGAAAAAACAAGTCGAAATAGTGGAAAATTTTCAAGCTCGCAGCAATAAGTTAATGTGCTGATAACGCTATAATCAAATTTTCCAAAAACCCTAAAATTTTTAGTAAAAAAATACAAGAGATATGCGTAGATTGTGCAACTATTTACTCACCATTTTAAATTCCATTAGAACTTTTCGTGTGACATTCACTCTCTTGCTTATCTTTTTGATAGCAGCCATTTTGCCCTGTGTAATGGATTGAAAAATAGCCAATACACATAGAAAATGTACGTGTACATGCAAGAAATATATAAATGTTTCTTGGGGGGATGTGTTCGCATCTGCACGTGGCCAAAACACCTTTACTGCTTTACTATCATGCTTGGTAACGAGCTAGGATTTGGTCCCGCCACAATCGTCTAATTAATTAGGGCCTCTGTATATAATATCCTCAGTATAAACATGACTCTTCCCTCTTTGATTATTAATTTTATACAATGTTTTTATTGATTTATTTATGCAACGATTTTATGCTATGAACTTGTTTAATTATAATATGTTTTAGTAGATTAGAAATGACACTTTTGCCAGTAAGCTTTTTCACAATTTCGTTGTGCGTAGGCGCAATTGCTATAGGTCAAAGGTTAAGTGTACCACAGCAACGCGTCTTAGCTACAACCGTCACTTGACATGTGTGTAAAGCAAAGCCGTCTGCCGCATCAGTTTGTAACTTCAGTTGTTTTACATTAACTTTACTTAATTATGCATTAAAGGTGCGTAGACTGATTTTCTAGCAGGACTTGCTTGGAAACAAGAAAAAAATGAACTAGGTAAGGTTCTACCTAGCTGTTAGAACTATTACTATTACAATAGCATGGGCGGCGAGGCTTTTGTCAAGTGTACATAAATGCGATGTCTGATATACTTTATCTCTGCCCTTTTTACGATCATCTTCAGTCGCGAGAACTGTGAAAAGGCTCACTAACAATCTAGTCAGTATAAAATGCCTGACTGGTAAGCTCCCACATTGTTTGTTGAAGTATAGATTGCATATTTCATTGCTTATCAATTGGATGTATTTTAATGGCAACAAAGAATTTATTTATCTACATATCTGTCTATGTATTGGTACAGAATGCTGAAAAGTAAAATTTTCTTTACATGTTACAAGCTACGGTCTCCATGGAGCATTTCACACCTCTTTCAATAAAAATCGGTTTTCTCAAAACGATCGATTACTAATAACTGTCATCGATTTATGATAACTGTTGGTTGGAACATAAGAAATATGAGCTTACGATGCGCTTTTGCAATATGTGCAAACTCTTTTGCATAAGTAACTAAAATATATTGCATCGGTGATATATAGCTGTACAGTTATAAGTAAATATCTTTCTCCTATAAAGCCGTTAACAAATTTTACTTACCAAAATTGGACGCTCAGTCAGTGTATTCCATATTTTGTGTAAAGATGTATATGTTTTTATTTTAGTTCTTAATGTTTGTGCATTGTGTATTTTGTTTGCATTTTGTAATTTTCTTATCATTTATATATATATTTTTAATTTAGTTTTTGCCTGTTTGTTAGTTTGAGTGTCTAGGCTATTAACAATGACACTATTTCTTTTCATAAATTTTTCTAAACTGGTTACATACAAAATATAATGTAAACAATTAATTTTATATTTAGACTATATATAACATTTTAGCAATAAAGAATTCTAATAAAAACAAATAAACGAAAAATTATGTTTAGTGTTTTGGAAATAAACATGACTCAAACAAAGAAAAAACAACTACGTCGAAAACAGTTAGAGTAAATGTTGAGTAAACTGTGGAGGGTTCTACAGGAAAAACTTTCTCGCTCAAATTTAATGAAGCCAACATGGCGGACGAACCTTGTATAATCCCACCGATGTAAAAAGTTGTGCCTTCTGGTTTCCACCTGAGTGGGTAGAATAGGTGTCTATCGTTTTCTTCTGCAAAATACAATAAAAACAATATTATAAATATAAGGTTTTGAGAGTTAACACTTATTCACACTCAAGCGGTTCACTACCATAATTGCTAACCAGCAAGGCAGTTCGTTCAACTCATTTTAACTGTAGTTCTTGAAGTACCATAAACATTTTCTGAAAACATACAATATATTATCATATATTTTAATGTAGAATTTAATAACTATTATAAGCCAAAGCAAATTTAAGTACTGTAATTTATTCGGCAATAGTATAGGAAATGTTTCAGATTCCGCTAAAGCCTTAAGTGGCTACAACTGCTAGCTTTAAATGGATTTTCAGGAAAGCTTTAACTGACTTGTCTTGGTAATTTTTCATAATTAGTAATGAGTTATTGTTGCGCAAACTGATGCCTTTTTCCCTGTGTTCTCATAATATAAGGAAATCTAGAAAAACTCGCCATTCTGACAGTGCTGTTACATTCCCTTTATCTTAATTTACTCCTTTTGCAACAACTTTTGTCTTATAAACTGCAAGTTCAAATTAAACTTGTCATACGTAATACCGTTACAATTATTTATTATTATTATTATTATTATTATTATTATTATTATTATTATTATTATTATCATCATCATCATCATCATCATCATCATCATCATCATCGTCGTCGTTATCGTTATTATTATCATGATCATCATCATCATTCATTCATTATCTGGGGGTAGTACAATAAATTTTTCACAAAAAAACAAGCAGAAACAATAAAACAGACCATTAAGACAGTAAGCAAAAAAGAATAAATACAAAAAAAGGTAATCAGTAGGTTAGTACATAGGTTAAAACATTTTTGATCTCCTGATTATTAATACTAGATAAATGACTAGCATTAAATAGCAATTCAATGGCTACAGGTTACTCTTTGAAAGGGAAGGTAATTGCTTTTTATCATATTACATACTGTTTCCCCTGCTGAACTGAAGACAATATTATAAACATTGCTAATATAGCGCAAATTAAAACCCAGGTGTAGACAATCTACATGTAGCATAATTCGATATAGTTTTAACAACAGTATTCGGTGACAGCCAGTATTATGACCCGACGATGACAACTCAAGACTACATGTTAAGCAAAAACAGGTTTTTCAAGCAATTATTGGGTTAAAGGAACGTGTTTAATAAACTACCACACAGTGCCACATTAGAAGTGATTGCTACAGATTAATTACGTCAGCGGAAACGGAAGACTTCGTCATTGACATCATCGAAGCGGCGTTCTTCTTCCCGCTTTTGTAGTTGATATCCGAGTCAGAAATTTTCCACCAAGTATTAGCTAAATCAGCTTCCAATTTCATCTTTCTGCAAAAAAATTATCTTATGATAATTTTTTTTTACTTCCAGACTTTAGTTCATTTACAACATCCTTAACATTTAGCAAATGTTGTTTTCTAAGTCACTTCCCAATCACGCATAACAAAAAAGGTTAGAAGGTCTGATTATGTACTATAATTATAACGAGCCTAAATGAACTGGCTACGGTAGAAATGTGTTACTATTACTATTGTAACCCATTAATACATTAAATGTTGTCCACAAAATAACCAGTTCATTTATAATAAACGCTGAACTTTAAACGTCTAACGCATTCAGGCTTGCGAATTTTCTATCGCGAATTTTTGTCTATGACAGCAAACTTCGTCAAGTGACAAGAAAATGACAGAATCCGAATGGAGACGTTAATAAACCGGTAACAACAACTACATTACATACCGGTGCAGCAAGGAAGCAGCGATGATTCCAACTATGACGATGACTGCTGAAACTATCGAGACTACAGCTATGATAACCGAAAACTGCTCTGAAAAATAGTGAGAAGAATTCCGAAACATGATAGAAATGTATTAATTATAAAAGTGAAACCAATTAACAAACAATTTAGAGAGACTCTACAAGTTCTTTTTGACAAAAAGCAATGTAAATTTATTTACCTATGATACCAAGTGTTGCAAAAATAAATTTTTCTATGATATACAGTGTTGTAGAAATAATTGTTACCATGATGCACAGTGCTACAGAAATAATTGTTTCTATGATGCAAGGTGCTGCAGACTTGTTTTTGTGGTACAAAGTTCTGTAGAAATAGTTGTTTCTATGATACAAAATGGTGCAGAAATAATCGTATATGGTATACAGTGCTGTAGAATACAAAGGATACTAGGATACAAAGTGCTATAATTTTTTTCTGTCTGTGGTTGCAATTTTTCCATGGTGTAAAAGTGCTGCACAAATTCTTCTCTGTGGATATAATGTACAATATAAATCATTTTCTGTGGTACAACAGTGTTGTACATAAATTCTTTTCTGAGGTATATCATGGATCATTTTCTGTGGTACAAATGTGCTGTACATCAATTCTTTTCTGACATACATTATGGATCATTTTCTGTGGTCCAAATGTGTTGCGCATGTTGTGGTACACAAAATGTTGCATAAAATCTTTTCTGTGGTACTAAACTGCTTTACTTCGCACAATGGAAGTAAAGACGTTGAAGGCATTGATTTTTTGAAAAATTACTAATCATTTACACCTACAATTCCAGTATGTCACGACACTTTATACTTCAATTGTATATGAGTACTAGGTTGCAGCACATTCTTTTGTGCAATATGTAACAATCTCATTAGTCTTGGCAAGTTTACTCATAATTAATTTGGTCTGTATTATCGATTATCTATGACCTTACAAACAACGCTAGTCTATCACATCTGTGGTTGTCCAATTGTAAACACCACATCATAAATAGAGGCAGTAGAATTGTTTAGAAGCAGGTGATGGTTTTTATTACAAATGTTTTATTACAGTCTTTTATAATGAATACTGATGAATTGTTTGCTGTGTTCTGCTTGCTATGTGCACATTTGCCTTTGCATGTATGCAATAATCACAAGAGTACGGGAGGACGTTTCACAAGGGGGGGGGGGGGCATAGGGAATTTGCACTGAAAATTTTCTAAGTTGCCCTAGTTTGAGGACGGCAGTCATCTCTTGGCACCCATATAGTAATTGCAGTAGTAATAGTACTTAAATGCAAGAAGTCCAAATTATAAAAACATTTTGCCGAAAACAAACGCAGAATGTTTGCATTTTCGCTGAACAAACCCGCAGATATTTTCACAATACTTTTTTAACGTTTCAGAAATTCAAAAGAACTAATTGTGACGGTTAATGTTTTCCTTTTGCAAACATGTCTATAACTTTGCCAGCAGGTTGGGGAGCATGTACTTAACAAGTGTTAAAAGGGCTTATGAGATTTAGTTAATTAAAATTGATAGCAGGCACATAACTTTACAATTATTAAAACTTAAAAACAGGTCGTTGTATAAAAAACACTTTAATTGCAGCCAATGAAAAGAGGTAGGCCTAATGCAGTACGTAAGTAATTTTTGAATAGTGAAATCTCAAATTTTGAAATTTTAAAACAGAATTATTTGCCCTGTAAATAATCAGCTTTTGCCCTGAAAATATATAATTCACTTGTCCCGGGAGGGCAGACTTGCCGAGTTTTAGTATAACACACTGAATAACTTACAGTAGTACTGTACTTCAATTTTCGCTTTCGCAAACACGTGCAACATGCTCGCGGAATATTTTTGCTTTCGATGATTATATTAGTTTGTGATGTCACCAATAGCCCTTCATTAAGTTTTTAATCTATTATTTAAATATCAGAAACGCTTTTGCAGTATTAATTGTGTTAAAATGTATACTTTTATCGGGCTTGAAAATGGGGTGGTATATGAAAAATCATCCTGTCTTCCTTTAAATTTAAACGATTGCATGACCTCATCATTTAACGCCGTCTACAGTTTCTCCAACTTTGCTGCATCAATAAGTGCTCCAGTGCAAGCATTCTTCCGGTTTAGCTTTAATTTGCACAACATGTTTCTGAAAAAGGCTTCATAAGACGTCTCCCAGGTCCCGGCCTCCTAGCTGACTCTTGACTCCTGATTTCGTGACGTGGTAGCAACCCCAATTGTAAGTGGATGTTATCTTTGGTGCTGGTATTGATGTTAGTGTTGAATGCTGTTACTGCCGTTGAGGCTGTTGCTAAACTATGATTCTGGTTTTCTTTTTTATATGCATATTTTACCATCTTCTTGGCATCCGTCACCCCGGTATCCACATGGTGGAACATCTGGAATAGGTCCATCACGCCCAGGCCAGTGGATGTGCACATCAGGTAGCAACATGACTGTCTTATTGGAAGCATAATAGTTTGCCACCACCCTGAGCTCTCCAGTCTCTGGATCTAAGTCTCGTAGAGAGAAATCAGAATCTCGATCACCCTGATCATCTACGACAACATTACCAGTGACACCTGTGAAGAGAAAAGACGAAGAAGGTAAACTAAACGTATTCGTTCCCTTTGAAACATAAAAAGACTTTTAGAGACAAAGACCTTTAATTGTTTTTCAATTCATCATATTATGGTTTTCAACAGAGAATGATGAAGTTGTGCTTATCATCTTGCAAGTCAAGGCAATATTTAACTTTTTCAGGACCGCAACATTCAAAATAAGGCCTATGACTTTTCTACTACTGTATGAGCACAGACATAACTAAATGATTACAAAATATGTAATGTTCTATTCAAGAGAATATCAGCTATCCAATCATGTATTTGTTTAAACATTTATAAGTGGTTTAATTGAATAAAATTAAGCACTTTTCAGACACTCCAACTTAGCTTATTGAGTAGCTTAGTCTGATGTACACTTACATGATCGTGCACACTAATTTATTGATCGCCTGCTTGCTACAGCAGAGTTCTGCTGCTATTCCAGGAAAAACCAACTAATCAGCCAAGGACAAATTAAGGTCGTTTTATCTTTTAATGGGGATTTCTCTTTAAAAATAGAGTAGACTTGAGGCCAAAGTCTATCAGTGTGTTGTGTCTGGATAGTTGAAATTTTCTGCATTAGTTGATTTCACACAAGTGATACTGTTCATTCTTACAGTGCAAACACTTAATTACTGAAAGCTATTTTTCGTAAAAAATCGATTTTTAATTTGCCTAAGATGCAAATTGCTTTTCATATATCATTTTGCATGAAAATCCTACAAAAATTATCAAATATAACGTAATCCCTGCTTAGTGAAAGCAGTTTTGAACACCTGTAAGATGCCTACGTGGAAGCTGAAGAGCAAGAAACGGGAGTTTTAAAGTATATCCCAAAGAACTTTCCATGGCTGCGCCCAACGATCATCCAGTTAGCTTAAATTTACACGTTTTATACAGCGTTACTGCAAGCGCAAGTTCTGTATGCAATAAGACACGTGTGAGTAACATAAAATTTTCAAGACGATTTTTAAACTTTATTTATGAAGAGTGTTTTCGTGCTTTATCCATAAAAAATTTGTAGGTGGTAGGAACTAAAGCTCTTCTTATAAATATACTGTCGTTGAGCTTTATCTAATCATCTAATTGTCTCCTGACCTTTGAAAGTTTGATTCCACATGTATCTATGAGAAATCTCTCTTCCATCTAGTGGATTGCCCCCAGCATGGAGAGACCGATTTAGAGCCAGTGCATAAAGAATGTAACAATCGTGAAGACTTCCTACATAATAATTCACCTGCAATGGGAATTGAACTGATGATTTAAGCGCTCCTTCAACGGGATAACAAAAACAGTATTAATTTAACAGTATAGATATTGGAAACGTATTTCCGAAAGGGCAAATATTGTATATATACAAAGTTAAAGCCAGATTTATTCTATTGTAACTTGTTAAGGCTAATTACAAAGTGTTCTGTATATAGCAAAAACGTAGTCTTCTGTAGCTTAATTGTATGATAAATAACTTTAAAGCCAATTGAATCGCTACTTTCACCGGTTCATTAACTATGTAATTGCCTAAATGCATATGATGTTATAAAAATGTAGGGAAAAGGTAAGGAATATATCCCACGGAAAACCTGTCGGATGCATAAAAGGCTAGGAAAGGTTTTTCTCGTAGAGGTCGCCTCTAAAGTACTTATATAGTACGTAACTGTGCCCAGAGTAAACAGATACTAACAATTATTATTATAAAATCAATGTGACGTCTAGCCTTTATTTTGTATTATTACTGTGTGTTGTGATGTTTAATCAATCGTTCCTTGCTTTTATTTTATCTCTAGCTAGGAACTACTATGAAGATCAACAAAACACTTCTTTCTAATAATATACTTTTCGAGAACTCCCTTTAGATACAAAAAACATCAGTCTAGTGACATTAAACTCCCACATTTCAAGAGCAAATACATGCCAAAAAAATTCTTAAGATCTCGACAATAGATCTATAATACAATTTGAAGCTGCATTGTGTTAAAACTCAATAACTATCCTCGTTAACTACCTCATTGTCGCCATAGTCATAGCCATACTCCTCCAATGATCTCCGTTTGACTTCTCTAGCGAATTTTTTGTACTCTTCGTCGGCAGGTTTCAAGAGGGACAAAACTAAGAGGTATTCAAAAGCTTTGCGAGCGATCTGTTGGAAAAGATGAAATTATTATTTTTAATTACATTACTTTAATAGACTTGGCATCATATGTCAATTTATCCATTACATTAATGTTAATTTTTACTCCATTATATTAATACTATTACAGCTAATAATAGTAAGTAATATAGACGGCTAGTTCACGACTTATGAATTTTATAAACATACATAATTCATTAAATATCCACAATTTTCCAGGAGTGCAGCAATAATTATTAATTTTTTGTTTCTAAACATTTTCAGTTTATTACATCAAGAAACTAGTTAACGGCAAATTTTGTCTTTGCGCATTTTTAAATATGACTTTTTCATGATCTTTTGTGTCGAAATCCTAAACTTTCACGGAATTAACACTCCACTTCGCAATCAGTAGGCCTAAAGTTGCCTGATGATTTAAAGGGATATTTGCCATATAAACACAAAAAACTATTAATAAGTAATCCACTGATAATAACATTTCCTTGAGAAAAATGTCAACAGCCAGACGGGGAATTGAACCTGGCTCTTACTGATTATCAGTCGAACGTACTAAAAATTCCAACAATGCAGTCATACTAGCTTTCTCAAAACAAGCATAAAATAATAAGCCTTTTCACAGTTTTGTTGTGCGCACACGCCGTTGTTGTAAGTCAAAGGTTAAGTATAGCAACGCAACTTAACTACAACAGTCAAGTGACGTGTGGGTAAAGCAAAGCCGTCTGACTCATCAGTTCAGTAACTTCAGTTGCTTTACGTGGAGTTCACTAAATTATGCATTAGTCTTTGCGTAGTGTGTCTGACTAGCAGGATCTTGCTTTGGAACAAGAAAAAATGAAATAGGGAAGGTTCTAGCTAAATGTTAAAACTGTTACTATTACAATTTCATGGGCTGCGAGACGTTTTCAAGTGTACCCAAATGTGTTGTCTGGTACACTTAACCTTTGACCTTTTCACGATCATCATCAATCGCTGGAACGATGAATAGGTTTAATACCAATGCCAATACGTCATAGAAAACCGTAGATCTACCTCGTCATTTGAATCATTTCTGTACCAATGCATGTTGCCCCAATAAGCGGTCTGGAACAGCTCGTTGGACAGGTAAACGAAATCAGGTGTCATTAGACCCATTTTGTAAGCTTCAATGAGAATTTCCCGAGTAATGTCAGCATGTGCCGTTACAACGATTACTAAAGAAACATAAAATAAAAATCATCATCGTCGTCGTCATCGTTACAGTCATTGCTTTCCTTCTCCCTTCCTTCTTTTATGGAGTACCACATCCTTTTCAAAAGCTTCATCATCATAGGTATTGTGAACTGGCACCACAGTCTCTAGTACTGTTACATGTGCCTTAGCAGACATAATATTTCATGTTAAAGGAAAGGTCAAGCCTTCTGAAAAGATAGGCTTATTTCAATGTTGCTTGAAGGATTTAGTAATAAAAGGCGAAAAGCTGCTTCTTAAAGGAAAATCTGGCACAATCTTAAACTGTACGTCAAAACAATCTGCTCTTTAAAATATTGAAAGAAAACGTGAAAGAATTGTTACTACACAAACATAATTTCACGTTCACGCCATTCTTCGCTGTTACACGCATTTCGCCATTCGCTAGTTAGCCGGGCATTAGCCCCTGCATTTCATAGACTCGTTGCACAAGAAACAGGTGCTGTTCCTCTCAGTTCAGATGTGTTTGTGACGTACTACACACGTTCCACAGCTCATGAGTGAACACAGCAGTAAATTTGAAGTTTGTGTTTTTATCCTAAAACTTGTCGAGTTTTAGTACAACGCACTGAATCTCTTACATTAGCACTGTACTTCAATTTCGCTTTTGTAAACACGTGTAACACGCTCGAGGAATATTTTTGCTGTTGAAAAAGTTTGTGACGTCATCAATAGTTTAGCTCGCCCGCCGTTAATTAAGATTTTAATTTATTGTTTAATTATCAGAAACTCTTTTGCAGTATTATTGACCATAATGTAAACTGGTTGATTTCTTTATTGCTTTACTGCCATGTATTGAGTGATTTATACGTCAACGTGGCTGTTTTTCAATTGACGATTAGCCAACATTGTTCCGGCATTTAAATTTTTTAACATTACCGTATCTTGGGGTCGTGTATGTAATTCTAAGCTTTTGGAAACTCTAAAAATAACCCAAAACAAAATTCTTAAACTAATATATCATCTAAGATATGATCATCCCACAAATATAATTTACTTTCTTTTAAAACTGGTAAAGTGAAAGAAATATATAACATTGATATATATATATATATATATATATATGAATGAATGTATGTATGTATGTATGTATGTATGTATGTATGTATGTATGTATGTATGTATGTATGTATGTATGTATGTATGTATGTATGTATGTATGTATGTATGAATGTATGTATGTATGTATGTATGTATGTATGTATGTATGTATGTATGTATGTATGTATGTATGTATGTATGTATGTATGTATGTATGTATGTATGTATGTATGTATGTATGTATGTATGTATGTATGTATGTATGTATGTATGTATGTATGTATGTATGTATGTATGTATGTATGTATGTATGTATGTATGTATGTATGTATGTATGTATGTATGTATGTATGTATGTATGTATGTATGTATGTATGTATGTATGTATGTATGTATGTATGTATGTATGTATGTATGTATGTATGTATGTATGTATGTATGTATGTATGTATGTATGTATGTATGTATGTATGTATGTATATATGTATGTATGTATGTATGTATGTATGTATGTATGTATGTATGTATGTATGTATGTATGTATGTATGCATGTATGTATGTATGCATGTATGCATGTATGTATGTATGCATGCATGCATGTATGCATGCATGCATGTATGCATGCATGCATGTATGTATGTATGTATGAAATGTACAAATATCATAATTCACTTCTTTCAGGAGCTTTGCAGTCTTACTTTAGTCCAGTTTCAAGTCAACATGATCATTACACGAGATATAATGAAACAGTCACTAAAATATAATGATATTAAAATATGGTCATCAATTCTGCGTGAAATGAAAACTCTTAGCCTTTATCAATTTAAAAAAGAATCAAAGAAATACTTATTACAACAGCATAATTAATTCACCACAATTTGACTCATTATGATCTTAAGTTCCTAACAAAACTTGTTGTGCTCAAATTTGTATGTTATAACTTATGAGAATTCCAATGTAATATTAATTGTCAATTGTTGCACTTATTTGGAGAAGAACCCGAAAGCATAATGCTCCTTCCTCCTCCTCACTGCGATTCGCATATTTTATGTGTTAACAATTTGTGTGTATGATTTACTGTGAAACAAATTTATAATTCAATTATAAATTTGTTTAACATGCAAAAGTTTTTCGGCCATAACACGAAAGCAGTTCAAACTATAAATTTGTAAGTTTCAAGGCCAAAAGCTAATGTATTGTACTATCATGTTGTGAAATTCCAACTTTATAGCGCACTGGCTACTGATAATATTATTGTCTAAACTCGGTGCATTTTTTCTGCTTCAGCCAATATGTGGCGAATCATTACGTGCTATCTAACCCTACTAGCTGGCTTAAATTATATTCCACACATGGCGTCTTGTTTGAAAATGAGGAATATACTCGGCGTAATCAATTCTAGCCACGAATACAGGATATTAGCTGCAAATATTGACACTTGTTACATCAGTATTTGCTGATCGAATTAGAGAACTGTTGAGATACCTGTTCAATCTTTGAATGGCTTCCTTCACGAAAATGATATCCCAGAATCCGTCACAGTTCGAAAATATAATTGCAGTTATTGTACAGCAGTTAAACATAAAAAACTCTGTTTAAGGAAAACAGGATGATTCCTCACATCCTACTTCATTTTGAAGTAAGGTAACAAGTACACATCTCAACACCTGTAACAACGCCAAAACGGTTCCGATAATTAAATATAATGTTAAAAACTTTATTACCGGAGAGCCAGCCCAAGTACTGATGAAGTCACAACTGAACATAATTTTCAACAACGCAAACATTTCAAAAGCGTCTTTGCGAAAGCGAAAATTGAAGTGTAGAGTGATACCATACACCATTCAATGTGATATACAAAGACTCGACAAATTTTAGGTACAAAATTGAAATTTCAAGTTTACCGTTTAACACAGCGGTAAACTTGAAACTTGAAATTTTTGAACCTAAAATTTGCCGAGTTTTTGTGTGAACTATCCGGCATGTGCACTACATCACAACTGAACACCTCTAAACTGAAAGGTACAGCATCTGCATTTTGTACAGCGCGTTTTTGAGATGCCGGCGCAAGTGCCCAACTAACTAGCGAATGGCAAAATACATATAACAGCAAAGAACTAGACTCACGTTTTGGCGTTCCCATTTTGAATGCCAATTATACCACTAATGACGTCATTTGTGGACTGATTAAAGCAATGTAAAATTAGACATCTAATTTCGTGACATTTCTGCTTGAATATTAGGTGCGTTGCAGAAATTTGAATTAGTTTAAGCAGCTTACGCTTACAGAACGTTACGATTCACTAACGAAAAGTCAATTTTCAATTTTCAGTTGAATGGCGGCAGCCAACGCACCTGAAAATTTCTACACAGCGGCAGTATAAATTAACTTTATGCTTTATAAACAGTGTTTTTGCAAACTACTTTGTTATATTTTTCTAAGTTTAAGTGATAACAGTACAATTAACCCAAAGTGCCAAGTGACTTGTCCTTTCCTTTAAAATTTTAAAATAAAATTGCTTAAATTATTGGCACAAAATTTCTAGAAATTAAGTTTCACATCTTGTCTTTAGTTTTTTCCCACAAAATGGCACCTTAATTATCACTCACAGCTGCAATGTTTATTTTTCACGTATCATTTAAGTCTACCGTCCTCCTAAATTGTAAGCAGTTAATTGCTTTTATGGCTGTTTTTTACGTTGCCAAATTACACGTAACAAAAGCAATCAGAAGCCAGCTGCAATTTCATACTTGAAACAGACGTTGTAATAAGTACCATAATGGTATAGATTTCAATAAACTTTGTACCTGATATTACGTTTAGTTGTTTGAATTATTCTGCCGCTGTCTGCACTCTTATTGTTTTCTTCGCAATATTTTCCTGTTTCAGTTTCGGCGCGTTCACACCAGCGAGTTTTCACGTCCAGCAACTTACACGCGTGTTCGGGCTATAGAGCAAAACATGATGCGAGTTACTCTCCGAATGTAAGCTGCGAGAAGTGTCAAGAGTAACTTGTGCAGACGAGACAGTAACTTGCAGAAAACCAAGTAGCAGCAACTGTCGGCTACGGAGAGATTGCAACAGGTTGTTGACAGCAACTCGCAAAGCAGTACGCAAAACTCACGATAGAAAATTCCCTAGTCTGAACGCGTCGTTGGGACTATGATCTACAGCTATGGCCTTTCAAGCAGCAATTCAAAAAATGTGCACGTTTCAGCTTATAAACATTGACTTCTGTAGATTATCCGCAAATGTTTTTGTACTGAAGTTAAATGATTACCAAATAAGTTATACTGAATTATAAAAATGTAAAATTTATGCTATAGTTGGCACTCGCCTCTTGCAGTCAGAGCTGCTTGACTTAGCAGATCCTGATAATTGACATCATCAGAGAATCCCACGAAGGGAAACCGAGTTGCAGGATATTTGTACTTCTCCAGTTCCTTGTAAAGACTAGGACCAACAATGTTGCTGAACGTGAACGCTTGATCATAGATGATGGCGATGTGTCTCCATCCATAAAAACTGAACACCTAGAACAAATATCGTCTTTTATAGCTTCAAAAGTAGTGATCAGTATTTTACTCTTGAATGGGATAATATTTTTGCTAAATAAAATCGCTTTAATTAAGAAGAGCTCGTAAGAAACGATTCAGTCCAGATCCGGTTCGAATTATTTGTCTGTTTGTGCGAATTCCGTAGCTTAAAGAGAAGCTCCAAAAGATGGTGAAGATAGAGGATTTGAATTTCATCCACAAGAGTATCCAATTTGTTTCCGATCTTCATCAACTCTCTCTCTCTCTCTCTCTCTCTCTCTCTCTTTCTCTCTCTCTCTCTCTCTCACTTATTCCCTCTCTCTCCTCTCTTTCTCTCTCTCTCTCTCTCTCTCTCTCTCTCTCTCTCTCTCTCTTTCTCACCTGTGGTATTACATTCTTTTCATTCTTGCGATTTACTTCTTTTCAATAAACAACTGTCACAGTTTCTAGATAGATAGTAGCGCAGTGTTTTGTTACTAATCGACCATTGGCTGATGAAAGTGGCACAGTATTAAAACCCGTGTGGCGGTGGTCTGTAGAAAGGTGTTCATACAGACAATCCAAATAACGAAAAACTAAGCGTAGATGAACAACACTAATAGACTGTCTTACCTTTTCAAAGAACGTAGACAATCTACCTACATTGTAAGAAAGTCGCGTTAATGTTGAATATTTGCTCTTGTCACCCAGACTAGCTGACGTTCCGACTGAAGTTATTAGAGGTAAATTCCAATAAGCTGCAGTTCGACCTAAATTTACAAAAACAGAACTGACATCACAGTAAATATACTAGCTATTCGTGCAAAAAAACATTAATTTTGGCATAACTCCATTTAATTTTTTTATCCATAGAATATTCGTAGTTCCTGCCAAAACCGCGATGTTAAGGACGATTGTCATTATTGCATGATCAATTTTTTTATTAATAATTAAAGAAACCCCGGATGCTTCTCAAAGATAGATTTTAGATATTTCACTGTGATAAGATGGAATTAATAAACTTAATTGTTTATGTATATTCAGCAACTAACCTAACAACTAATTAATTGAATGATGGAGCATGTGACTTCAAAAAGTTCTGAGTTCGAATCCTGGTTGACACAATTTTTCAATTTTTCTTAGGTATTGCTCCTTCGATTAACTAACTGTTAATTTAATAAATTATTACGTTTATTAATTTCTGCTTCTCACAGCTCAATATCTAAAAAATAATTGTTACAGATTGATAGTCCGTTTAGTTAAAATTACAGAAATTTCGTAGATCTTCAAGTTTCCATTGTAAAGAGGCCTATAGTAATGGGGGTCACTATGCCATCTAACCATCTGCGATGATTGTTTTCGATTAATGATAACCACCATTATATTTGCCAGGCGGAATAGAAATTGATGCCAATATTTTAACAATTAAGCTATCATAGTCAACATTTCACTATTTGGATCTTTTAGCTCCTATGAAGGCCTAACTGTTGGAAGTGTTTAAAGAGACTACTTTTTCGCTTGTCGAAGATCGTTATTGACTTTATTCTTAACTTTAACTTGGTAAAAGGACAACAAAACACTTTTTTATAAATGAAGCTTAAAGAAAAAGCCAAGTCTTTTGGAAAGTTAGGCTTATTTCTATTTTCACAAAAAATGTTAGAATGATTTAGTAACAAAACTGCTTGGTGTAATATGTAAGATCACTTTAAATTCGCGATCACTTCATGCTTGGGCGCTCTACGATGTACTTACGAAAAGTCACGATCCCCCACTTACGTCGTAATTTTCAAACGAATGATGGCAACCACCACGGCTGAAAATTTCTATTCAGAATTTAGATTTTGCTACAAATTTTCAAGCCAAAAGAATGTTTTTCGCTATTTATTTTTTCTTCAACTGCTGCCTGATTGGTGGATCAGTTGCTCAGTCGGTTGCTTATAACACTTACCCAGAGCTGATACTAACCCATTGTAAGTTTTCTACACAACTCTCCACCTGCAAGCTTTTATCCAGCTCTCGGCGCACGACCATGGTTGCTGGCAGGATCGGGACATAGTTTATTACCAGTTCTCTGAGGTGAGACACTGCACCACTAGCTGTATCTTAGACGCATTCTTCCTCAAGAAGGTAAATAGCCAATGGGTAGATGAAATCTCCCAGAAGCAGTTTTCACTACAGCACCCACCCAATTAGTAACCAAGCTCGAGTTGCCCAGTTTCAGTCCTTTAAGCACACGCCCGAACGTCGACTAACCTCACGCTACAGACGACTACTGCTGCAAAATGAGGTAACTGTAAAAGTAATCAAAGTTTTTTCTTCCGTTTAATATTAAATCTTGCTATTGAAATGCGTAAAATCGGCACCTGTTTTGGTTAACATGAAAAAACCATAATGCCTAAGCACACCTCCGTAAAATGTAACATGAAGCCTTAGACCCGCTGATTTTTTAAGTAAACCCTTCGACACAGAAACTTCATTCAAAAAGCAGATTAATTACACCTGCGCGTTTGATTTTGCTGGTTCACATACTTTATTGCCTTCTAGAAAATTGCAGGATAACAATCGCAAACGCATGTTGCATAATCATTTTATTGTGAATAAGAGACGACAAGTTAATCTGATTTGCAGATAAGCAGCCAGGTAAAGCGTTTTACCGCCACCATGAAATCTTACCGATAATATACTATCCCACTTTGACACAATCTACTAAGGATTACTAAGCTTTGGGCCTTTCGTTCTTTGATTTGACTAATGTATACTAATATTCTTCCACTAATGCCTCTACTAATTCTTTCAATACACAGTCAACCAGCATGATCAGAGCATTACAACGTGTTATGGATTGTAATTATCAAACGACTGTCACAAACAAATCACGTGACTGCCTTCATTTGTAACTAATCTAGGTTTTCCATGAACGCTTGCGTGAACTAATCAATTATAATGTCGTCAAGGAGTTAATTTATCAATTAGGATCAGGAACTGATTGAGTGATGGCGACACGAAATCAAAGGATGGAATTATTATCACGTGTGAAAATTAATGTGGATTCTGGGCTTCTTCAGTGATTATAATAACACGTATATCAAATTAATAGAGCGCACTGATACCAAAAAGATATAAACTATGAGTATAATATGTTGAAAAGGTTGATACATCTTTTGACTTACTTGCTTAAGTTTATCTTTTGACTTTTAAAGTGGAAAGGTGGCTACGATAAAAAGATTCCACACAGAAAAGGCTTTGGGGAAAACAAAAAAATCGGTAAGTAAGGTAATAATCAACCCGAGTAATCAGTGACAGAAGTTAATCAATGTTAATTCAGGCTAGCAAAATGTTGGGTGTTTGCCAGGAAAATCGCTTCTGCTGAATATCATCCATTGTACTGCGGATTAAAAGGAGGAACGTATATATGCTTTTGAACTTAACTAAAGCACTCGTAAAGAATTTCGTCTTACGAAATCACCCGAGATAATTCGATAGGTACCGGTCGTGCCACAGCCAGTAACTCAGTAAGTAGGAAAACTGGATGTTGTGGTGTTAAAAAATAGATGCCAGGTTGAAGTGATCTGAACGGTGGGAAAAAAACAACATCAATTCCAGTTTCATGAACACTTCAATTTGTGTGCTTAAAGGAAAACCAGACCAAATCTTATACTGTAACTCAAAACAATCTTCTACCCTACAAAATATTTAAAGGGAACACATCATTTTTTCAAGAATGACTTACTTGAAAGAATTAGTACTGCAGAAACCTAATTTTACATTCGCGCGTCTAGTTTTTCGTTGCTACATGCGTTTTACCATTCGCTAGTTAGATAGGCACTAACACCGGCTTTTCAGAAACACATGCGTGCAAAAAACAGGCGTGGTACCTCTCAGTTCAGATGTGTTGAGTTGTGACGTAGCGTGAGCACATCAGTAAACTTGGAATAGGAATTTTTAAACTTAAAATTTGTTACGTTTTCGCGTATCACACTCAATGCTGTACAGTAGCACTGTACTTCAATTTTCGCTTTCACAAACATGTGCAACACGGAAGCTGGTGCTGCTGAAATTATGTTCGTTTGTGACATCATCACTAGCTGGGCCCCGCTTTAGCTTATAACCTGTTATTTAATTTTCAGAAACATTTTGGCATTATTGTAGGTGCTAATGTGTGTGCTTTTTACCGTACTTCAAAATGAGGCAGGATACGAAAAATCATCCCACTTTCCCTTAAAGGGGAAGAAAAGGGATTTTAAAGTATGTTTCAAAAACGTTCCTTATAATACTACTTAGCATTATGCTTAGCTTTTGAAAGATTTATGTAACTGGATAAGTATTCGCGCCACCTGGTAAAAGAGTATTGCATCGCCATCCCTGTGTGCACTACTGATTCACCAAAAAACACATTACTCATCTTATCGACAAGATAAACTAATTTATACTTTTTGCTTAGTATTGATTTTGCTACGAAAGCTCTGATTATTTTGTCAAGCTTTGCACAATGTTATCTAAATTTGTAGCAAACGATTTATGGTTAAAATGTCTGCGCCTAACGGTCATCGCGGGAGTTTAAATTTACGAGTTTTATACAGCGTTGCTGCTAACACAAACCTTGCATGCAATAAGACAGTATGTAAGTATATAAAACTTCAAGACGAAGGTTTTTTTAAAGCTTTATTTATGAAGGAAGTTTTCTTGTACTTCATTTCCTATAGTAAATTTGAATAGCATCAACACTCATCCAATGATCAGCAGACTCTGCAACGCTATTATGGTTTTTATTGCACCATTACGCTCTAAACTATTATAGGTAATTAAGCAGCCAGCAGACAACGCTGATGCAATTATCGCATCACTATAGTCTAGCTTTACAACAAAATGCAGTTCTGCGAGTTGAACGTTACAATGTTGTAATGTTACACTGTGCTGCTATAATGTTACAATGACCAGGAGGGGGTGGTTTCATGTAGTTCAACAGCATTTATCTGTTTCTCTTTATTTGTATTTATCCATTTCGTTTCAGGCACATCACGGGTAAAAAGTAATAAATTTACAAATATTGCATAAACAACAAAATATCCTTTACTTTCATAAAGCTAAAAAATCGTCTTAAAATTTTGTATCGTCTATATCTTATTGCGCACAGAGCTTGCATTAATTAGCAGTAACGTTGTATAAAACGTCAAAGTTTAAACTCCGTTAGGCGCAGTCATTTTAACGGTAAGTCGATTGAAACAAGTTTAGGCAATGCTGCATAAAGTGTAAAAATGGTCAGAGCATAGGAAAATGTCACAGGATAGCAGTCACAATTAATTTTGGCTAGGGTTAGGGTTAGAGTTAGGGTTGTTTCTTTCTTTCCGGTGCCTTTTTATGCTTGTGACTTTTTTACCTGGATTCACTTCATGTTAACCTTTGCACAGCAAATTAAAGCATCTTATCTTGCAGTGCTGGGAGAATAACCGCTTGCGGCCGTTTGTCTATCTGTGTGTCCTCCAATATGCCAAGTTTCTCAAAAGCGAGTCGTAGCAATGTAACCAAATGTTTCATGAGGCACGTGATAAACGCCAAAGCTCAGCCTTTAACTTATGTCGAAATGTCAAACGTCAAAGTAAAAAGCGATGCTATGAATCTGTTTAGTAGTGTACCTATACATCCTCGCGAATCCTATGGTCATTCAGTCTTGGTTCGCCTATTTTTGAGTCAAAAGGGAAAAGGCAATTTTATGATATGTCCCAAAAAAATTTCCACAAGTTACATTACTTAGTATTATGCTTACCAGTTTGAAAGAATAATATGATGGTTGGAAAATAATGTAAAATGTCCACGCCTGCTTGTAGAATGCCACTGACTCACCTTCCCAGTGTGCACCACTGATTCACCAAAAATGTATTTTTAATCTTATTGACCAAAAAGAGTGTGCTACGAATGCTCTGGTTATTTTTTCAAACTTTACGCAACATTATCTGAACTTATTTCAAACGGCTTAGCGTCAAAATGGCTGCATCTAACGATTATTGCAGGAATTTAAATTTTCAAGTTTTATGCAGCGTTGCTGTTAATGCAAGCTCTGTGTGCAATAAGGCAGCATAATGTAGGTTACACAAAATTTCAGCACGATTTTTTTAGATTTACGAAAGAAAAAGTTTTTTTGTGTTTTAAGCAACACCTGTGTGGGTGGGCCGGATCTGAGAAAAAACTAAGATACATGTACTAAGAACGTAAAAGAAGATACATCTCCATTGAAACTAGGAGCAACGCCCATCAAAAAACCTTTAGAAGAGGCCTAAATTAGGGAGAAGCGGAACGACACCTGAAACCGCCTAAATTTCGACATTGCGCAACACCTCTTTCCCGACGGCCACGCGGCAGGTCCAACGTTTCTCAGATTTCGCTATTTCCTACAAAAACATAATATCACAGTTTTGCAGAATTTATACGAAAACTCCGCATTACTGTAGCTTCAGCTAACTCCCTGGCACAAACCAGGCGTATCTTTGCTAGGATCAGAAACCATACACCATGGAACTACTTTTATTCATAATTACTTCACAGCGTAAAACGATTAATTTGTATGAATGATTAGCTGCTTATAATACCTAATGATTACACTGCTCATCTGTATAAACCGCATATTGTATTAACAGTCAAATGCAATTAGCGCACGTATGAGAGGCAATCAACTATAACATGATCGTGTTGGCCTCAAAGGTAACAAAATTATGATTACAGTTTATACTAAACAACTACACAAGCGCTTCCTTTCTTGTCGAATCTTCAGTTTAATCATCTCGTTGAAAATTACGAAAGGGTAACTCAAAATACATAGCTTTCAGCGATTTTGTTACAAACTTGTTGGCACCAACATTTTAACGCATTATTCTATACACCTATAACACCCTTCATTGAACGGGCTATTCAACCATTACCAGCACCACCGGCAGCCCTTTCCCAATCTCCAGAAATAAAAGGCATAAGTTTTCCAAAAACCGGCAAGAAGGGCCATTTTGGAGTTTTTTGCCCCCCCGTTCCTCCCGATGGGCTCGATTTGAAAAATAAACTTCCAGGTGCGAACCTGTGGTTGAGAACTTTCGTTTGCTGGCATATCGTTAGTTGGCAGCTAATTTCAAAACTGCTTAAATTTAAATATTTATCTTTTCTGCCTAGCTTACTTTACCTTGCCATATGTCGCCTTACCTTGCCTTACCTTTGCTTTATCTTACCATGACTTACCTTTGCTTTATCTTACCATGACTTACCTTAACTTAACTTACCTTACCTTACCTTACAACACTTTACTTTACCTTTATTCATCCCGTACTGTAATTTGTTTAAAAAAATTGCTTTTATTTACAAATTTGTGCATTAATTTTAATGAAACCTGTCTCGAGTAGGGCGAAATAGCGACTAGACTACCACCACTTAATCTGTTTAATGTAAATAACTGAATTACTTTCTCTTACCTTCTGATATACAGCTAATGTAAAAAAAATTAGGTTAACATGATATGCACTATAATGCAACGTAATATGAGAGTGTAAAATAATGTAATCTAACGTAATATTATGTAATGTAAAATAATTTAACGTACGCATTATAATGTAACTTGGTGTAATTTAAAATACTTGGGTGTGAGATAATGACGCAATGGAACTCGTTGCAATGTAATATTTAGCAAACAAATATAATCAGGCAATGTAGGAATCTTGCTGCGAAGGAAATAGAGACAGAGAGAGTTCTACGCTCGTATCATAAAACACATAGGGCTGGGGTTTTCTAAATGTGAGTAATGCAGTAAGTAATCTTCAAACTGAAGGACTGGCGTTCAAATTCAAATGTTCGGCAAGGAATGTAAAAATATGTGTATTGAAAAATATAGATAGTTGCGTCGGAAACAGGACAAAACTCACAGGACAAAAAATTTGCACAGTATAGACCAAAATTCTGTAAAAGCACTACAAATAGGAATATGACACATTGGAGCTAAACTTGTGACGGAGGTTTAGAGGAACTTTGTTTCCCTCCACATCAGCAACTCCGATTAAATGTCACACCCATCCAGCACAAGAATACGTATATGCGTAGAATACACCTTTACCTCAGGAGATACCTTTAACTCATTACCCACATTGTGAAGATTATGAGGCGTGTCTTGAGAAGATTTGTAATCCCTTCACGGAATCTGAGGTGCGCTAGGCTTGTTTGCCATAATTAATTAATTATCTAATTAATTCAGCTCGAATAATTATTGATGCGCATTCATTAACCAAATTGCAAAGCAGCCTCACACACCTCTCGACCATGTATGGAGTCCAGACCCAATTAATCGGCCAAGTTATTAATTCGTATTTAGTGGCAAGGAAAAGAAAGCAAGAAAGCAATAAAAAAGAGAAACTGATGAAACAAATCGATCTCGGCATGCGCATTACTCGTTTTGAACATTTTGAGTGGTAAAACGTAGTGCGCATGCTCAATCAACATTTAACGCTGATTTGCTTTACCTAGATGAATAGTAATCACGGACGCGTTAAACTTGACGTTAATTCATTTTAACATTAACTAATCCTATAATAAAGGTGTAATCTTTAGGCTTATTCTTTCCTTCAGCAGCCAATTATAAAGATATCCACGCACACTGTAATAATTAATTTAGGATGACAGATTGTGAGGCTAGCCTGTCGTTTTCTTGTCTTCTAAATACCTGGGAATTACAAGCTTAGGCGGACTTTTGGCGTAGCTTAGACGGCTTCGTTAGCTGGGACTATAAGTTCTCTTAAAGCACAAGAAAACGCTCTTCATATATAAAACTTGAAAATTCGTCTTGAAATTTTTATATCACTTACGTACTGTCTTATTCCATTCAGGGCTTGCGTTAGCAGTAACGCTGAATTTTACTTGTAAATTAAACTTCCGCGGTGATCGCTAAACGCAGCTATTTTAAGGGTAAGTCGTTTGAAACAAGTTTAGATAACACTGTACGAAGTTTGAAAAAATAACCAGACCATAAGTAGCACACTCTTCGCTAACTAAGCAAAAGTTTAAATTACATTGTTTTGTCAATAAGATCAATAATGTTTTTGGTGCGCACTGGGATGGCGATGCAATGCTGTTTTACAAGTCGGAGCGAACATTTTAAATTATCAAGAATTTTCTTTTCCAGTTACATAAGTCTTTCAAACATGTAAGCGTAATGCTAATATAACTTTGTATGTGGTATACTTTAAAATTCATTTTTCTTCTCCTTCAATGATTACACACATTCACAGAAATGTACTGCAATTTAGTTGTGAAAAACAGTGCACGCGCTGGTGGCGAAATTGTGATGTGACTGGGTGGTCCGTTGAGTGAGTTAATGGTATCTTTGACACATATGATGAGTTGCTAACTTGTTTAGAACTTATATCAGTCTTGCCCGGGCAGCAAAACCGTTTCTTCTAACAAACTTTTTCAAGTCGCTTAGCACAGAATGTGTAGCTCTAACGGCGCCTTTGGACTCTCTCTGATCTGACAGCAAACTCGTAAATGTGAACTGCATTGGATAAGAAATTTACAGTCTAGTGTGAACACCTCGGCGAGTTACTCTCCACACTCCTCGTAGTGAACAGAGACACGAGTGTCAGCTTGAGCTTTAGGATTGCCACCCTCTCAATTCTATGAGGTCTTTTCAGAAACTAGTCAAGAAATTCTAAGAACAAAGTACATTCTAACTACATTTTTTAGATTCAAAAAAGCCATAAAAATCTAAAACATACCAAGTGTACATCAATTTTTGATATTTCTTCCCAGTCACATTTTTCGCGTTTTCTGAGTTTTCTGTGGCTAGTTTAGCAATCAAACTATTAACCACTTAATCTTATGTGAATTAAAGCTAAAGAAGTAGGATACTTGCTTTGCAGCATTTGCAGCTGCAGCAAAAATTGGCGAAAAATGTAGACGGAATGAAATGATGAAGCCATGCAACTGCTTAAACTTAATTTAGTAAGCTTATTATTACTTTAATTAACTGAGATTCAACTGTTTTTTTTACTTCAACTTTTGCAAATTTTCAATAGCTTGCAAGTTGTATTTCCGTTTTTTCCACTTAAATTTCAATATGATGATCGAAATCAGGAGAGTTCAGAATTTTTCAAAAATCCGACCAAACTACAAATCTATGGCTGAATTTCAGAGACTCTGGGTCAAATCAGCAGTGGTGTAAACCTAACGACGCGCTTGCTGTCAGAGAGTACATCGCAGCAAATGTTGCTCCCTAATCTGAACACGCTTGCGAGTTACATGGCGAGCAAACTCGCTAGTCTGAAAAGGCCGTAAGATCCTGATAAATAAGACGTAATAGCTAAAAACAGATCACCTGTATTCTAAAACTGATCAATGCCTCAAGCTCAAAATGAATGTTATGAAGTGTTAAATTTTCTAACTCATACTGTAGCTGCTTACTTAAATAAGTTTGTAATAAAAAAATTCCACTTCTACACTGCACATGTAGTTGCTACTAGTACTACCGTAACACTGCTCTTTCTTAGTGACAATAAACGCCATCATTCCTCTATTCCATTGTACACACACTGTATATGCTGATAGGCTTAATAATTTCCGCATCAATTCCGCCTGTGTTGTATCGCTAAAATAATATTTTATCTATGGCGCAGTTGCACTAAGCACAATGTAAATATTTAGCTATAATAAGCTGACGTTTATTCAGTTATCAGCTGGTGCTTCGGTTCATTCTCCTACATTATAGCAGTCAAAGAAGTCTGATCGATTTAGCATCTTACAAGCTGAAGAGTCTGTTTCATGAGTTACTAAAATACGTCCTACAGGGATGCACCAGAGGCTTGGGCGGAGTAATGTGGGTGGTATAATATGACAATTTTTCATCGAGCAAACTGAAAAGTAAGAAACTGATAGGACTATGCAGTATGCACTGTGGTTAAACTGAACAGAGTTCAAAACCACATGAGCACAAAAATTATCTGTCGCTGTGTGAACAATCAACAGGAAACAAAGAAGAAAGAATAAACGAATGAAAGAATGAATGAAAAAGGAGAGGAAAAAGAAAAAAGACAGAAAGAAATTAAGAAAGAACGAATGAGAGAGAGAAAAATAAATAAATAAACAATGAATCATTATTATTATTAGTAGTATTAGTAGTAGTAGTATTACAACTCTTCATTTATATATAAATAGAATACATAATGATTACATATATACTGCCTCTATTTGCAGGCGATATTTTGCTAAGTAGTTATAAGAAGAAAGAATGAACGAAGGAATGAATAAATGAATGAATGAATGAAGGAAGGAAGGAAGGAAGGAAGCAAGCAAGCAAGCAAAAAGGAAAGATGAAACAGAAAAGTTTGAAAAAAACAAGAACGAAAGCAGAAAGGATGAAAATGAAAGGAAGAAAACAGACAATAAATCAAATAACTAAACAAACAAATAATAAACAAAGTAGTAAATTGCAGAGCCAGAATGTTGCAAGCAAACCAACATGGCTGCCTCAGTATTTCACAAATTTCCTTCAAGTCACGCAAAAGTCGAAACCCGAGAAGCCAAACACTTCATTCTACTTCAACATCCACCTCATTTCCTATAAGATTAAAGTTAGTAAAGTTTCACGTGTTACACGCGCGCTTCTCGGATAATAAACCAGTAACAATGTTCACTGATTACCTAGAGAAATTCCTGATTACAGAGAAGTTTGTAGAAAACACGACCCGTGTGACACACAACACCATTAATAAAATGTGACAACCTCCTTTGGCAAGTTGCACATAGCAATTTAACCCCTTTTCTGTCTTTACACAAGCGATAGATTAGTGTTGTAATGGCTAATAACGGAAATACCGCGTAATTAAAAACATTACAGTCTGACAGCTTTTAAATTAACGTTTTTATTACAGAGAAAGTTCAGAACACAAGGTGCTGCTACACTTTTATTAGCAGGTAAGATATGTCATTAAAACGTAGGTATCAGACAATCCACAAGGCGTAATAAGACATTGAATTTTACAAGCACACGCCTAACACGTTGATCTTAAAGGAAAGACCAACCTTCGAACAATATTCATTGTATTTTAATATACGCTTAGAAATAATGAAATTACAAAATCATGTTCACCCATAAAAATTTAAATGCCTTCCTAAAAATGCAAAAATAAGGAAAGACCAAGCCTTCTGGGAAGTTAGATTTATTCCAATGTTCGCGAAAAGTGCCAGAAGGATTTAGTAATAAAACTGCAATAAGCGCTTTGTGTAACTAGTAAAATCACTTTAAAATCGCTATCACTTCCTGCTTGAGCGCTACCATTTTCAAAGTCTATTCTTCTTCCAATGACGTTATTCGTTTTGAAGAAACGTAGAGCACTGTCAATCCTCATCAAAAGTATAATAAGTTTTTACAAACAATTAGCTAGCTAATTTTGTAATATTTCTGCGTGAACATTAGGTAAGCTACAGAAGTCTGAATTACTTTAAGCAGCGCGCGCTTACGAAAAGTAAGGAAGTCTCCCAGTTACGTCTTGATTTTCAAGTGAATGACGGCAACCACCACGCCTGAAAATTTCTATTCTGCGGTAGTATATTTTAAATTCATGCTTTATAGGCAGTTCTTTTCCATTTTCTTTGTTACATTTTTCAAAGTTTAAGTGATAACAGTAAAATAAACCCAACATAATGACCTCTTCTTTCCTTTAATGTACGCTTACAAATATTGAAATTACAAATCATATATACGTATAAAATGGCTTGCTTAAAAATCCAAAAGAAATTTAAATCATCTCTCGCCAAACGAACCTCGCACGGCTAACAAAGCTTCGGCAGTTCACACAGAAAGGACTAAATCTTTGTGTCTAACAGTGTTTTTGTAACAGTCAGTCGTCGGATCGATTTGCAATGATTCTAAAGTGCTTACATAACTTTAATCATAATAATTATACCTCAGAATACTAAGTACTACACATAATAAGAATTATAGATAAGCATGGAAATGTGTGAATCTGCGAGTATACAGTAAGTGCCAGACAAGTTACTTCTGTTGTTCTATTAAATTATTCTGTTACCTTGTCGGCGTTAACTAGCCGAGTTGGAGGTTATTAAATTATAGTCGATAATTCGTTTTCATTACGTAGTGGGCAACGGAATTCATCAAAAAACAAAAAATAATATTGTAACGGATCCGGGTCCTTTTCAGGCGCCGATCCGTCTCCTCAGAATGTATCGAGCGGCATACAAGTTATGAAAGTATTACAGCAGACGAGAAAAGTAAAAAGAGTACGAATACGAGTGTAAATTTAACTTTATTGCACAACCGGTAACTCCAAAAGAATGACATGTGAACAGACTTTGTATAAAAAAATCAGCAAACCTACAGCAATCACCTTTACAGACAGAAAGGCCAGGTTGGAATCGTCAAATTACGGCATGCATTCTGTTTTATACAGGTACATTTGCATTACTGGGCTTCTCGACTATACCCATTACTAACATTATGGGGTTAGTCAAAACCCGTCTTCGTAACACTACCCCTTCCTCAATTTCCATTTGTCCACAAATGAGTTACAGCAAATGCAAATGCAATTAAATTGTACTCTAGTTGAACCCAACAAAAGTCATTCAAAGTTGAGCAAATCAGTTTAACAAAATAATCAAAATTGTAAACAGCACTAGTACAAATATGTAAAAACCCGGCTTTAGCAAATCTATCCAGGTTTATGACAGCATAAAACTGAAAACGGTGAGTTGATAATCCTTTTTCCTGTGGGAACAGATCAATGATCCACTTCTTGTGAGTGCAGTGTAGCGCCATCTAGCGAGACTGTCCCAAAAAACAATACAGTCAGTCTTTAAACAGAAACCAGTCTTTGCACATCACGCTATCGGCAAAACAGGCCTTGAAACGAAAAAAACATTCTACTAGTTACTTCCGAGGCACTGAGACAACCTCTATGATGTGGTACATTGTGAACAGTCTATAGAAGTTCTCCTGGGGCGTCGGTAGGGATTCGAACCATCTGTCTGCCCGGTGAAATAAAGTAGTTGCGATACTTGCGAAGGTGTAGGGTACTCCAGCCATGTGCTACAACGGTATTGTACTCCTAGCCATAAACCATGTCTTTGACGGTACTCCATAATAGACTCGTGTCCGTCATAATAGACTCGTGTAGCAATCGAAGTTTCGACCTGTCTTCCCTCAGTGAACGAAATAGGCATACTGACAAGCTTACTGCAACAGACTCGGCACATAAAGAGGAATAAAGACGAAACAAATTTACAAACAAGGTACTGCTGTACAACAACAACAGCAAAGTAGAGAAAAACGATTAATCTTTTTAAACTGCTTCAACGTTCTGGCTTCGCAAAAGCTACCGAAAACCGGTTCAACTTTGACCAGTGACGTACAGTTAAAAAGACGAGCATCAAGTGTTCACAACTGCATAATCTTAGCTAGCTGAACACAACAGAGCCCCATGTTGAAAAGCGTGTTCTGGCATCCTAGCCATTACGGAACACTAAACTACCATTTAAAAACAGTGTTCTGGCAACCTAGCCATTACGGAACACTAAACTACCAATTAAAAACAGTGTTCTGGCATCCTAGCCATTACGGAACACTAAACTACCATTTAAAAACAGTGTTCTGGCATCCTAGCCATTACGGAACACTAAACTACCATTTAAAAACAGTGTTCTGGCATCCTAGCCATTACGGAACACTAAACTACGGTGACTCGCTATACATGCAAAGTCACAAAATGGCTGTACGTCTCCTATTCCTAAATACAGGCTAATATCGCCTCATTGGGAACTCGATAAAAACATAGAACTGTTTAAGCTAAGGCCGATGCTGCCTGTCGCATAAAGGCCGTTCAATTGCCTTTCAACATAAAAGGTAAAAACACGAAACTGTCTACAAAAACACAAAAAAAACACGCCGAGTAGTACAGACAAGCTGTCTGCCTAAAGCAAAATGCAGCACTCACCAAACCCAATAATGTCGATCCATTCCAGGCGGCAATTTCGGATCCCACTTATGTGCACCAGTGTAACGGATCCGGGTCCTTTTCAGGCGCCGATCCGTCTCCTCAGAATGTATCGAGCGGCATACAAGTTATGAAAGTATTACAGCAGACGAGAAAAGTAAAAAGAGTACGAATACGAGTGTAAATTTAACTTTATTGCACAACCGGTAACTCCAAAAGAATGACATGTGAACAGACTTTGTATAAAAAAATCAGCAAACCTACAGCAATCACCTTTACAGACAGAAAGGCCAGGTTGGAATCGTCAAATTACGGCATGCATTCTGTTTTATACAGGTACATTTGCATTACTGGGCTTCTCGACTATACCCATTACTAACATTATGGGGTTAGTCAAAACCCGTCTTCGTAACAATATTAATAATCTTTTCTTTCGTTTAAAGTTTTGGACTGTTTGTAGTTCATAATGCTAACTGTTGCTGCAAAAAATTTGCTCAAGCGCCAGGCGCGATAACTGTTTAATAACAGTGTTTATAGTCAGCAACCAGATGACGTCATTTTTTTTTCAAAATGAGCGCTTTAGCTTGAAGTGATCATGATTCTAAATTAATTTTACTGATTACACGACGCGCTTATTATAATTTTATTGCTGAAACATTCTAAACGTTTTTTCCAGATATTAAAATAAACTCAACTTCCCAAGAAACTTGACTTTTACTTTAACTGTGCGTTTTTCTGTAGTTATAACCATTACAAAAATAGGCAGCACATGTAACAATAAAAAGATGTAGTAGTAGTAGTAGTAGTAGTAGTAGTAGTAGTAGTAGTAGTAGTAGTAGTAGTAGTAGTAGTAGTAGTACGTAGAAGCAGTAACAGCAGCAGCAGCAGCAGCAGCAGCTGTCATTATCGAGTCGCAATGATAGTCGTGGCGGTAATAGCTGTGGTAGTGATAATAGTACTGAAGTGGTGGTGGTGGTGGTGGTGGTGGTGGTGGTGGTGGTGGTGGTGGTGGTGGTGGTGGTGGTGATGGTGGTGGTAGTGGTAGTGGTAGTGATGGTAGCTGTACTGGAGTGGTAGTGGTAGTATTGGTTAGTGGTGGTGGTCATGGTAGTGGTAGTTGTAGTGATAGTGGTTGTAGTAGAAATTGTGGTGGTAGTGGTAAGTGGTGGTGGTCACAGTAGTGGTAGTGGTATGTGGTGATAGTAGTGATAATAGTGGTGGCGGCGGCGGCGGCGGCGACGACGACGGTGGTGGTGCTAGTACTACAGTAGTACTAATGATACTGCTAGTGGTAATGGCAGTGGCAATGGTGGCGATGTTGGTGGTGTTGGATAGTGGTAGTATAGTAGTAACGTGATTTTAGTTTCAACATATTAACGTAAGGCAGCAATTGTGGCTACATGTATTTACTTTTTTAATAAATGCGTGTGTCATACGCTGCTACTCTTGTGCTAAGTAAACACAACATGAACTATAAATTATTGAGCTAAAAAGCACTTAGTGGAACATTAATTATACATGTTGGAAATACGTACAAACATAGAAGCAAAATTTTACAGGGAAATCTCGATATTTCGGTCAAAAAATGTGCTCTATCCAGGTCTTCCAAGAGAATTTTGCAAGGCGGTAAAAGAGCTCTTTGGGGCTCCGAGGTAGGCAAAGACTTTTCTCAAAATTCTGGGATTTGATGTTCAATAAATCTACATGAAAACTGTCATAAATGCTTTATTTTCATGATCAGATATTACATAATGTAACAAACATACTCAGTTAATACAGTAACATAAATCAGTGTTTACGGTTAATTCACCAATCACCTTTCAGGTTTTTTCATAGTGAAATGCATGTGTAAAACGCATGTGTCTGACTCATGCGTCAAAACGCACCATGTAAATAGGCCCGAATAATATTTGCGCTGTGTTAGAAGTAGTAATTGGCATTCGCCTTTGATTTTGTATCACGGTCACCTCTACAACCTCACGTGCATGTATGTTATCACGTGCTGTACAACGTAAGAGCGTATATATTATGTGTACGTCACTTCGACTCAATTGACAGTTAAAAGTTGTGATACTAATTATATTTATATGCCGTTGGTTATTAGAGATTGAATCTGAGACTCACTAAGAGCACTAAACATGTAGCAGTCATTCGAATTTATGTTGCAGCACTAATAACCAGATATTGACAGTTTGTGATGTAAAAATCAGCTTCGTAGCATAATGAGGCAGCAGGGTTTGAACTGGCTTTCACTCACGTGTATGGAAAACGTCATACTGAAGACTTTGACTTCAAGTCAATTGTTATTCCGCTGTTCGAAAAACAAATTACACAACTTTTTCAATCTCGTACTTACCTAATGAATAACTTAATCTTGTGCCTATGGAGCTTATAGATGATGTATCTACTCTTTGAAAGGCTTTTATAATTTTAGTTTATACTTGTTATTAGAGATTGAATCTGAGACTCACTAAGAGCACTAAACATGTAGCAGTCATTCGAATTTATGTTGCAGCACTAATAACCAGATATTGACAGTTTGTGATGTAAAAATCAGCTTCGTAGCATAATGAGGCAGCAGGGTTTGAACTGGCTTTCACTCACGTGTATGGAAAACGTCATACTGAAGACTTTGACTTCAAGTCAATTGTTATTCCGCTGTTCGAAAAACAAATTACACAACTTTTTCAATCTCGTACTTACCTAATGAATAACTTAATCTTGTGCCTATGGAGCTTATAGATGATGTATCTACTCTTTGAAAGGCTTTTATAATTTTAGTTTATACTTGTTATTAGAGATTGAATCTGAGACTCACTAAGAGCACTAAACATGTAGCAGTCATTCGAATTTATGTTGCAGCACTAATAACCAGATATTGACAGTTTGTGATGTAAAAATCAGCTTCGTAGTTTGATTAATCAGCGTTTGATTAATTGCCCATTGTACTTATTATAAATGTACTTATGATTGTAATGTTCTTGGCAAATAAAAATATTTATATAAGTAAGTCAATTATAAAGAAATTCTTTGCAAAGAAATTTCATAATGTCTGTGTTGAACACTTGTATCATTTAGAATTATGTTGAATTTTTTGTGTTTTTCAAGTCTCATGTCACATTGCTCAAACATTTGTGTTGATTAATCTTTGCTGTACTGTACATGTTTTTAACATTTAAACACTAATTTCGGAAGTGCCAATATAATAAATATATACTTATTTTTATCGACTATTTACATTTATATTCCTGTAAGTGGTTTTGTAGGTAGGGGCCCCGGCGCACTGCTTTTCCCGGGGGCTTATAATGCTATTAAGTTCTTATAGTTGTACAAACTTACTAAATAATGTTTTGTATTGAAAACACATTTTTGAGTATTTAGAAACCTTAAAGACGTTTACTGTGGCACATGGGGGGCATATGCCCTGGCATTGGCAGCCCCTAGATTCGAACTCAAGGCTGCGTAGTTGCAGTCCGAAATCTAAACCACTCGGCTACCCAACCGAGGACAAATAAAAGACCTTTATAAGATAAAAGATTATACGGAGAGTGATAAGCGAGATACCACACATGATGATAGACATGATACAGAGAATGATACCAGACATACCTAAATGCTCGAGTTGAAAACTGCACCCTGGTCCAATGAAAACACTAACATTAACTGAGTAGTACACGTCAGCAGCTATTCCCCCTACCAAACCCGGATCACACGTCTTCCCCCCGTCTCGGTAGATGTAATTCAACATGATGTCGTACGGTTCCAGTAGCTCTCTTGCTTTCTCCAACCCGATGTCAATTGCTGCTCCAGCCAAGGTCAGATCAAATGGCAGGCTGCCCTTGTTCACAAGAATGGTTACTATTGTAGCATTGTACAGCAGTCCCGTAGAAAACGAAAACGACGTAATGAAGACTAAAAAATACAGCGGTAACAGCCGCGGCATCATCTCTTTGATGACGGCGCATCTACTCATACATGCTCAAAATTTACACGCTTTTGTTTTTGTTATTTCAAATCAGATTCTGCGAATTTTTCTAAGACATCTTAATTGCTCAAGTTTGTGAATGGTGGAACCCTGGTTCAACATGTTTCGTTTCTTGGGTTCTTCGTCAGCGTATTAAATATTAGATGTTAGCAGGAAGAACAATTTTTGTGTTTCTTGTGGATTTCGTGCCACGTCAGTCAAAATCGATGTAACTTGGGTGCTTAAGTGAAATCGAGTCGATTTCGATGTTTGCGTAGAAGTTTTTGCGTCCAATCGCTCAGCACAAATGCTTCAGTAACGTACTCCAACCGAAGACAACTGGAACTGAAGCCAGGTTCAGTCCTGTTTAGTTTCATGCGCCTCAAGTGAAGCCAGTGACGTTGTTGACGCAAGACACGCCTGATCAGATTTATGCGCGGGGACAAATATTGAATCGTCGTGTTTTGTGTAAATACGCATTAAGACTGGCCCATTCATGGGCAATTAAAGCGCTTTTTTGCTAAAGAAACGTTACGTGGCTCTTTTCCACAACGATTTGGCTAACCTTTCGTGTTTCAGCATATCGCTGATAGATATGATAAGATAAGGTAAGGTAAGGTACGGTAAGGTAAGGTAAGGTAAGGTAAGGTAAGGTAAGGTAAGGTAAGGTAAGGTAAGGTAAGGTAAGGTAAGGTAAGGTAAGGTAAGGTAAGGTAAGGTAAGGTAAGATAAGGTAAGGGAAGGGAAGGGAACTGCTATTGCAGCTGCTGCTACTACTACTACTACTATTACTGCTGGTACTACTACTGCTGCTGCTCCTGCTCCTACTACTACTGCTACTACTACTACTTCTGCAAGCTACTACTTCTGCTGCTGCTGCTACTACTACTACTACTACTACTAAAGCTGCTGCTGCTGCTGCTCCTCCTCCTCCTCCTCCTCCTCCTCCTCCTCCTGCTGCTGTTGCTACTGCTACTGCTACTACTACTACTACTACTACTACTACTACTACTACTACTACTACTACTACTACTACTACTACTACTACTACTACTACTACTACTACTACTACTACTACTACTAAAGCTGCTGCTGCTGCTGTTGCTCCTCCTCCTCCTGCTGCTGTTGCTACTGCTACTGCTACTACTACTACTACTACTACTACTACTGCTACTGCTACTGCTACTGCTACTGCTGCTGCTGCTGCTGCTGCTGCTGCTGCTGCTGCTGCTGCTGCTGCTGCTGCTGCTGCTGCTGCTGCTGCTGCTGCTACTGCTACTGCTACTGCTACTGCTACTGCTACTGCTACTGCTACTGCTACTGCTACTGCTACTGCTACTGCTACTGCTACTACTACTACCACTACTACTACTACTACTACTACTATTACTACTACTACTGATGCTGCTGCTACTACCACTACTTGGATGCGTATACAACTTCCTTTAATAACATCTTTGAGGTAAATGAAGCCTAGAAGTCATTTTTGCCGGCGATCATCCATCTCTGATGCGGGTCTGTGTGGGTTTACGGCTTGGTAGACTTCATCCCTCTAACTAGAAACTTATCACAAGCAGTAGGATCAATTTTCTACTGCGTAAAAAAGAACTAGCAGCTGTATTTGGCCGGTCTCATCAACTGTGCTGTCCACACAAGGTGGTTACGTGATAATCAGGCCTGCACAGTCCCAGCTACCGAGCGTCACAAATTCAACGCACACCCTCTACCGTCCGTATTGTAATTGAACCGAATTAATAACATCTGACCAATTTGCCCTGAGTGGTACATTAATGTAGTCACGTATGCGTTAAATTACTCTGTACATTATGCATTATAGTTAGATATTTGCACGGTGAAAGCCTCCGTGCACGACAAGGTTACTGTGGGCTCGAAGACTGAAGTGTTTGTGGAGCGGTCATTGTTTAGTATGCTGAACAGTCAATAAGTGAACCAACAGATCGAGTTACCATACCTAGTTTTTTTTTGAGGGCCCAGCTGTCATTTGAAAACCGATCACTGAGCTAAAGATGGTCAGTCACTGCTGACTGGACACATCACTACTGTAACAGCTGAAGTGATACTGAGATGTCCAGTTTATCGCCACCTGGTCTCCAGAAAAATTGGCAAATTTGTCTATAAGCGCTAACAGCTAACGCCGATTACTAACGCTATTGAATCACTGGCTGTTAAGTCGAATGGTATTTTAGCAAGTGTTAGAGCTATCTAAGAATGCTGCTTTGTTAATAATCTAGCCGTTATGGTGAGATTATCATACCATAATGGTTAACAAATCTGACTAGTGCCCCAAGTTCAAGTTCCCATGTTACTACCTGAAAAATTTCTCTTCTAATTTATTGCTTATACGTCTTAGACAGTATTAAAGTCATTATTATTTTGTCTTCATCGTCTTAATATTCACTTAATTACTTGTAGATATGTTAATTTTGTAAATAAGGTGTATCATAATTTATTAATTTCCGGTAATTTTGTAATAGAATAGTTTATTTTTTCCGTTGCATTAGTTTTAGACGGCAATATTGACAATATTCAGTCAGTCACATACGTTGTATGCTAGTAGACTGGCATACTGCCTCGTGCAAGCAATAGCAATATACATTTCTTACGTGCATTGTGTTTTTACTTTGTATATGTGTGTAAGTTTTTAATTGGCAAATTAAGATTTTATATATATCTATCTATTGTCAATTAAGAAATCTATCTATATACTAATTAAACCTATTAAACTTCGCCCAAAGTGCAAATCTGCAATTATTATACAGTTGAATGTCTCATAACTTCATTTTTCAATTACCCCCATGTTAAAAGAGCAATCGTCAGTTGTGTTTCACCAGTGATACACTTCACGTAAAGTTTCTCTCTTCTGTTACGACCTTATTCTGTTAACAAAGTGTTTCAGTTCGCCAGTGGTACATTTTGCCAGCACACATTTCGCCAGTAGTACAATTTGCCAGTGCACTTACAAGCTTCATAGCATCAAATCAGTGTTTTATACTTTACCAGCAATTGTTCATTAGTCCATCATTCACTAGGAAAGTGTGTACTGGCAAAAGGTACAACTGGCAGTACAGCAAAATGAAACATTTTAAAAGAATGAAGTCATAACATAGCAGCGAAAATTTATTGACAAAATGTACCCTGGCAAATGGTACCACTGGAAAACTGTACCCTATACCAGTGGTGAAGTGTACCACTGGTAACTGTACAACTGGCAAATGGTATCACAAGCAAAATCTACTACTGACAGTATGTTCACTGGCGAAGCGACATACATTCATTTTACATAAACGTATAAACCATCTGGACATTTCAATTTTCAGGCGAATCCTCGCGGAGTTCTTAAAAGACAAGAAAAGGGGTATCTGAAGTAGGTTTCAGAAAAATCGTCTTAAAAATTATGTTACTTTACAGGAGTTTTATGCATATATCGTACTCGCGTTGAACGGAATTTTTGTTCGTTTTCATTTTAAATCTCCTCAATACTGTTCCGATGGCGCCATTACATGACGTCACTGCGCAAACATAAATCAGGGAAAGAAAAGGCAATGTTAAATTATGTCCGAAAAAACTTTCCATGCAAATCTTTATTACTTAACATTTCGCTTACCTGCTGGAAAGACTTATGTAACTAGGAATAATAATTTATAATGTTCGTACAATTGGTAAAATGTCGCCCTCCAGTGCACCACTCACTAACCAAAAATGCATTTCTAATCTTATTGACAAGATACAGTAATTTAAAATTTTATTTTGTAAGTGACATGTGTGCTACGAATGCTCTGATTATTTTCAAACTTCACGCAATATTCTCTAAACTTAATTCAAACGACCTACCATTAAAATGGCTGCGCCTAACGGTTATCGCGGGAGTTTAAATTTACAAGTTTTATACAGCGTTGCGGCCGATGCAAACCCCGCATGGCAAAGGCCAGTAAGTAAGTGGTACAAAATTTCGAGACGCTTTATGTAAGTGGAGGGTTTTTTGTGCTTTAAACAATTTTATTATAGCCTTGGCGTTTTCTTGCAAAAGATGAGATAAGTGCTAAGAGTTTGTAAAATCACATTTCACTCTAACATGGTATTGGTTTCATAAGAAAAAAATGGCATAACAAAAACGCTGCAATGAAATTTTCTTCTGAGAAAAAATATTCGTAGATTCAAGTGACTGAGTTTAAACTGCAAATTCACATTTTTGAAAGAAAACCATTTTTTGTAAGAGCACTATTGCTTCAATTGTGCCAACACTCCCCTCTGTCACTTTGGTTACATCCTACTTGCATCACTATTTAACTGTTAGCCTCCGCCCATTCTGGGCTTCCCTGTTGTAGGCCAGCTGTAACGTTACCACCTTAAGCTGATGAGTCTATTTGTCATGAAACTTCTTTACTGTTTTCAGTAAAATAGTTTATTTTGTTTAAATCGGGTGCAGTTTGATGTTTTCTATCAGTGATCTCATATTTTTGGTGCCGTGACAGCACTTCTTGCATGCTGATGCTTATAGTAACTCGGTGGTGCCACCTACGTTCTATTATGCAAATTAAATTGCTAGCAGTTGATACGGGCGCCACCTATAAAGGAAGCAAACAGTTAAAGAAATTGTTTCACGGTACTGCCGCCCTCTGTGGCCCAGATCATTTAAGTTAACAGTGATGAAAGTACTTCATACTTTATCTCATATTTTAGAAGCAAGCTAAAATGGTGACCTATATTTAATTCTACATAACTTAATAACCAAATAAGTAATTATGTAAAAATACATGCATATCTAAAGTTTTTCCATTTTTTCAAAAACAACATTCAACATTCAAATTTAACCTTTTTTGTAGCAGCTAGTAATATTTAATGTAGCTAATGTGTAATGTATTGAAATGACATACTGTCGGATGAATCCATCAACATACTATTAAACAGTTTCAAACACGCAATGACAATAAAAAATTTACTTGCAAGAATGTTAGTTTAAGCTTCATTTCAACCAAAATTGATTGATAGTTTTATTATACAAATTTCTGTATCACTGTACACAAACCATATTTCGTTTAAATTAAAACAATGTGATAATTATGACTTTCTTTACTAAATAAACAATACAGCATTCAGCTCTAAACTTAGTGACAATGTTTAAAGGAAACGAAATACAATGGTTTGAAGCACTGCACTTGACATAGTATCATAATTTATAGTACTAATGATATTTATATCTGACAATACTAATGCTGTTTAAGAAAGGAGTCTGAATCAAGCAATAAATACTTAAGGGAAACCTGGACCCCATCTTAAACTGTAGCTCAAGCAAACTACTCTAAAAATATTGCTGAAGTGCACATGTTTGAGAGCTCGGGTGAGTGCCGAGTTTTTGCATATCATACTGAATGTTGTATAGTAGCACTGTACTTCAATTTTCACTTTCACAAACACATGCAACACACTTGTAGAACATATGCTCAGTTGTGATGTCAACACAAGTTTTAGGCTAGCCGGTCATTAATTAAGTCTTTAACCTATTATTTAACTAACAGATACACTTGTATACTTTTTACCATATGAAAAATCATCACGTTTTCCTTCAAACTTCTTTGTGAGATGCAATTGTTTTACTTATTTGTATTATATTATTAAAAGTGCTAACCGACTACATAGCAATTATCAAGATACCTCACTACCTAGTATATCATGACGAAAATTCAGAAGCTGAAACTGCTCCTCCGAGGAGATGTTTTTGTTGCTAGTGAAATGCTTACTCAGACTAATGTCAACAAGACCTGCCACCAGGTGCTGGGGAACGTCAAATTCTATCAACTTATTACTAATGAACTTGGCAAGACTTTTGAACACATGCTTTGAAACAATTTTGCCTTGTTTGTAGAAAGGGTTCATGCATTTGACGACGATGTCTGCAAACATTCGCCGATGCCGCAGTGTGTCCACCGAACGAATGGCATCTTTTGGCAAGCGCTCCACTTCTGTTACTGTTACGGCATCACTAAAGCTGACCCTTCTCTTAATGGCAACAGGAGCGATATCCATCGGGCTTTCTTTATCTGACTGAGTATTTAAAAGAGACGTCACCTTATTATCCACATGAGAATTTGAAAGCGAATTTGCATTATCAAAGCCATTCACCAAGTTCTCGTTGGACAAGCTTTTGCCAAATTTATTACTGTCAATATCAACAGCACCTTGTGAAGGCAAGTCCTGTGAATCACGTTTCTTCCCTTGTTTTTCCTCTAGAAGTTGTGCCGCGGTTTTAATCCCTCCTGCAAAGAAATCTGGCAAGGTCTTTCTAATTTTCTGCCGTGGATTTCGGTACTCCTCTTTTTCGACGTGTCTTTCCTCCTTAACATGACTAGAATCGACTGATTTATTCTGTAAGGCATCATGCAACTTGTTCTGCTTTGTAAGGTCGTTCACTTCCTTTATTCTCTTCATCACATTAGCAACGTAAACGTTGTTTAGTTTGACGACAGTAAAGATCTTGAACTCCTCGGATACAGCTGCCAGTGTGGGCGAGCAACTCGAACTTGCACTCGTGCACCCACAAGCCGAAAAATTCTCTTCTAAAGCAGACAGCAACTTTGTATACATTCCCTGTCTTGTTTGGACTGTCAAATTTTTCACTCGAGTAGAAGCTGGATCTTTCACGGCATATGTGCTATCCATCTTTTGCCGTTTTACTTTGGCTTCACCACCCGAAGATGACCTGCGTTTTCTCAGTTCATCTATTATGAAAGATCTAAGTTCGTCGCCAGCATTTTTGTCTGGCGACTGATCACCGCTGTCGCCAGAACCATCACCATAGTCACTTGAAAACTTTCCGCCTCCATACAAGTTAGGATCTGGCTTTTTCCAATCTCCTCCGACGATAGTGCTAAAAGTTTTTTTGCCGACATGACGGCCGCCACCACTCCAAACACCAGCCCTTAAAAAGGCCTCGCATTTTTTCACAACAATGATCTTTGACACACAATAATCACACCTGTTAACACAGTTTGGATGTTCATCTCCGAAGAATTTAGCAATGTGCAAATGGCGACACAGAGGCTGCTCACAGTACTGAACCATTTGCTCAAAATTGTATTTTTTCGCTTCCCATTTCTCAGCACTTTTATTGCTTTTTGCCTTAGAAGATTTGTCCTTTTTTAGGAGAAAGGAAACTGTATCGCGTTCGTCCTTGCTGTAATATATTCGACAAAATGATTGTTTCCCGTCTCGCCCAGCTCTTCCAGATTCCTGGTAATATCCGGCTATGGATTGTGGTACGGTCCAGTGTACAACAAAACGCACACTGGCTTGATCAATGCCCATGCCAAAGCTAATCGTTGCCACAATAACTTTAACTGAACCATTCATCCAATCTTTCTGCACTTGACTTCTTTCGAGAGTCTTCAGTCCAGCGTGATAAGCTTTTGCTGAAACGCTAAGATGGACAAGACGAGTGGCCACCTCTTCGCACGCATCTCGCGTTCTGCAGTACACGATACCACAGTTGTTCGACTCACTCCCTAGCGACTTTTTAATAAATTGTGTTAGGTCACTGAAAGGTTTGCTTATTACATCCTTAAACACAACGTCATAGAAAATGTTGGCACGAAAACAGGGTTGACAAAAATATTTCGCCTTTTGTCGAAAGTTCAGATGTTTTTTCACATCTTCTCTGACCCTACTGGAAGCAGTTGCCGTCACTGCTACACAAGGAACGTCATTTAGAAGTAGCCGGAACTTACCCAGTTTTAAATAATCAGGTCGGAAGTCGTGTCCCCACTGCGACACACAGTGGGCTTCGTCAACGATGAAATACCCGATTTTCTTGCTTTTATATAGTTTCTGAGACAAGCCTTGAAAACTGCTGGTAGCACACATTTCCGGTGTTATATATAAAAGCTTAGTCTTTGGCGAAACAAGTCTGAGATCGGACAAAATTCTGGATCGTTCCAACTGCTCCTGTTTTGAGTTAATGGTTTCACAGGGAATGCCTAAGTCCCGTAAGTGCTGCAATTGGTCTTGTATGAGTGCTATCAAAGGGGAGACAACTAGAGTTATGCCGGGATGCAATGTGGCTGGCAGCTGAAAGCACAATGATTTCCCGGCTCCTGTTGGCATGGAAACAAACACATCCTGGTCTGCAGACAGGACAGCAAGCGTAGCATCTTTCTGCACTTGATTTTTAAATTTATGATGCAGAAACACGGACTTCAGTTGATGTAGGATCTTCTTTTCATCCATTGGTAATCTGTAAACCACTCTTAAATTGTCAAAAAGAGGAAAGTAACAGTGTCAGAAGAGTATGTGGTTCTGAAAAATAAAGGTAATAATAATTTTTTATGACAAAATGTGGATGGCAAATTGTGGGACACTTACACTTTACAGGTCTTTATCTGGAAATGAAAAACAAACACTGGTGCACAGTCACTAATGTTCACTGTGATCCAATTATAAAAAAAACCATCTGAAACTTTTTTAAAAAAAGTATCTATAGGCTATTAGAGATCAGATCCACAAGCTTCTGTCATTTTATTTATTATTTAATAGATGGCAACAGATTTTGGTACACGAATCACAAACGACTGCTCGATGCACGAGCAGAACAAACAAATTTTTAGGCTTTTGCAATAATGAAGAAACAAAACGAATAAAGGTGTGAAAATAACAACAATAACAACACGAAAATCAATAGCGACAAAAATTTACAACAGTGTATTAAATTGTTAATAATTATTATAATTATAATATTTTTAAGACATCGCCGACTGGAAGATGCCAAAGTCAGACAATAAACACAAAAACATGAAAAACGAAACATGTGGCGCCATCTGGCAGCGAAACAGTTCACAAGGTGGTATTTTAAAGAAAACAGCTATCTCTTTAATAAATGTTGACTCAATAATTATTTCAAGGGAAAAATCATAAAACTATTTACTCACAAGCTGCATGTTTTAGGTTCTGCTTATTAGATGTCAGTCAGGCCAGTTAGTCAATCAGTAAAAGACTGTTAAGCCTAAATAGCCACTAAGCTCACTAATACAGTATTAAAATATGATAAAGTTGAATTTGCTAACTAAGTAATACACGTAATAAGAAAATCAATAATTAACTATATATAGCTTTGGCTGCAACTATATGCCAAGCAATTGCAGAAGTAAAAAATAGTGTAAATATTAGCAATGTAGGTTGTCATTGCCTGTGGAAAAGAGGAAAAGAAGTCACCACTTAAGCTGTCATAATCGCTTGGCCACTTTTGCTGATATTATTAACATAATGTCAATCACTGCACTCATGAGCTACGAAAAAGATTTTAATTCTGTTTACCAAAGTAGATAAAGTAGATGTTACACAAAGCAGGTGTAGATACATGTAGGTGCAGAAAAAAGCAGGTGGTAGTACAAGTAGATGCTGCAAAAGTAGATGTGGATTAAAGATAGATGAAAAAAGTAGATGGAAGTTTAGTTTAGTTTAAAATCTTGAACTTTTGTTTTATTCCTGCTGGACTTGATAATTCTTGTTAATTTAGATGTCATCAGTTTCGAAACATTATAAATCAACAGCTGTTTGCAAGGAATATTGCTAACTAAAAAAACTAACAGTTATTGAACCAAAAAGTGGCTAGTGTTATTGTACCTTTAAAAATCTGAGCAAAAAGGGCAGTACAACTTGAAAAATTACAGAAAAGCGCTTAGTGTTGTGCTACTACTGTAAAAACTACAATAATTACGATTACGAAAAATTATAAAAAATTGGCATCTTTATGGCAATTGTCACTCATTATCAAGAGAAAATAAACTAGTGGTAAAACTATGCGTTTCATTAAATTAAGCACTAACAAGCAGACAGGAAAATCTTTTTAGAAAAAATAGGTGTCGAAACAAAAATCAAGTTCTCTGAAATAATTATTTTAAACCTAAGCATACAGTATGATGACACATGTGCACTGTTTACAGTGGTACTTTAGGCCCCCTACTCTTTTTTTGTGATGAGTTTTTGATAGGTAACCCAGGTGTTGACAAACTTTTGCAATTAACCATGCAAAATAAATCTTTTATTTTATAATTTTGCCTATCCAACATCTACAATAGACATATGATGATGCAAAATAAGAAAACCTTGCAAATGTACATCGCATAAGGAAACTGCGGCTTCCTTGGTCTCCCTAAAACATACGTAATTTAATGTTGTGGTTTATGCTGATAAGTTGACAGCACACATTATTGGCAACATCTGTTTTACGTACTATCATTTGCGAAATCTGTTATAAAATTGTAGTTTATGTTAACTCAAAAAAATTGAATTTGAACTGCTTTCCCCATTTGATTTGCTCCATATACTACGCTTACTCGAACTAAACTCTGATTATATACATGTACGAAACTACTGATAATTATGCACCTTTAAATTTAAAGTAAACAAATATAAGATTAAATAAACATTTAATTACGTCATTTCTTATTAGTTTATTGTGTCATCCTATAGGCATATTAACTAGAATTAGGGAAACATAATTTCGTTTTAAAAATTTCTAAATTCTTTCTTGCCACTATCTTTAAGGCCCATTTCTAAATACTAATCACAATATGGGAAACTTGGCTCCTGGCTGAGAGAGAGAGAGAGCGGGAAGATAGTCCGAAGATTTGGCGCATCGTAGCAACAGTTACAGCCAGTTGCTTACATTCTTGAGGGCAGATTTCTTTTATTTTAGTGTTCTGACTGCCCAGTGTCTATAATTGACGCAATGGGCATATGATGATGATGATGATGATGATGATGATGATGATGACGATGCTTACATTCTACAATCTAGTGTCTAAAACTGTCTACAGAGTACAGCCTCTGTTTCTATGTCCCTTGCCATGACTAGTAATACTACTACTACCATAATAATAATAATAATAATAAATAATAATAATAATTATAACTCTGACTAAAGCCGATTCCTTGTTTTAAGCTATGACTCAGTTGTATACCTAAAGCTGAGATAATTGCAATACATAGACCACAGTAGCGTACAAGCAAATTCTCTTTAATCAAATTTTAGCAGTACGCCGATTTGTATCTATAGGTAACCCAAAGTTGTTCAACGAATGACTGCCTTTCACAAATTTTCTGTTGGTAAATTCTTTGACAACTTGTAACGGGTGATGGAGAGGGGATTTGTACCAGAAAACATTTGGAAACTGGATGAAACAGGCATATCCATGGCTGCGAATATGATAGCAGTGAAAGGTACAAAACAGATGGGATCCACAACCTTCCATGAGAGGGGCTCACTCATGACTCTTTGATACACAGTTTTTAATGCCTTTGAAAACCACATTCTACTTTTTCATCTTTCCTTGGGTCAATGCCTCTAGGATCATTGGCGACTTTTAGCGCCATCAGTGAGTGTAGTCATTAGCCATCCAAAAGCAAGTGGCTGGATAACAACGAAAAACTCTCCAGAATAACAATTATGTGCTCCATTTTGTGAAGTATGCCTAGGTCTGCAAGCATGTGTTCAAGGCTGATGTTTGCTAACCTTGTTACTTCAGAGATGATCAGGCATTTTGGTTAACTGGCACTTTGCAGGTTAGGAGCCACCAAACAAAAGAAGGGACAGGGGGAAATGGGCTTTTGAACTCTCATCTGCCGATTTCTTCGCAAACGTCTCGCATTAACTCACCAGAAACTACAGAAAATGCGCATTCCAGTCTGGTGGAAAATGGCTCCACTATCCAGCGGGACATTCCACAAAGTTTGCCACCATAGACCTAACACACGAGATCGAGTCGTGCTATCAGAAGACCACTTCATTTTTTTGAGGAAGGCAACATCAAAACTGGGAGATGTAGAGAAATAGCACTAGATGTGCAATATAGACATTATAGACTCATTCACTAACCAGTGTAGATCGTACACGTTATAAGGTTTTGCATATTGCAATTTTGTTCTTTGTCTAATTTAGGGTAACATTAAGCAGATGAGAAGGGTGAAAGGGTCTTGGCACACGTATGGGGAGACACACTGAGAACATCAAATCAGTATTCCTTTTTCATGGATGCACGCACAGACAACATTCTTGAATGACATTATAAACATTCAAATAGCATGCTATAAATGAGAGAGGACGTCAGTTTGTGTAAGTTCCGATAGCCTGCTATGTACAGTAATTGTTCCATTGATAAATAATTATGTTAACTTGATGTTATATTAGATATACAGAGGGTGGATAGCTGAAATGAGTCAATAAGTTATATGTAAGTCATAAGACATTTATTTCACGTAATACATTTACAATAATTTTATGTACAAAATGTAGTGAAATGGCCTACAATGAAATTAATACAAATTATTTTACTGCCTCTGCACAAAAAAAGCCTCACACCATGTTTGCCTATGTATAAATGTAGATGCATTGCAGGCAATCAAAATTAAAATTTGTTTTGATTGTCCCACACTGTGAAAGAAAAATAAAAGTAATGAAATTAAGCTGAAAAGAATTTAGTGAATCATGTGATAAAAAAATCAAATTTGGTGCTTCAGAATGGAATGATATAATGAATGAATGTAATAGGGCTTTGTGACAAGTTGCCCATTACATGCGACTACCCGGGCACAGGACAAAATGACACTATAGCAAGGACTTTCGATATGTTTGCATTAGAGTTTTAATTGAAATCTTGACAGTAGATGCATTGTACATGTACGCATATTGCATATGACTAATTGTTTAAATGAAGTATTTATGAAAAACACGGAGGCTGCTTCGTGCCTTTTAGCCCTTCTCAGGGTTCTGACCGTGAAGCGTCTGTATCGCGTGAGTTGCTCAAAATCAAGACAAACCGCTTTGCTTTCCCAGCATGAATAGTGTCCCATGTTGCAAGTGACTGTGACGGAAAGTCTGAAAAAGGCAGAAAGAAGGATTCTTCATCTAATGCGGAAATAATAAAAAAATCGTCATTTTTTACTAAATCTTATATAGATCAATTAAATTTTAAAGTATGTAGCTCTTGGCGAGTGGCAAATTTTAATCAAGGTAATGCAGTCCAAAAAAGAAAATTGCGTCAGCAGGCATATTTTATTTGTACGAAAATTTCAGTTTGTTTTTGTTTATTCTACATGTACATGCTAGTGCCATCAGTATTTAGTAACAACTAAACTTTCGATTTTCTATTATAAAAATGTTTGGATCTGCTAACTCAATAGGTATTAAAAGCCTCAGTTCAGATTTGGTATTATAGAAAACTATGATTACTACTACTAGTACTAGGGTGGCTGACGCGCGCCGCTATATTGTAGGAGATGCAGATCGAACATTATTTTGCTGCCGCATTTCGGTTGTTTGTTTGCAAGCAACATCAAAGTAAATTAAAATTATTGAAGTGTTTCTATTTTTGTTTGCCTAAATTTGGTCTTCTGTAGTAGACCAAGTTCTGAGAACGAAGCTTGTGAAATCAACAAAAACGGCTGCACAGCCATCGATCCGCCAGCGTGACATCAAATATGGCACCGCTTTTAAAAATACGATGGGTATTTTCAAATCAAATTGTGGCCCGGACTAACAACTTAAAATTCGAAAAATTCAAGCTTACCTGGGTAAAAAAAACCGCTGATTATTTTAAGACCCGAGCCACAATTAAACTCCAACATTTTAGTCGTCAAAATAGCGTATTTTAAAAATATACGCCATTATTTAGTCCTCGAAAAATGGAAATCTTATTGGCTCGCATCTCAAACTATTCTTCCAAGCCTAATCTTAACTCCAAAACTAATTTTGATTGGTTAGAGTGAGTTAGTCCGGGCCGCATTTGTCCATTTAGAGAACCCGATTTGTACTGAAAACTTCTCTTTTGCCTCCTCGCTGACTGGACAATTTGGGTGAGTTGTGACAAGGCGCTTTGCGATTGGTTGCTGGCAGTAAATTCTTCTTAGATGGGCGCACAGCCTGAAAGATGTATTGTGAAAGCCAACATCAAAAGATGGAACATATCTAACTGTAAGAGTCATGCTTCTGGGTAAGTTAATGAAACTTTGTTGTTTACTACTGTACCTGTATTCACTTTGTCTACTACTGTACCTGTATTCCCTTTGTGTCTTGTGCCTGTATTCTTGCTTACATTTGTACTTGCGCTTCTTATATGGTAATTTTTTAAGTTCTACTACAGTTTTTTATTGTTTGCCTAATTTTTGACATTTTAATGTGCTTGCAACCAGTTGTATTTTTTAAAGCTATTTTTAAAGATGAAGCCTAAAAGTTTATACTGATTAATTTCGCCTCAAAAGTACTTTATTGCTGTAACATTGGTTCAAATGCTTTTTAAATTTAAGGATACTTTGTATGGGCCTAGCTAATGCAGGTAAAGTTTTGCTTATTACTCGAGCTGAAATTACTTCTGAAAGCATTAGCTGTAACTTCTAAAACAATTGCTTTATCTAAAACAATTTTAAATACACATTTTAGTTTTTTGTGTTATTTTTTGTTTTAATCACAAGACATTTTGCTACTATATTAAATTCTATTGTTTGCACATTGCCTACCAGTACAAAATTATGCCTTAAAGTGAATTGCTAATAAATTCATTAGATGCTCTAAAATGTACTGTGCATATCCAACCAGAATCACCTCACACTCCCAAAATTGTTATGCGCAGCCAATATTATAGCTGTTTTTGTGTTATGTTAGTCACATTATAATGAAAGCAGGTTAAAGTACTGAGGTATTTATTTGCCAGGAATTTAATTACTACATATTTTCATTAGCTATTCTGACTAAACTTTAGTTTTGGGTAAAGGTTTTCCAGTCAACAAAACTATGATAAACAAAACTATTAATTTTGATGTTTATTATGATATTAAAGAATAATTATGAGAAACTTAAATATTGAAAACTTGTTTTTCTAGGCTTTTGCAAATCTTACCTAACCTAGTGGAACCCTGCAGACCAGTAAAGTTATTATAGTGTCATCTTCATTTTGCGTTATACAACCGCTAAAAGATCAACATTTGAATTTGGAGTTCAAAATCAGATAATTAAGGTTTCAAACATGTAAACTTTTGTAAATTAGCTTGTAAATGCTTGTTGTTAAAAGTAAGCTTAAATCATTATCATCTCTTGTGCAGAAAATTCATATTTTAGTAAAATACTTCTATACTTTACTATGATAAATTTATAGTCATATATCTTACCAACCCAATATTTGAACCACTATTCCTTTTAACTAAGTCTTTGTTTCTTCAATCTTATCTGTCCTAAAAACTCAGCAATCAACCATGAAGACATACTCAGCAGGAGTGGGTGCATCTTAGACTTCTTGTAGTTAGATGTTGTGCTTGTATCCAAAAAACCCATATCAGGTTTACTTGCAATAATTTTACTTTTCATTTTCCATTTTTATCCAAGTTTGGCATAAAATTAATATCTAGGCATAGTCTATCATTAATTCATTAAAACCTTCATATTAAGAAAGTAGTACAAAAATTGTATAATGTACTATAAAAAAAATCAGATGTGAATATTTTGTATAGTTAACATCATTATTTATAATAAATTTACTTTGCATTATTACAAGTTATGTTTTAGTTATTTTTTAACTTTTGTCATTTTTGACTTTACCTACCAGTAAAATAAAAAAAAATTGAAGAATGAACTTGACTAATAGCAGAGCAAAAAAGTCTTAAAAAAGTAGTGAGCAAATGCAAGAAAAATAAAATTGCTAATAGATCTGCTGCAAAACCCTAGTGTATGATTTGTATGGGACATAATATACATATATACAATGAACATATTCTAGCCCAGTTAAAATCTAGTACACATTTGAAATTGAGAAACGGGAATTGTAAGCTCTACATATATTGCAAGTTACAGCACACAGTCATATTGCAATAACTGTTTTGTCATTTTTGTATCTCAGATAATGTTACAAGACATTTCATTGCAGGCAGTTAATCCTACTGAGCTAACAGTTCATTTAACTACATCCAAAAAGTACATGCATTGTCGATTAGATGTACCTGGAAATTGCAAACTTGCCATGCAGCTTTCACACTAGAAAAATTTCATTATACGCACGTAACAAAAGTAAAAAACATCAATTAGATATGCCAAAAAAAGGAAAAAAGTACATTAAAACAGGTGTGATCAAGGGGTGCATTACATGCACCCGGAGAAATTGCAGACCTATAATGTATCCAGCTTTTCCATGCTGTATCATTTCTTAAGAAACCTATCTGGGTATCTGAGAAAAGGTAACAATTAGCATTTAAAATTATAAAATAAAACAGTTATCGATTAGTTGTGTCACGTGAAACTAATTAACAATTTCCAGCAATAGGTGTTGCGGAGCCCTTGATAACCTTTCTTGGGTACTAAAACGCACATCATTAATTATGATTTGGTTAACATTTATATTATACCATGAAGTAACAAAAATGATAAAAGCATCAATTATATGTGCCTGGAATAAGGTCATCAATGCATTAAAACAGGTGTAATCAAGGTAGTGCATACCCTATGATAAAAGATTAAAGATTTAAGGTTTTATTTTTGAAAAAAATACCTTTAAAATGCTCTCTGATTATTTCTACAGACTTAATTAATGCGTTGCCATGACAACGGAGTTTCTTCATCCCAGATTTTTACCTGTACAAGAGGAAAACATGGACTTGGCACTAAACACAGAAAAATCCCTTCAATGGTTATGTGTAACCAACTAAATCCCACTTTCTTAAACGCATAGTTTTCATATCGTAAATTTGGTAATACTCACGAAAATGCTGTTTTCCCGGTTTTTCCTGTAAAAATTTTTCCTAGCAGAAATGTGGAGGTGCAAAATGTTTATGATTATCTAGTTACACTACACTGAGCTACCAAAAATTATATTAACACTTAACTACCAGCTGAATTGGCATCTTTTATAACACTCTAAAGTTGACAACTTAGCACACTTTCATACAAGGTCCATTTTCACACCCGTTAAGGTAAAACATCATTCGGGAGTTTTTTGGATGCTGGAAAAACGAATACTATGATGCCATATGACATGATATGATTATTTCTCATGCAATGCATTCCATTTAACAATACTAACATACTAAAATCTGTATTTGGAATTCTTAGCTATAAATAATAGAATGCTAAAAGTACAATGTTTAACTTTTTGCTCAAACCCCGGACTTAGCCATTTTTTGTTACTCCAAAAACTCGACCGTTTTTTGGAACTTTAACTGCCTGTCATTTCAAAACTATTTAATTATTTGGAATGCGGTTTGTTTTAAATTAAATACATGCTTATAGTGCTATCAAATGAGCACACTTGCAGCTATGGTGGCACACTCTATAATTTTTGTTCAGCCACCCTACTAGTACTACATAGTACACGACAACGCGTGTATCATTAGTAAAATATTTATACAACTTTCGGGGGGGGGGGGGTGCAGTTTAAAACGATATCACCATGTTTTTAATAGTTCATAAAATTTGCCTTTCAAGTTTAACAAGACAGCTGGCCACATGGCTTTGACGTTGAGCCCTCAATTTGCTGTTGATAATAGTAACATTTGGGGCACTGGCTGGCAAGGCATTCCAGCAGAGAATAACTCTTTCATTGAAAAGGTGGCATCTTATGTTTATGTTAATACGAAGAAACACTGGAACATGTCCAAGTAGATCATTATATCACCGTAGCTTACTGTAGATCGACAGGACGAAGCTTATAAGTAGGCTTTTTGTCTCTCTTGTTAAAGCTCTATTAATTGTTTTAGCACAAGCATGATAGGGGCACTGAGTCAGGATGAAGAAGTGGTCTTTACTCAAGATAGTCAACTCGTTCAAAATTTTGAATCAGTTAAGATCTATAGAACTTTTGCATCTCTAAAACAGTAGGGTAACGGCTTCAACTTGTCCGTCAGTCATTATTCATCGATTCAGAATCCGCTGAAGCTGGTTAATTAGTGTGATGGCCAGGCAACTGCTGCATATTCAAGCTTTAGTAGAACCAATGTTTTATACAATGGCACTATAACTTTAAATGACCTTTTAATCAAACTTACGACTCTGTTTGCTTACGTTTTGATCCCACTTATATGCTTATTCCATTTCAAGTGCTTCGAAATCCATATACTCAGATCTTTCACTTCAGTTGGCTGATTAATTTCAGACCCGTAAAGTTTGTATCTGAAATCATACTTTGGTCTAATTAATACGAAATTAACATTATAAACTGGCAATAAAATTTTCTCTGTGGTCGAGTACTTTGATGGTCAGTTAATCGTGGTGGTTGGTTCTTCTTGCAGATACACAAAGGAACTGAATGAATCAGAGAAGTTAATTTTTAGCCAGGATTTTTATGCGGCACTGATAGAACAAGCACAACCAGTGTTTATCTAATCTGCAAAGATAATGCTCCTTTTTATAATGTACACATTAATTGTTTTTCAGAACTATTATTTGTTGATTGTTCTTTGTTGAGAAGTTAGGCTATGCTAATTTGCCTTGTTTTGCTTTAGATATTGCAATCCGTCTGGCCCGCTTGTTAGGGCCAGATATGGATAGAATGGACGAGGAAGCTCAGCCTCCGGATTTACATAATTTTAAAGTAGAGTATGGAGAAAAATTGGCATCTACCAAAGTGAGCAGAATAGAGGATGTGAAAGAGAGAGTTCTGTCCTCAGTGAGGGACAATGAAGCAGCATGTGATATGACAATAACGTTATTCATGTCTGCGCTTTCTTGTTATAAGTGCAACAGTCTTCTTAGACCCTTTCCTCCTCAGTTCCTTCATGGCGAAGAAAAGGATTTCTCTCATTTGGTATATTTATTAACAAAACAATTAGCTGCCTAATTTTATTTACTAACACTTGTAATAGAGTATTCAGTTGTGTAATTTGTCTGAAAGGTTTTTGGTTTCATTACTAATACTGAATGTCAAATAGGCCACCCACTCGGTCATTCAAAACACTCATTCTCCAGTTTGTCAGTGTAAAAGGACCATGTGGATGCCGAGAATGACAGCACTTGAAATTTGATTGTTACTCTGGTTTGATGCTGTCAAACTGATCAAACAACTGCATATTTTGTAAGTGCAACAGACCCTGCAGAAATTTCTATTTGTATATGCATTTTATAGACTTGTACAGTGAAATGTATGGAACTTTTCTATTACTGGCACGACTAAATGCAAAAGCACAAACTATGGTGCCTGTCAAATCTACTTTTTTGCATTATTTAGAGGTGAAAATTTGTCTAGTAATCGAACATACTTCATGTTATCTGAATATAATTTAAAAATTCATTTCTGCTTCTGCTTTTAATTCCAGAAACATATTGGAAATGAAGAAAAGTTAGAGAACACCCCTTGAGCAAATAGTTATGTGCAAAGTAACTGTCAGTGAAGACTGTTCGCATGGCAGAGTTCAGTGTTTTGAATCTCATTCTTCTGAATGTCATTCAAAGGAGGATCATGTAGACTAGGCGAAAAACTGCTTAGATAAAATCGGTTGACAAATCTTGTTACATTTTACTAATCAGTGGCGATGTTGACGGCAATAGTTCCTTTAACCAAGCTTTCGGTCTTCGATTTATTAAGTTATTACACTGCACAGTTACTGTTCATTAATCACAATTCTTTATAGAAGTAGCCAAAGCTTTGCTGCAATATTTTCTCATAACAATGAGCAGACATACTGCTAAATGTAATCATAATTGTTTAAACATATTCATTCTTGAGAAGCTAACCTGGTGCAGTAATTTCTGAAGTATTTCACATCATCATTATGTTCACCACAGGCTGAGTTCGTAGAGAAGGTACCAAGCTTGTCAGATCTTCATGCTGCTCATTTAGATGATGATGTTTGGGAGCTGCTAGATTGGATACTCTGTAATCCTAGGAAACAATTTTGCCTGAACGCAGTGCCAAAAACTTCTCTCTCGAAAAAGGTGATGTGCAACAAATTTTAAAATATTTTTTATTTTTTAAAGATTTGCAAATTTTTTATTCTTGATTTAGATAAATATGAACAAAATGTTCAAAGTCTAGATGTGCATATTGCTATTTGGCCACCAGATGTCTAGGCTTGATTGTATTCTGCTGATGTGTGTAGCACCTATTTTGCAAAACGAGTTTATTGGGAAGGGAGGATCATTCTATGCATGTGTATATTGCTGAAGGCATACATGTAACAAGGAAACAGTAATGAAATAAATCTTCTAAGGTAGAATGAATTATTTTAACCTATTGTTTAAAACTGTATATTGTTTTCTTTTAAATACGCGCACGCACCATATGTACATGATACATGTACCATATTTATATAACAAGTTAAACTGATCAAATGCATTGAACACACTTTGTGCAGGTTCAAGAACTGGAGGAACTGGCTAATCAAGTTGTGCCGACGCAAAAACCAGATTATATTTTCGATGTCGTGTTTAGCGAGTTGGTAAACGCGTCGTTCGATGAGCGACATCGAAACTGTGGAGAATCAAGGATGCTGCTTCATGGTTACCATGGCAGCAGACTTGAGAACTGGCATTCCATATTATATAATGGCCTCAATGGAATACAAAACAAGGTATTCATAGTAATTATTATTTTATCAGATGTGAAGGTGCAGAACAAGCATACAGATCAGCTGTCAAACTAACCTTCTTTAGTGAGATGAAACTGTAGTCTTTTCTAGATTACGAGAATGTGTTTACCACAATAACATTGACTTTCCATGCAAGCAATGGCCTCTATAGCCTTTTGTTAGACCATTCTTTCCCTTCACATCATTGCATTCTTATTTTATTTTCCTATAGTGGTTTTGTGCACTTAAAACTTTATACCATTCAGCCTTCCATTCATTGACCTGACTTGACATTGCTTAATTTCAGTTGCTGAGCTCACACTTTGACCACTTAGCTGTGATATCCATCTAACATTTTTTTAGTATACACGATATATCTTTGCAGACATCTTTGTACGGGGAAGGCACCTACTTATCGGAAGAGCTGAGTTTGTGTATGCACTACAGTCCATTTGGCAAAGGCTGGCAAAACAGTTTGCTAGGCAAGAAGATCAGCTGCATTGCGTTCTGTGAAATCATCAATCATCCAGATGTCAAATGCTGTGTGGAAGGTAATTGATGCATTTTTACTAATTATGTATCGGGTGGTGTAGCAAAAGGTGCTGAAGTTTAAACTACAATAAAATCAGAAGCAGTTACCCTACAAAATTGAAATTTCTCAGCATGGTATTGCAATGCATTCACTTTTGGCTGTGAAAGGTTCAAGTTTATAGTTTTAATGGCTTTTAAGGTATAACCGAAAAAATTTTGCATGTTAATCATCAAGTGAAAAATTCCAATTTCAGTGACAGTATATCACTCAATATGGACTCAGTATATGGCAGCAGAACAATAAATGAATCAACCAGTTTACATCATGGTCATCATCAGAGAAAATAAAACATTGACAAAGATTTGTTACTAAGAAAAACATGGGACTTAATCCTCTGGAATTCTCTTAAAGAGAAAGTGCGCGATGCAGAGAAGCTAAAGGCAAAAATTGTTGAGTGCTGGAACCAAGTATGACTTAAACTGTGTCAGCTGTTGGAGGAAACTCTTTCAGCTAGTTTGCTGTAAAAATTATGTGCGCATGAAGCACTTGCTGTCTATTTTAACAATAGTAACAAAATTTTTTCCTGTGTTTGTTTTTCTGATTTTTTTATTTAAAGCTTCTGCTTTATTGTTCTGCTCCCTAAAGTGCAAGGGAATGACTTAAAATTTTTGGCATATATACAAAAGCATCTGTAACATCGTCACGGTAATTTCCAGTGGATTCTGTTAGTTTCTTCATATAATATTGTGATCCAAACTTCCAAATATTTTTGGCCACTTGGTAGAATAGAATTTTAGATAAAAAATATTGTGTAATTGCATTAGCCTGACCAATGCTGTTTTTCTGCTGTCCAAAATAGGATTTTATCAGGATCTAAAAAATAGGAAAAAATAACCAAAGTCTGCTTTTTACCAAAAAGTCATTATCGTTAACACTTAGATGCTAAGCATTAAAAAATATGGATTTCTCTAACAACTATGTAAAAATGCCCCACTTTTTAATTGTCTTTTTTTAGAAATTTGCTGAACATATGAACTCTTTGTACCATTTTGCAGTTCTTTGCACATGCTACAAATCCCACTATAGTTTTGTTTATTATGAATTATGAAGATTGCCTGTGTGTGATAGACTAAATTATAGGCAAAAATTCAAATTTGCGAAAACTGGCTCATACTTAAAGAAAATACATGGCACCCAGCTTTGAAGTTTCAGCTAATTTCTCTGCGGCATTAAAACAACTAATATGATAACTATTAGCAAAAAATAAAAAGCAGTAGGCATTATGTGGAATTTGCCAACCAGCTATACTTTTCTAGAGCAAATAAGCAATCACCTTTTTTGGCATAATGCAGAAAATTTACACTTCACTCTCTAATCATGTATTCTTGGAGCATTGGAAATGCTTTTGTCTTGCTTGTTTGTTTGGTGATTAGACAAGCTCTGTCACTTGATTTTATAACTTATCTACTTTACCTATGATGATGTACAGAGTCTACTGGCCTTCCTAGACACACCTCTGCATTTGTTTGCCTCAGATGATAGCTGATGTCTGATAGGTTTGTAAAACAAAACAGTAAGGATGGTTTATGCCCTCTGATAGCTTTTAAGTGTTAATAAATAGAAATTAACTATTGTTGTCATACGGCGGCATTTTAATCCATCTTACATTAACAGGTGATACAGTAAGTGCAAGGAAGCGAAGCCTCTCTCAGAATAGTGAAGGAGGACGAGTCCCGGAGAAGTACTTTGTTGTTACAAATGATGAGCTGCTCCGTGTGAAATCCTTGCTGGTCTATGTAGACAGTGCTCCTCCATGCAGGTAAAGCATTTTGTTTATTTCATAACATCACAAACAATCGTCACAATATACAGGGTGCGGAAATTTGAAGATTGGTGCTGACTGTATACCTTTTATGTTTGCTCAAAAGTTCTTAATTATAAAACTTTAACTAAGTACATGCACAGAAATCCTGGATGCTCAGTTACATAGCCAGCTCTGTCGCAGTCATTATAAAACTAATGTACTGACATTATGGCCTTTTAAGAGAGAGATGGTCTTCAGGACCAGAATTTCAACGCGAATCCATTTGCATAAACATTCATGCCAGTTTCCATTACGACCAATCTAGTTTAATTCATGCAGTTTTCACATGAGTGTTAAAAAGTAAAGAAATATGTGAGGATTACTGGTACTAATCTGACTTTTTCGCTCTTTGCCTAATGCTAACGTGTGCACTGCCATACTGTGCTTACGAGTTTACTTGGTTACTTCCCAAGTGTCTTTGATGTACTGCACTTTTCATTCAGAGTTGTACGTAAAAGTCCTAAGATTCTGCCAAGCCAACAGGTAGACTCCAGGTAATGTAAACAACAGAATGTAAACTCCAGGTAAATGGCGTAAAATTATCAGTAAAAATGTTTGTGTTTTGCATAAAGAATTTTTCTCAAACATGGCATTATCAAAGCCTGCAGGAAAAACAGTTTCTAAGACCTTTAATAATAAATCACTTTCATTGCAATTCATTCTCTGCCGTTTCAATAATATGATTCTTTGTATTTGACCTATGTAATTTAGACCTTGATTATCTGGATTCTCATAAAATGTCACGGCAAGAGTCTGCTTAGATTCTCGCAAAATAACACGAAATTCTGATTTTTCAAAGGAGAGGAACTTTAATAACAAATTGTTAGAGCGAGAAAAAGTTATATTAAAACTCACCTTTTTATCAGCTCTTATCTCACTTACGCAGTAAGAGGTTGTATAAGAGAGAGAGAGCTCTAAGTTGTTGGCAAAGATAGAATCATTAGTTACCAAGTAGTGGTTACCAGAAACGTGGGATCTTTGTTGGAATAATTACCAGAATTTGAACTTGGTACTTTCAGAAGTTGAGTGAAAATCACTATATCACTGGTTATCTGTTGGATCTTTTATTATTAAAACTGTTGTTTATATTCTTAACGGTCTCCCTGTAAGTCTAATGATATTACTTTAAGTGTCAAAGAAGCAACAATGCTAAACTATATAAGATAAAGGCTCTACATTTCAGTAATAACATTATTAGCATTAGTAACATTAGTGCTGTGTACAGTACTGTTTATTATAGTATCTGGTGCATGTGTGAGTCATGACGTTTAGTGAAAATAAAGAAGAGCCATTACAATCTGCTACCTGTTTGGTAGCATGGATTCCAGAAATTTATTTTGCATCCAGATTGTGCCAGATTTGCTGATTCTTTTCATTTTTTTTAATACAGTAGGTGCCGCTTAATAGACTCACGGTTAATAGACTCAATCGCTTAATTGACTCAAAAACACCTGGTATGGGCTGCTTCTATTCTAATGTACCTAAAAACAGTCGGTAATTGACTCAAATAACTCCGCACAGTTGACTCAATATTTTTCCTTCACATGCTTCAATAAGACACTTTCTTGTGACTAATAAGCTTTTATGAGTTTTATATCATTTTAGTTCGCGTTTATCCTATAATATACATAGAAACAATCATGTGTAGTACCGTTTTGTCTGCAAGCAGGAACGTTTATCATACGCTATATGCTAGCGTAATGGTTTCCTTTGACCCGCCCATCTCCTGCAGTTAACCTCGTTACCCAAGAATTCCTGGAAGCTAAACATTTAATCACTTGCTTAGCGGTTTGCTTTTGAAGCTCTGGCTGTCGTTGCCAGAAAGTTTAATCAGGTAGATGTTGCCGTTATGCCAGGAACGCAGGTACAGTACAGTAAGTACATCACAATTATAGCAAGCGGGAGCTTAGGCGAAACTACAGACGAAGCTACTTGCTTCCACGGTCTCCACCAACAGTTTAAGCACACCAAGCACTAAGTATTTTATGAGAATTTTTACATCAACAACAACAGATTTGTCATTAATTGAACTTTGTGAGCCAACTTCTTTGGGATGAAATGAAGCAGCTGACTTTGAAGGAATTTTTGTAATTTTTGCAAATAAACAGACTTGTCTGATTTAGAAAAGTATACTTTTTAATTTATTGCTAATTCACTTATATAAATTAATATTTTAAAATATGTTTTTTAATTTTTAACTGCACAAAGGAATTTAGGCATTACTTCATTTCTAAAATTCATTAAATACCTTTGCAGTGCACAGTAAGCTGGTGACTCGTACTTATACCAGTAATACTACAGCCATCGGTTAATAGGTTCAGTCAGTTAATTGGGTCAAAACACTTCGGTCCCAAAGTTAGTTTATTAAGCTGCACCTACTGTACTTTTATCAAGAATATTGGAAACAGAATGCTTCACATTTACTTGTTTTTCTGAATTTCCAGAAAACTGTACAAAACAATGTACAAATAACGTAAAAGTTGTCTACTGTTTTTTCATTAATTTTTATGTCTAAAAGTCAAACCTCAGAAGTGTTAACTCACAGCTTGCTAGTTGTCAAGTTAGTGAAGAATAGCATGGAGGAACTCCTCGCATGCAGACATTACTTAAGTTTTATTTTTATGTTATCTGCAGTCTTCACATGTATAAAAATCATTTGATTCGTTTTACAGAGTTAAAAAAGTTCAGCCATCTTGGGCATGGGAACATCGCTTCCTTCTTTCCATGATTGGTTATTTACTGTGTTTGATAGCTATCGGAGTGGCAAATTCATCTTTCGCTCGAAAGCTCATCCGAAAGTGGGCACACAGTTATTAGAATGGAGGTCAAACGTTTTGTGCAACTGTTGACTGATAATTTATGGCCTAATTGCTTAATACCAAGTGTACTCAGTCAAATTTTTTCTACAATTTTGTACAAACACTGTAAATGTTTTAGCTTATCCTGCCTTGATTACAGGTAATTTATTTTAGTTGCAGGTAATTCATTTATGCTTACATTTATCAAATTGAATTTATGCAGGTTGTTTCCAAATGTTTAAATTTTTATGGTGAAATTAAAATTTGAAAATGAGGGAGTGCGTTTATAGTTTGTATGTGCATTACACATCACTCACGTGTGAGCAGGAACTGATGTTGCAAAAACAAAATTGTGCCGCATACTATCGAGTTCCATGGTAATTACTTTACTCAATGTGTCTAAGTGGGAAAATTGATAGGTCGGGTATTTTTTCAATTACTTGTAAATGCAACTAGCGTAATTTCAAAGTATGTGATTTAGAAAGTAGCTTAATAATAACAAATAACTGAGAGAATTATATGAGAACTATAATAGTTTCTCAGTTGCTGTCTTCTACAGTTTTGCAGATGAAATTGATATTTTACTGATATTTTGTTGATTTTACCCCCAAAGATTCAGTTTACATACTTAAATTAAGGGTCTGTCCCATCTGCTAAATGTAAGCGAAATATTACCGGATTTCACTATAAGCAGTAAGTAAAAAGTAACAAAGTTGTAACTGCATCATATTACTTGTTGAAAACATCTTACTTAGGTTACAATATTAATTACTATGCAGATCATTATTTATGGCAGATTTTTTGCCACTGATCCTTTTAGAAGCCGACAGTTTCAAGAGAAACAAAATTCTGATGGTTCAACTAAAGTCAAGAATTCATTGCTAAAATGAAATTATGAAACACTTGCCACTGAGTGAGAAAACAGGTTGCAAGAAAGTTTGTGGTCATAAAAATGTATTGCCATAAAATGACACGTCTTAAAAGTGGTCTGATTGAGATTTCACATTTGGACTTTCCTGCTCGCTACTTTAAGGAAATATATTGTTACTACTATTTTACCTCTCTCTAGCGGCTTGTGCACTTCCGTGTGAGGAAGTAACGTGTAGGAATAGTGTATGTAATAAAGATCAGACAAATGTGGCTGTGCCAGCAACATGTGTGACAAAGTCATACATAAAATGACACTAACGGGGTACAAGGACAGTAAGTGGTTTACTCTGCCATGAAGAGAAGGATGTGCACATCATTGCCACTACAAAATAAACTTTGTACGATTCTGCAAGAAATTTTGCATTTTATATGCATTTTTATAGAGCTGCCTGTTCATAGTATAAAAGTACTAAAGATTAAATTTAAGGTTATATAACATGCATATATACTTTGTATTTTTGGCTTATGCTGTTCCTGTTATTCTAATGATTTTCATAATGAATTTGATAAATAAGAATGTATTTTTTTTGTTTCATGATGATAATGATTGCTTTCACACGTTACGTAATGTAATACAATAGAATATCATTATAGCGAACCTGCTAGGTACCCAGAAAAAAGTACTATAAAACTGAGGTATTCTATTAGTATACGCAGCTAATCATATATTACTAGATGGATAAGCATGTATTAATAATAAATGTGTATAAATAATATACAACGTGTGGCTTCACAGAGAATGTAAAGTACTTTTAGAAGTTGTTGTCAAGTATCAATTGCTTTGCAGTATATTCAAATTCAATGGAATACATTTTGAGTTCAGTAAATTAAAAATTGATGAATGTTTGTGCATACACTTAAATCTGTTGTAAATGTGCGTGACATGTTCAGTAGAAGTAGTTAGTGAGATCCAAAAAAGTCTGTCAATTTTTGAAAAAAATTCTATTTGTCCCTGGTATAAAGTTTTTGCAGTAGTGTCCATCAGTTGAAACATCTCAACAGTACGCTGCATAATGTACGTACATAAAACAGCTGCTTCCCAAGCCGTCGAGTGTCTCATTGTTTTTATACAGTTAGTAGACAAAATGACTTTTCGACACGACATGTTAACAACTCTGCATACTCCATGCCCAACAACTTTTTTGCAGCACCACGAAAGGCGGGTTAAATTTAGGTGGCAAAGGTGAAGTATGCAATGAAAACTTACAAATATGGTGTAATACAGCAATAGGATCTGACAAAAAGTCCGAAATACGCAAAAACTGAGTATGCTGTATTCATAGCAATTATACTACTTAAATTGTTGATTTTAGTGATGAAAGTTTGTTCTTTTATGCGAGTTTGCACTACGTGTGTGTGTGTGTGTGTGTGTGCAAGAAACCATGTTCGCCATAATGGTGTTATAAAGTAGTTTTAACGATATTACACTCCAGTTATTTTATCTTCATATATAAATATATATGAAATATATAATATATGAAATATAAATTTGTCTTCATAGAATTGTAGATAATTATTATGTATGGAATGGTTTCTAGTATTGTTAAAAATTGCTAGGGATAATTAAAAGTGAAATTCAACAAAGATGTTTTGCTTATTACTAGTAACCAAAGTTAAAAGTTATAATTGATTAGTTCTTTGTGGTGAAATTACTACAAACACAAAGGCACAAAGGTACTACGAGAAGTACGAAAAGCAAAAACTAGGCAGACCTACCAGGTGCAAGTGTCTCAGAAATCACCTTTGATTATTGACGTTTTATGGCCTAAGTGTGTGCTAAGAAATCAAGCTATTATGGCCAGACATGCACAATATTTGTATTAGCACGAAAAACTAAGACGTTCGTTGAGTTCAAGTTATCTGCCTATTCTGACAGTTACAATAAACAAGAAAGGTTTTCTTTATTTTGGCTTTTTGGATGTAGAGTAAGCGTTGGGACAAAACCAAACCTGCGAACTTTCACATATTAGTGTGTCACACGCATCAAATTTCATTTCTCACACATTCCACAACTTCACAATCAAGTTTGTAAATCACCTGACTTTGCTATTAGCATTATACAGTAGCGTTCATATGTCTTTTATACCAAAGGGTATTAAAATTGAAAATCAAGCATTTTTGGGAGCTTTTTCATGTGTACAAAAGAACATTTATATATACATTATGTATAGTGAATTGCAATAACAGCAGTTTAATCATAATAAAAAAGGCTCAGTAGTAGACAAAAAGTGGCTTAATTTTCTGATATCTTGATTTTGCATAGCACACAAAATGCAAAAATTTCTGGGGCATTAATTTGTCTGCTGCATCCCTACTGGGGGCAAAATGACCCCGGGCTCTTTCTGTTTCACACTAATTGTTTACATCAAATAATTGGCAGGTCTGAAAAAACCATTGCGGAATTTGTAATGTAAATTCTATTTCATAAAACAACATTGATCAATGAAACTAATAAACGAAGCAATGAGTATAAAAATATTCAACAAGATTATATTATATTAGACTTTAGTAGAAAATACCTTAACACAACCAGCTACATACATAATTGAAAAAAACATTTTCTCATCATTACAATTTACAAAGTGTATATCATATACTGTAATATATCATCATTCTGCATAATATCTTACCTACTTAGCCATTAAAACTGCCATCATGTTGGTTCAGGAGATGACTCGAAACTAGAACTGTCGGCGTTTTTAGTCACTTCGTAATAAATAACAATAAAAATTGGCAGTAGTATGGCAACACCCAAGAACACTCCCATGATGCCCCACCAAGAAATTCCACAGTCTATACCGCTAAATAATTTCTGTGGCTTGTGGAGAGGGTAGAATCTTTTACACGTTAACGTTTGCGTAACCTCGTCTAACGAGTTTTTGCAACTACTACTGGCCGAGTCACGTATTCGCGCCAAGTCCCTGTCCATGTCTCGAAGAAACTTCTGTGCGTCCGAACTCTCGCCGTTCACCATATCACGGATGCTTATCGTTCTAACGTAATGTTCGGTCTCATCTTCCGAGCTGAGCGGGACGTCTGAACCGGAGACGGAGCGACGTCGGGGTTCGCTCGTATCGCCTTCGCCTGTCCTAACAGTGTTTCGGTCGGTCAAATCGACTAATTGCTGTGTCTGAGCATGTTGTTCTTGTAGTAGACCGTGTTGTTTTGCAGGTATTTTTATTGATTTTAAAGCATAAAATTCAGTTTCCGACATCAAATTGTTGATCCGTTTCAACTCTCCCACCTAGAAATTTTGTAACTTCAAATATACCTAACCTCACAATTTCCAACTTAGGTCTGAAATGCATCTAGGAGTATGCTCCTAGGAGGGCTATACATCTACTGTACCTTGATGCAACATGTTTTACCTGAGAAACCAAATATGGTCAAGCTCGAATAATGAATGAGTGAAATGTTCATATGAAATTTATGAAAAATTTTAAAATATTAATAAAATAAAATTTTCGTCTAAATGCAGAACTCGGTAACACCACTGTCCTATTCAAGACATAAAGTTACTGTCAAGCAGACTGAACAAAGTCAAGAATCAGGAAAAATTCATTCTATTTAAAGGGGAAGAAAAGTGAATTTTAAAGTACATTCCAAAGAACTCCATAAAAAGCTATATTACTTAGCATCACACTTAACAGTTTGAAAGACTTTTGCGTTCGAAAGACAAAGTTGGAAAAGAAAGTTCTTAATAATTTAAAATAGTTGTGCCGCATGATAAAACTTTGCTGACTCACCATCCCAGTGTGCATCACTGATTCACCAAAGACCACATTATTGATCTTATTGACAATATAAAGTAATTTAAACTTTTGCTTTTGCTTTGCTTTGCTTTAAACTTGTTTCAAACAACCTGCCGTTAAAATGGCTGCACTTAATGGTTATCACAGAACCTTAAATTTACAAGTTTTGTGCAGCATTTTTTTATAGTTAATACAAGCCTTGTATGCAATAGGACAGGATGCAAGGGATAGAAAATTTCAAAACAACTTTTTTGAGCTTTAATTATGAAGAGTGTTTTCTTGTAGTTCAAGAATGAGTGTAATTACATATTTTTGTAGTACATCCATAATTCTTTCAATAAAAATCAAACATTTAAGTACAGTGACTAAGAAACAGTATCACTTGATTGGAAAATACCCACCGGGCAGCCATATTGTAATGACAGTGTGCGCAATGTATCACCTTCTACGATCCGCTTTTCAAGGAATGTCTGCAATTGGTCGCTTGGCTTCCTAATCTGACGCTCTGCCTGCAAAGCATCCCCTCGTGGCCGGATGCGAGACATCTCCAGGATGTCCTCGCTAGTGAGTTCCGTAGACTCCTCATTATCAAACGTGTAATATTGTACACCATCAAGCTTCTTCAACAAACCTAATTTAGAAGTAAAATGTTAAAAAACGTGGGGGAAATAAAACTGTTGCGACTGCAATGGCAAGTTATCATCTTTATCGTCACCATTTTGCTTCATCAACCACAACTTGAGTCATTCTCAGAGGAAATTAAATGAGACAATTTCTTCCATTTTATAGACAGATTATCTCTTATACACACCAGATGATTCAGTGACTAATCATTATGTGAGGATGAGATATTTTAAATTGTTGCTTGGCTCTAACTCAATGCAACTTCACTGACTGGTTGTGTTTGCATGTGCAGTATAACGTCACTAGAGGGAATCTTTTAGCGACCAAAAAAGTACTCTACAGCCGAGGTACTTTGTAAGCATACAAAGCTAGTCTATACAACTACTAGATGGGCAAGCATACATTAATAATTGTATAAATAATGCATGATGTGCAGCTTCATAGAGGATGTTAAGTACTTTTACAAGATGCTATGCAAGTATCAACTACTTTGCAGCAGTATGTTTAAACTCAATGAGATATATTTTATGTGACTACAATAAACTATTTTCCTGAATGTTTCATACTAAATTGGGTGCACACATTCAGCTGCGAATTTAGTAAAATCAGCGAGGTTAAAATCACGTTCTGTAAATTAATGAGGTTAAAAACAGTTGGCACAAAATTTCTGGTTGTCTTTTTTGTAAAAAGCTTTTGCTGCACAGTGTTAATCAGTTGAAAGATCTCGGCAGTGCACTGCCAGTGTACTCACATACATAAAACAGTTAGGTGTCAAGCCGCTGAGTGACTCATTGTCTTTTTACAACTTGTAGACAAAATGATGTCCAGCAAAAGTAAATTGTGCAATAAAAATTTATAATATGTAGCAATACAGGCAAAGGGACCTGACAAAATTCCACAATACGCAATAACTGAGAACATTGTATTCAAAACTATTACTCTAGTTAAACGAATAATGAAAGTTCGTTTTTTGTGAGTTAGCATTACCAGCGTGTATGCAATTTTTGCTATAATAGTGTTATATTGAATATGAACAAATGAAAAACTATGAAATATGGATGTACTAACCTTTGCGAAAATTGCCTCTGCCTTTACTCATGACGCTGATAGCATAAGCATAAAAAGCTTATCTGCCAAAAAATGTATGTAAGTTCAAAAACTAAGCATGTAAATAAGACACGACAGCTCATATAATGAGCAAACGATTAAATGATAGTAACAAATTCTGAATAGTTTAGTGAAAAAATTGACATCCTGCTCACAAATATAAAGAAAAATCTTAGAAATATCATTCATTTTTAACTATTCATTGCAGGTAATGAGTTGGAAAAAGGAAGGAGACACTGAAAAATGGTAGACTAGTTTGAACCAGGGACCTGGGATTAGTACTCAGGTGCTCTGCCAGCTGAGCCACTAGACCAACATGACAGAGCAGGTCTGAGATTTTTCCTTGCAGGATACAGTAGAACCCATCTGTACCCATGACAGAGGGGGATACTTTAGGTACCAACAATTTTCTCAAATTAGTTAGGAACTAGGATATCATTAATTAATTAGATTATGACTGTGATTGCCATAGTTTATAAACCACTGCAATTTATTTTAACAATCTTAGCCATACAATGTAGTTTATGCTAGCTTGCAAGTGAAAATATAATCCATAAAAAATCTAACAAATTATATATATTAAAATGGAATTCATTGCCGACCGGTTTCGAACAAAACTGTTCATTATCAAGGTTTCTAAAATAAAAGAAATTTACCAAAATTTAGAAACAACATCGAAATACAATTCAGTAGTTAACAGCCAAAAGATATATGATATAATATTATATAGATTATATCATACATCTTTTGGCTATTAACTACTTAAAATCACTTATAATTCTATAAATATTAATCTTGACAAAATTCACTGACTCACTCTTGTAAATTGTCTTGCAAGGACAGTACTTGCTCATGATGATAAAGAAAAATGCTCAGACTGCAATCTTGAGTGACTGAACCTAAATGCAAAACCTGCAATCAATATTTCATCATCTTTTCACTAATCACCATTTCGAAGTTAGTAATTACCATATTTCTCGAAATATGACATGCAGTGGCGCATAAGACACCCTCCATTTTGCAGGGCAACATTGAAAAAAAGTTATGCCCCTTAATTAGGATTATGGCTGTTTTTTTGCTTGTTGTAATAATTTAAAGGGTAGCAAAAGGGAGTTTTAGAGTATGTCACGAAGAATTTTCCAAACAAAGTTATATTACTTAGCATTATGCTTACTTGTTTGAAAGACTCATGCAATTGGAAAAGAATGTTTTCAATAAATTAAAATGTTCATGCCACTATGTAAAACAACATTGCATTACCTTCCCAGTGTGCACCACTGATTCACAAAAAACATATTATTGATCTTACTCACAATATAAATTAATTTAAACTTTTGCTTAGTTAGTGAAGAGTGTGCTAAGAATGTTCTGATTAATTTTCAAACTTTACTCAACGTTATCTAAACTTATTTCAAAGACCTCACCATTAAAATAGCTGCACTTAATGGTCATCATCGCAGGAGTTTAAATTTTGAAGCTTTATACAGCATTGCTGCTAATAAAAGTTCTGTGCACAATAAATTTTTAAATGAAATTTTTAATCTTTATTTATAGAAGAGTGTTTTCTTGTGCTTTAAGAGTTTGTGATCACATGATATTTCTTGCTGCTAACAGACGACAAACATCTTGATGTACAGCAGCTATCTACAGGCTCTTGTCTGCTGCCAAAGATGTTGCCACAGATAAAGCACTGCAGGTACTACAACTTAAATGATAGCAATTTAACATGCTACATAAACAAAGTGAAGTCTAGTATAGCATGAATACCATGCATAGTATAGCACAGAATACCACACACAGTACAGCATAGAATACCTTTAAAGCAAATCAAAAATATGTTATGCAAAAACTAGCAGCAATTTGTTAAAAGGAAGACAGATGCTATCATCTATGGAACACAAACAGCTCTGTAGCGATACTCTAAGAAGCGAGGGTTCCTGCAAATTTGTGAACAACTGAAAGAGACTGACGGCTTAACAAATTGTAACAAGAATGTCAATATTCAGTCTTTATGAACAACGACTTTGATTTGTTTTCATCGTCTCAATAATGCAATCAACAGAACAGTTATTGTTGATAACAACATGGTACAGTAAGTCCTCGCTTAACGATGCTAATGCAGGCCAGCAAAACGTTGCTAAATGAAACAATGTTTTCCATAAGAAACAACGTAAAAGCATTCACTTGCATTCCAGGAACAAAAATGAATAGTGCTTGATTATGTAAAAACATTCATGAAGCGTTGTTATGTAAAAGCATTCAGTTGTGTTGCCGGGGAAAAAGCAATAAAGTTTGGCTCATAAATTAAACACTTTATATGGTTTATTGCTTACAGTTCAAATTTACAGTTATTGCCAGTACTCACGAGCAGTTGGCTTATCTTCACCGTCAGTTTCAGCAATTAATTGTTCAAAAGTTCAGCATAGATAATATGCCTTAAAAACAGCAATTGAACACAAAATCCGTCGGCTGTATTAATGCTGTATTATGTGGTGGCAGGAAAATGATTTTTGTCGCAAAGATCATCAATTTGAAGGCACATTGATAACAAGCATAAGAATTTTGAAATGTGTGTTCTATTGAGCACAGTATTCTCCATGCAGGGATAGCATGTTCGGTCAGCCATTCAGTGAAACTTTTGCCTTTTATCCGCACTTTCTTGTTATGTTTCCAAATGACAAGCAGGTGCATTTCCTGCCAACAGCAATGTGAATTTGTCTTTTGTTGTTTTTGAAACCAGGCATTAATCTTTCTTCCCGCGATATATAAGGTCGTGTTGGCATACTCTTCCAAAAGAGTCCCATTTCATCAACATTAAAACTTATTTGCTTGAATAACCACTGTCTGAGAGTATACTCTCAGAATAGTTTCAGATAAGAATTTTGTCTAAACAATAAATCATTGTGTCATGCATAGCTGCATCTGATTACCTGCTATCAGTTTAGTTGTGGCACGGTGACCTGGGTTAAGTAGTGAGCTTCTTAACACACTACAAGCACAGTAAATAAGATTTTAGTATTTAAAGTAATACAAAAAAATCGTCGATAAAGCGAAACATGCGATGTTAAGCGAACAAAAATGGCAAAGGTGGCTAAGTGAGGAGTCGTTAAGTGAGGACTTACTGTACCTCTTTACTGCTTACGTTTTCATGCAGATTTGAACATCGTCACCACAGCACTTTCACAAGCATAAATATAGTTTTAATATACATTAAATTATAAACTAATGAATGCTACTGTAGTAGTAATATTAGAGTGCACTGCAACCTGATTTTACAGAACCAAATTTTTAAAACTTTTTTACTGAAACAAAATTAGCCGAATTTCACAAAATTTTGCTTACTGAAACCGAATAGTTGCCGAAGTTTACCGACATTTTTAAAATCAATTCACAAGAAAGTTGCTTTAGCTATTTCATAAATCATATATATTTAACATTGCGTGTTAACACTATAGTAATTTCTTTAATATTACTGCTTAATCAACAATAGTCAAAATGTAAATATCAGGACGAAACTAACTGAAATATTTTACACTAAAGTGCAATTAGCTGTTTTATAAATAATGGATAAAAAATCACATAAGGTTGCACATTGTTTGCATGCACTTACCACTCTGTTTCTGTCTAATGTCCTAGGTGATATTTTTTGTCACACACCCGGCCGGGAATTTAAATATTCCACAATTCACACACAACGCTTTTAAAAATTTTTTTTGAAAAACTCTCCTCCCTCCCTACTGACATCTTTTGAACTCAAGAGATAAGACAGAAACAATTCTTTTGTGGCCGGCCTTACAGTTACACTAAATTCACTGAAAATTAAGACATTGGCAAAAATTCTTATAAGATTTATACTGTCTTCTGCTAAATTAACAAGAAAACCACGTGTACGTGCATCATAGAAATTAATAATGTCGACAAGTGAACAACTTGACAGTGTCCAGGCGCAGCACGGCAAATGGCAATTAGTGTTAGTGTGTGTTATCCAAATATAGATTACATAGTGTTGCCCGAATATAGGTTACACAATGTTGCCGGAATATAGGTTACATAGTGTTGCCCAAATATAGGTTACACAATGTTGCCCGAATATAGGTTACATAGTGTTGCCTGAATACAGGTTGCTTACTGTTATCCAAATATAGGTTGCTTAGTGTTGTCCAATTATAGATTGCTTAGTGCTTCGTGAATATAAATTAAAAATGAAAAGTGCACTTCTGCTTTTAATTCCTGAAATATTTGGTAATAACTTCTTGCTGTTTCAGATTTCTTTTCATAAGTTCTTTTTTCTCTTTCACTTTGAAGCACATGCTAAAAGAAAGCTTGTTTCATACAAGCTATTTCAGAAATAAAGAGAAGTTAGAAAACACCCCTTTAACAAATAGTTATGTGCAAAGTAACTGTCAGTGAAAACTGATCCTGTGGGCAGAGATCAGTGTTTTGAATGTCGCTCTGTTGAAGGACCATCTCGGGCCCGTGTGCTCTAGGCATAAGAAAACTCCAAAAGAAAATGGATCAACTGCAGTGTAGAAGTGGCTGACACTCAGCTTTAGGCTTTTCCTACTCAAGTATTCTACGCAACAGAAAGAGCCCTGAATAGCACACCAAAAATACTTTTTTAAATATACAGTCATGATACACATGGTACAAATATAAGATGTCAACAACTTAGATAGCGCAGTACGACTAGATGACTAATACCTAATGTTAACCCCTCAAGTCAAGGTAGACAATTTTTGGTAACCGAACTAGGTCAACTCGGTGTACCAAGTCGTATCAAAAGCAATTAATTGTAGACCACGTTGCAAATAAATTGGTACGTAAAATGCAAAAGGACTAGTCAAAATTAGCAATATAATCCAGCAAGAAAGTTAACATAGTGTAGAAAGAGAACAAAAAACACAACGTACAACCGTTCCCAAAAAAGCACTGACACAAAAACCAACTTTTTTGACAAGTATCATCAACAATAGGAGTAAGCTTCGTTTTGTCTTTGTGGCTTTTCACAAGATCCATGACGCAACGTGGTTGTAAGCTTGACCAATCGGCCCACTCCACCACAACCATCTCACTGATTGTGCGGACATAGCAAAATACTACAAAAACTGACGAAAAATTATTAACAAGGTACAAATAAAACTTATTTATATTAAAATGTTGTAAATATTAAGACAAATAACAACGACAGCAACAATGATGGTTTTAATTTACGCTATATTAGCAACCTTTATAGTATTGTCTTTAGTTCAGCAAAGGGAGAAAGTATATAGTATGATAAAAAAAAACAATTACCTTCCCTTTCAGAGAGTGCTAGTAGTTCATGAATTACTGTAATGCTAGTCATTTACCTGGTTTTAATCATCAGGAAATCAGATATATTTTAACCTATGTATTAACTTACTAATTAGCTTTTTTTGTATTTATTTTTTTTGTCTTAATGGTCTGTTGTATTGTTTCTACTTGTTTTTTGTTTTTTTTGTAAGAGACTTATAGTATTACCAGAAGGTAATCAATAAAGATGATGAAGAAGATGATGATGAGGAAGAGGAGGAGGAGGGCGATGATGATGATGATGATGATGATAATAATAATAATAAATAAATAAGAAGAAGAAGAAGAACAACAACAACAATAATAATGATAATAATAATAATTTTTTTAAACCACAAGAAAATGCGCGACTTACACGAAGCTTAAAGTCTTAAAATTTTATACATACTGCCATTCTGCATGTAGGGCTTGCATCGGCAGTAACATTGTATAAAACTTGTAAATTTGAACTTCCGCAATAACCATTAGATGCTGCCATTTTGAAGATAGGTCATTTGAAACAAGTTAAGATAACATTGCGTGAAGTTTGAAACAATAGCCAGAGCATTCGTCGCACACATGTTACTAACTAAAGAAAATTTTAAATTACTGTATCTTGTCAATAAGATTAAAAATACGTTTTGATTAGTGAGTGGCGCACCCTAGAGCGTGAGTCAGCAACATTTTTCCAATTGGCACGAATACTTTAAATTATTATTTCTAGTTACATAAGTCTTTCCATCAGGTAAGCGAAATGTTAAGTAATATAGATTTGCATCAAAAGTCTTTTGGGGCATAATATAATATTAGATTTTCGACCCCTGATTTATGATTGCGTAGGTGACATCATGTAATGACGCCATCGGAACAGTATTGCAGGAGATTTAGAATGAAAACAAACAAAAATTTCTTTTAAAGGACAAGAAAAGGGGCATCTGAAGTAGGTTTCAGAAAAATCGCCTTGAAAAATTTTACTACTTTACGGTGATTTTATGCACATATCGTATTCGCATTGAACGAATTTTCTTTTGTTTTCATCTTACATCTCTCGCAATACTGCTCTGACACCGCAAATCTATATTACTTAGTATTTCACTAGCCTGCTTGAAAGACATATGTAACTAGAAAAGAAAATTTTTAATTATTCAAAATGTTTTCACCAATTGGTAAAATGTCGCTGACTCACCCGTCAGGGTGCGCCATTCATTAGCCAAAAGCGTATTTTTAATCTTATTGACAAAATATAGTAATTTAAAATTTTACTTAATTAGCAACATGTATACTACGAATGCCTGGTTATTTTTCGCACTTTACTTCATGTTATCAAAACTTGTTTCAAACGACCTACCATTAACATGGCTGCGCTTAATGGTCATCGCGGGAGTTTAAATTTATATGGTTTATACAGCGTTACGGCCAAAGCAAGCCATGCATACGAAGAGGTAGTATGTAAGTGGTATAAAAATTCTAGACGAATTTTTTAAGCTTTATGTAAGTGGATGGTTTTCTTGTGCTTTAACGTGAGCATGATATATAATATTATATGTGATATATAACTTTCGAGGCAATTTTTCTGAAACCTACTCCAGGTACCTCTTTTCTTGTCCTTTAAGATTTTGCAACTCTGTGAGTGCAACATAGATCGCCTATTAAGATTTGTGTGCAACATTACATCACAGAGATGCTAGTGTAACATCCATGTTAGACTCTCTAGAGTAGCCAAGCTTAGAACAGTGACACGTAGAACAACGTTTGTGCATGGTTCAGCGAATATTATACCATCTGGAATCTTGTAGCATCATGTAGATCAGTGGTTCTTAACCCGGGTTCGATCGAACCCCTGGGGGTTCGGTGAGTCGATCTCAGGGCTTCGGCAGAGCCTCCGCCACGGAGGTCCGGACACACTTGAATTATCGTCACACTGATTTGCAGGTATGTAATTTGTTGTGAGTTCTTTGAACAAGGTGATGTTCATGCACGGCTCATTTTGTGTACCAGTAAAAAACATACCTATGTGTTGAATTTGAAAAAAATCATATTTTATTTTTCACTAAAGAGGGGTTCGGTGAATGCGCATATGAAACTGGTGGGGTTCAAGATCTCCAACAAGGTTAAGAACCACTGATGTAGATATTAATAGTGATAATATTATTTACCAGAGGTACCAGGGAAGGCCGAAAATCACACCAGTACAAGATTCAACGCTACCTGTGCAACAAAGATAGTTTTAAATATTCATTTGGTGCTCGTTCAGTCATCCAGTGGAATAATCTACTTTCGCACATTGGACAAATCTCTGGCACAGTTAAGTTTAGAACACTAATACGATAGTTAGGCCTGACATTTGGACAGGAATCATTTAAATACGGACTATAGATAGTGTAATTTCGTGGCCAAGCATACACGATGCTATAATATTCCTAAAGGAATGCTGCAGTGTCTACATTTAGATTCAAATCTGAGATTTATTGATGCTGACAAGGTACTGTGAATACATTGAATCTATCATCCTTAAGGACGAGCCTCCAAGTAAGAACATGGTGGCAGGGTTCCTTTAAACACGTTACTGAACTCTTTTCTTTATTAAACATTTTTCTGATACTTATACAAATTCCTACAAAATCGCATGCTCTTTGAAGTTGAAAGGATGCTCAGCTGAATTATCTTCTGAACTACACATGGGACACAATAAATCATTTTTACAAAAGCTTTGTAATTGCTGTTAATTTTTGTCATGTTCAGCCTTATTTTCATAATTTCACTGGTTTCTTTTAGACTACATTATTTAACATATTCTTTACATCCCCAATAATCGTTTTCCAAAAACCTTAGTTTACTACTTTGAGCAATCTTGTTTCTTATTTGTTTCTGCAAGTACATTTCAGGTTCACTTAAAGGCGGTCGTAGAGAAAGATAGTAATTATTGGCAGGAAGCGCAGCATGCTGTATCGATTTGTAAGGCCTGGGACTTGTAGAATAGTAGTTGACGTGTATAGCTGTATTTAATACATTTTTGAAATTCACGTGTTTGTTTCATTTCTTCATATTTTTTTACTTAAATCTTGATATCAAACTATATTACTACAGTAATAAAGGGCTGTTTCATTTACAAGAATTATGGGTATGTAATGTATATGTATTGAGCCATACGACTCGGTTCAATGAACTTTTTGTAATCCAATGAATGCATTAATTACCGCAAAAACGCATTAATCGGAAGGGGGAGAAAGTTATTGATGAATGACGTCCAAATCGCCCATGGCATCTCATATAAAATGTATTTGGAGGCAGGAGGCTTGCACCTCCATGAAATATGATTTAAATAGCTATTCATTTTATGACCAACCTAGGAATCACTGTTTGGGCAACAGTGTTTTAATTAAGAAGTGATTAAGTACTAGGGGTGAGCACTCTCTATCAGAAGTGAATTCGAACTGAATCGCATTTTTGCCTTTCGAATTTGAGTGGAATTGAATTGAAATTGAGTCAAACCGAATTTCAAGATTTCGAATCCAAATCAAATTCGAATTAAATTTTAAAGATTTTTTAATCATAAGTGAAAAGCGACCTCGCAAAGACATTAGTAATTCATTTTAAAATGAATGGGCCACAGAAATCGCAGCTAAATTGTGCTGATTGCTTGCTGTTTCAAATTTTTTAGTGATTAAGAACATATGTAGTTGAAGTGATGAATTATCCGCATCTGTAATTTTAAGTTTGAATGAACTCGAATTTAAAAAAAAAGCTTACTTGAATCGAATTCAAACATTTGATGCTCACCCCTGCTAAATACAGCAACTTTTACAGCAGTGCTGTACTTCAATTCTCGCTTTTTTCAAACACATGCAACACGCTTGTGGAATATTTTTGCAGTTGAAAATTATGTTAGTTTGTGATGTCATCAATAGCTGGGCTCGCCCTCCTTTAATTAAGTTTTTAATCTATTGTTTAATAATCAGAAACGCTTTTGCAGTATTAATTGTGTCGAAGTGTATACGTTTTACCAGTCTTGAAAATGGGGTAGTATATGAAAAATCATCCTGTCTTCCTTTAATATTCCTAAGAGCTTTAAACATCTGAGTGGAGTCTTATATACTTTTATGTATATCCTCAATACTTTAGCAGTCTTTCTTCAATATGTTTAATAGGTTTCTTCAGTTCTTTTTTATATTATCTTTTTATTTCTTTTTTCTAATACTCTTTTCTAATACTGAAGTCTGCATGTATGCATTAATATTTAACTTGATTTCTTTTTGCTCAAAGGATAACTGCTCATCTCAGGGACCAGTGACTACTTTCTTTGATTTGTGAGTCTTATCATATCCTAGAATTTTTCCGAAGCTTCCATACATGAATCAACTATGTCATTCCATTTCTGCTGGACGTGATCACCAGGCTTTTGCGTCAGTTGATGTTGAACTGTTTGTTGATATTTTGATTTAACTTCTTGATCTTCTAGCTTACTGAACTGAACATTTTGTACCGTAGGTTTCTTAGGAGTCTTCAAACACCAGTTCATATTGTATTTAACCATAACTAATTGATGATCTGAGAAGGTTTGTGTTCCAGAATAGGAGGAAGAATTATTCACGACAATTTTGTGCTCTTTTACTATTATGTAGTCTATCTGATTTCTGATTGGTTTGTTCAAACTTTGCGTATCAGGTGCCTCCTATGTTGTTCTGTGAGCCATTTTGTGTTGAAACGTTGTATTGGTTAATATCAAATTATCTCGTTGAACAAAATTTATAAGCATTCCCTGTTGCTATTCATGAGTCCTTGACCAAATTTGCCAATGTTATTTGGATAATTAATACAAACATCTTGAACCAGTTTTATCGTTAAAGTTTGGCTTATACTATTTTTTACTTATAGATTGTATGACTGCATCTAAATCATTGTAAAATTTCTCTTGCAACTCATGGTGTTGTAACTATTCTCTGAGTTGTAATGTGGTAATGCAGGTGCATAAGCACACAAAATTGCATATTTATTAATATTAATACCTACTTGTAGCATACAGATCCTTTTAGTCATTTCCGAAAAAGTAGCTTTAAGTCCTTGCTTAACTATTATTCCTATGCCGCCATCTTTACGAGTTTTTGCTCCACCATAGTGAAAATCAAATTTTGTACCATTTGCAGAAATAAGATTTATAACTCCAGATCCAATTAAGTGTGTTTCTTGCATAGCAGTATTATCAATTTTGTATGAAACCATGTTTGTTGCGATGTGTCTGCATTATGTCAGATTTCAAGCTTGTAGAATTAAATGTGGCTATTCTAAGGTGCTTTACCTTGTGTGCTTTGCATTATAACAGACAGAAGTACAAGTGTAGTTCTCAAATAAAAGATAGAGATTAAAAGATGGTGATTTTGCATAAAATTTGTGCATTGTCAAATGGCCCCACCTAGTGGTAAAACTTATAAAGAGTAGACTACTAGGTGATGAGGCAAGTTAGTTATCATTGGCAGGTGTGAGTGAATGGTCAAACTGTTAGAATATAAACATTAGATCAGACACAAGTCATTAATAGAGTAAAAAATATTGAAGGTACCTTGTCGACTTATCATACCACATAGAAAGAAAATGTTAAATATCTGGAAAGAGTTTTGGCAATAAAAGGACATTTTTTTTCTATGGATATTTAGTACTGATATGTTTTCTTTGGGATTGTGGTACAAACCTAGACAATTATTGTTACACTTCATCAATGATTATTGTTTGTGATTCATCAGTGATTATTGTTGGTGATTGAGTGTTTTTATCTCTCCAGCTGTGTCAAGTTCAATGTCCATGCTGTTATCCTCAACAGTAGCAATTCTCATGTTTGCCGGGATGATGATGTACAAATCACAACTTGGTTCATCGCAGTTGATGACAATCCTTGGAGGATGGCTGGGTTCTGATCTGTTCATTCTCATATTAACCGTATCCTTTGTAGAAGTTATTAACAAGACTTTTTCATGGCTCCTTTTTCAGCACAGTTTGCTTGTATAACCCCAACAGACTTTGAAGATTGATAGTTATTATTAAGCAAAAGAGTCTTGTAAATTAAATAACTTACCTTTTTGGCAAATTTCGAACACATGCATTGCCATAAAGATTGACGTGTTTTGCGTCTTTAACGTGAGTGAGCGAGAATGGTGTACGAGTTACAGTTAGCGTCTTTGGTTACCAGTGTTTGTTTACCGATCTTTGAAGACGTGACTGTATTCATTATGTCATTCGTCTCGCACAATGAAAAATGGCGGTTCTTGAAATTTAATAAAGCTAGTAATGAGGTGATAAAAAATCAAAAGAAGCAAGCTTTACAGTAAGTTTGTTATAAAATAAATTAAATACTCATAATGAGAGTAGGATTTTAAGTTGTAAAAGCTTATACTATAGTGAAAGTTTAGTTTGACTTTAAAAGTTCTTATAAATGCAGTTGAAAGTGCATTTCGTTGTCATTTGAGAAAATTGTATTTTTTAACCTTCGACGATATAATATACTTCTAAGCGCCTATTATAACATATTTGAAGTTTGAAAGGTGCTTGATTTAATAGTTTAGACAAATGGTAGCGTAGGAATGGTAACTTACCTTTCTGATGTAATTTTAGTAACCAGTCTTGAAGTTTCAGTAGACCAACTGCTCAGACTTGATAGCTTAGGAATGCTAACTTTTCTTTTTAATATAATTTTAGCAACCAGTCTTAAGATTTCAAGAACTCGACTGTTCAGACTTTTCTTAAGTTTATTGGCATTATTCGACATGAACAAAACTGACTTCATTACTAACAATATGCAATAGAACATGTTTTGGTTAATTGTGATCTCCATTTGAGTGGCTCAGACTTTTGGCTTGAACTGATGAATGCTTTAAAGGTTGATTTCCTCATATAGAGTGTGGTAGATACGGCTAAAAACGAGGCAACTTGTTGTAGACAAGTGTAATTCTTAATAATGTAACAGCTCTGCAAAATTACATTACCCGAAGCAAAAAGAATAGAAACAGTTAGTGAGTCGCTTTCATTTTTCGTTTAGTTGTGGAATTTAATAATTTTACTGCATTTTAAAAATTGTAAGTTTGAATTCGTTTTAAATGCTGAGCGAACTGTGTTCCCCTTGCAGAATGCAATGATTTATTAACCAATTTTTTTCCATCATGGCATTCCATAGGGGTTATCTGTCTATTTAATTTTCTCCTGTTAAAGAGACAATACTTCAGTTAGTGACTCAACATTGTTTTGCAGTTTGTTGAGCAGTTTTCTAGTTCTTCATATTTGTTGTCCATCGAAAAGCCTACTTTGCCATGTTATTGTAAAAGATAATGAAACTAGAATAAAATTTCTGCTTGCTAGTTAAAGTTTGCATTTACTCCTTCAGAATAATTATGCTGCACAATAATTCTTAAAGAATAATATTAAATAATTGTCATCTTTCTTTGATGTGGGTTCTCGGCTATTGTCAGGGAATGCTTCTGCTTACGGAGCATTGACTCCTTTAGCCTTAGCTAATGCATATGTAAACTTTCTTTGTGTTATTAATGTAATGTCGCTAGTCGTTCCTGCTGTTAGTGACTTTCCATTGAGCAGAATGACATTTCAAACACCAGGTGCTAGTGATCATAAATACCCAACAAGATTTTTAGTTATGACAATCGCAGATCATTTCTAATTGGTGTTAAGCAAAAATATTTTTAAATTTTCAGAAACATTTACAAAAATGATTCCACGTAAATCCCACTGAAGATGAAAGACGTGTAGTCAAATATACTGGTGTCCATTTATTCCTTTACAAGCTTATGTGTTCAAACAATTCCCATCTGGCTTAATTTAAATGGAAATGCATAGCTACAAATTAAATATTCTGTTTGATTATTCCTCCACATTTCCTTCTTAACTAAATGCTTAGGCTGTCAATAATTTCGAAAATGTTATGTTCGGAAAGGGATTTCAAGCAAAGTTTTTCCCGGAAGGTAAGGCACTTTAAATGTATTTTATATGGTAACTTTATGAGCACTAATGTTTATGAATTCAAATATTCACTGTTATTTTATTTATGAATAATACATGTATGCATGTTTTATGTTGTTTTTTCAGTTACTGTAGCTCTGGGGCTGGCTTTGTTCTCTGCAGCTCTAGTTCATAGAGTTTGTGTTACTACGTGGTAAGTACAAATGTTTTTAACTCATCTTGCCTTTGTCTATACTTCTTTAGTTGCATGACTCAGCCTTTCTAGACTTCCAGCAATTAATGGTGATCGTGAAAAGGTCAGAGGTTAAGTGTACCAGACAATGCATTTGTGTACACTTGATAACGCCTCGCAGCCCAAGCTATTATAATAATAATAGTTTTAACAGCTAGCTAGAACCTTACCTAGTTCACTTGTTCCTAAGCAAGATCCTGCTAGTAAATCACTCTATGCACAGACTAATGCATAATTAAGTAAAGTCCACATAAAACAACAAAAGTTACTGAACTAACACGGCAGATGGCTTTGCTTTTCCCACGCGTAACGTACACTTAACCTTTAACCTATAACAACTGCGTGTGCGCAGAACGGTACTGTGAAAAGGCTTATTGTAGGGTAAGCAACTGTGTTCTTACTGCACCCATCATTGAAACTAATCACAAAATTCGTTAATAGCGAGAAATTCGTATTTCTGTTGTTGACGAAGATGTGTAATATAATGCTGGAAATGTAATGGAAAGATAACGTCATTCGTCTTCATTAATGAATTGTCAGTTATAATGCAAACTTTGCCTTTTGTCTTTGCAAAAAATGTGCTTGATCATCTTTGTCTTCTTTGTTTATATTGCATAATCTACATGACTGAGTGAGCACTAATTTGGCTGTGAGACTTCTTGTGGTGCTGCTGATGGCTACAAAAAGGACGAAAACTTTGTCTCATGATCAGTTATTGAACTTTTGCAGTTAATTAGTAAATGATTTTTTTTGCAGTTTAATATTCTCCATTGTTGCTCTTTATTACATCAACAAATTGTCAGTGGCTAAGTATCAACCACCAACCACTTCAGTGACACCTGCAGGAAAAGGGAAAAAGCGAAATTGATCTAAGTGCGGTGCATTAGAACTTCTGCAGTATTTTTCTTGAAAATAAATAAAATATTTTTGCAAGTTATGTTTTCCCCCAACAGATGGCACTGTTACTTTAGATTTTAATTTCATGCTCGTACTGGTGTCATAAATAATTGTGTTAGTAGCTTTAGCAGGTTCTAGTTTTTTTTGCTGGATTACTGCTGTGTTTACCTGTCTTGAGAGCAGATTTCTTTTATTTTAGAATTCTGCCTTCCCAGTGACTGTAGTAGACACAAAAGGGTGTGTGATGATGAGTTATTGTGTTATTAACAGCAGTATAACACCTTGAGTACGGTATAGTTTTCACTCTTATGCAGTGTTTGAGTACCTGGTTTGATACACTGGATTGTTGTATACATGCAATTATTATTGTGTGAAAATGCCCAAGGCCTAAAACCCAGTGCTACTAAGATGCCTCACATTTTCTGTGCACCAAGATGCAACCAGTGATAATAATTCATATTACACAAATTTATACTGCACCATTAATTACAATTAGTATTCTAACTGTAACGACAATTAAATAAAAACATCATCTTCTTGTTAAAATTTTGACAAATCTTAGTAAAACCCACTGAATTTCATAAAAATTGCTGAGAAAGCTAAAAGGCAGCCATTATTAACAGGTACGTCATCTCTAGGTGGCTCCAAAATAATTTGTAACAACACGTTTTTTTCAAACATCGCCCACATTTGTTGCTTATTGTTTAGGGGCACGTGCAGAGCTTTTTAAAGCACTAACATGTTTTCTTCCAGTATAACACCACTGGTGCAGTGCCACCTAGTGGGAAATCAGGTTACGTTTTTCTTGTCAGCCTGTATGCCTGTCTGCTGATTCGTGCCAGCACATTTTTAGGTGTTCAAAGGGAATATTGTAAACTGGTTGTCCAAGTTAGCTGTAGAAGTAACAGTCTTGTAAAAATTTGCTTTCAGTGCTCACTAAATGCTATATTCTTCATTTTTGTTTGTTGGTGTTAGACTTTGAGTCACTGTTATATAAGTATGTTGTTGTACCATGTGCATAATTTCTACTTTCACATGCAAATTGTTAGCGATAGCCTACTTTCATAGGAAACAAACTTGTGTTTATCTCACTTAAAGCATATGTATGCATGATAAAACTGTAATTTCTGGGGAGCCTGTAATATTATCATTGTTTTGAGTTTTGTTGATTTTTATGACAAAATAAATATTTTTACACAATTTATCTTCTATTACGGTAATGCTTTTTGTGCAATGCACAACTTCAAGATTAGTAGGGCCAATTTATCTGCAGTCAGACCTCTCTTATACTGCAAATTTTGGGACTGCAAAAAGTTGACATTATACGAATTTGGCAGTGTAACGGGCGCATTGATGGAAAAATTGGAAAAATCAGACGTATTCTCAACCACCAAACAGCTGAAAAACCCATACATGCCTTCATAACGTACAAACTTGATTATTGCAATTACGTTTTGGACTCCCTGAACATAAAAATCGCAAACTCCAAATAATTGAGAACTCTGCTGCTCGCCTCATTACAAAACTGGAAAATTATGGTCGCATTACACCTATTCTAAGGGAGTTACATTGGCTGTCGATAAAGTTCCGCATTCAATATAAAATTCTTTGTATCACCTACAAAATGCCACGTGGTTTGACACCTGCATATCTGACAGATTTTTCGATATGCTGTAACATAGCCTGAACACTTCGTTCTAATGCTAACGAACAAACTAATTTACATCAGCCAATTCCCAATACAGTATTCTATGGTATAAAAGCTTTTTTGTTTGTGCTTCACATCTCTGAAATAACGTACTCTCTACAAATTCATATAGATTGTTTTAAACAACATTTTTAAACAAATTGTTCTTTTTATGATGAATTATTTTTAATGTCTTTTAATTTTTACGTTTCTTATGAATTTTAAATGTATTTTATTGTTCAGCGTGGTGAGCTTTTATATGATGTAGTGCGCTATATAAATAAATTTTATATTACATTACATTATGCAAAATAATATGAAAACTTTGTTTTGCCAGAAATATTGGCATTAAGTAATGTTAAGTATCTGAAGCTGCTTATAGATTTTCCCGTAAATGTGTGCTGGTTGGAGCGATAATTGCACAACTGAAACGTGAACGGCAAAGACGTATGTGTTAAAATTCCCTACGTTTTAAAGGTGATTGTTTTTCTAAGAGAGAGGTCAAAAGGACGCGCTGACACGGAACCCGTCAGAAAAGAGTAGAGTGAAAAATTGATTTTTAAGAAAAAAGCGGCTGTGATGTTTTTCTTTGCTGGCCTGTTGACACATTTTTCGAGCAGCACAATAATGTCTGGCTGAAAAAAACAAACACATGTTAACTGAAACGAGACAGGTTGCAGTAAAACTCGAACTTAACATCGCTGTTAACGAACATCATCATTTTATTGCTAGGTTACTAATTGAGTATTTCGCATCACTAGTCGAAGTCAAATTTTCCAGCACTCTAATTTATTCGATGTGTATTTGCTGAAGTATATTAACGGCTAATGTCATTACATTACCAAGAGAGTGCAATGTTAGTCGTACAACACAACAGTCAGTAGAAAGGATGTTATCTTAATTTTTCACTTTTAAAAATTGGTACTTTCGTTCTCTAGCAGATACAATTTGCCCACAATATGTGTTCTTGTAATGTATCATATTTGTACGTGTCCCACCTGGTGGTTATTTTTGCTGATTTTCCTGGACATGTCTTCCTGGTCACTATAATATGACCCACCATACTGTATCTGCTAGAGATTGAAATTACCAATTTTTCAAAGTGGAAATTAAAATAACGTCTCTTGCTACTGATTGATGTGTTGTAAAAAGTTAAAATTGTACTCCATTGGTAATGTAATGATTTTAGCTGTTTTCCTGGACAAAAGCCACAATAAGCTTAGTTTTTATTGGTCGTTTCGGCAATTGAATGTGTTTTTACTTACTTGGGCAATTTTAGTAAGTGTTTTTCAGTTAGATCCGACTGGCCAACTATTATGCATGCTAAAAATCAGTGGACACCGCAGAAATCACCACGTGGTTAGCTAGCATGTTACAAAATCTGTATCCACTTGCTTTACTTTTGGAAAATGTATCACATAGCCTTGTATGCGTAAACTTTATAAGTTATATGCCTGCTGTCAAGTTGACAAACAGTGTGCCAATTTAGTGTAGTAAAGATGGCTACCACCTGCGTCAAGCAATTTGTTTGTTAACTTCTGAACTGCCATTCTTCAGGGGCGTATTAACCAATAGGCTACCTAGGCTATAGTCTAGGGTGCCAAAGTTTGAGAGGCGTCATATTTTAGAAAAAATCTTATTCTCTTCAGAAAATGTGTACACTTTCATATTCATGTAAAGACCACATTTTATCATTTTATAACGCAGCAAAGGCAGTTACTGAGAGCAGCTTTGTATAAGCGCCACATAACGAACAGGTGCAAAGTATTACACAACAAGCATAGCCTGCTTAAATATAAGCGCTATGCAAATACACGCTATTAATAACGACCACGTAGAAACTAGATTAAATGTGTTTCTAGTACACCACAAGTAATTTTTTAATCTGCTCAGCACATAAGCAGCCATAGATTCCCAATAAAGAGGGACGGGACAGAATTATCAGTCTAGGGCACCGTAAACTCTTGATACGCCCCTGCCATTCTTAATTGCTCAACGAAAATGTTGCTTTTGTTAATGTAAACGCTAACACAAGAATTATAGTGTTGTCTTGTTTGCTTAAAGTGACTTTGATGTAAATTTCTTTTCGTAATGTGAAGTTCATATAACTATAAAGCTGTGCGGCAACTATGTAAATCTCGCAAGGTGACCAGGACTCCTGAAACAACCCCAAACGCCATTAAATTCTGTTAAATTTCTAACAGGGTTCGATTTTATACTTTTTCACTAACTCGGTTTTGTGCTAAACGAAAAAATATGTTCCAGTTAAAGTTACGTACTAACTTAGGTAATAAATTTAGATGCTAAAGTAAATAATCTTACTTCACCTTTAGTTAGTAGCTACCGTATATACAGGGCGTACATGATGCGAAATTTGTGTGAATCAACTTGTTTGCATCAGTCAATTTTTGCAGACTAATTATTTGCGGCCAGTAATAGAGACTGTCCATAACCGCAAATCATAAAGCACAAAGAAAACAGCTTAAAAATTCGCCTTGAAATTTCGTATCACTTACATCTGTCTTATTACACACAGAGCTCGCGTTAGCAGTATTGCTGTATAAAACTTGAAAATTTAAACTTCTACGATGACCGTTGGGTGGTCATTTTTAAGATAAGTCGCTTGAAAAAAGTTTAGATAACACTGCGTAAAGTTTGAAAACAGTAACCAGAACGTTCGTATTGCACATTCTCTACCAACTAAACAAAAGTATAAATTACTGTATCTTGTCAATAAGATTTAAATCGCGTTTGTTTGGTGAGCCAGCAGTGTACGCTGGGAAGGCAAGTCAGTGACTTTTCATCAGTTGGTGGAAACATTTAAATTACTAAGAATTATCTTTTCTAATTACATAAGTCTTTCAAACAGATAAGCGTAGTGCAAGGTAATATTAACTTTGTATAGAAAGTTTTTTGAAACATACTTTAAGTTTGCCTTTTCCTTTTTAAAACTACCATGTAAAGTTTCCTTTAACGGGTTAATTTTCTCATTATTGGAAATGTAGCTTGTTTGCGTTAACTTATTATCGCTGCTTTTTTGCTCTTTTGGTCCCAAAGTCATAGAGTAAATGAGTCGCAATTGAAATTTCTATTTGACAAAATGGAAGTTACGAAGGCATTTAAAAATGTAAGTGAATTTATTCGGCCCATAGAGAAGTTATGCCGTACATAATAGGGGTGGAGCAGATTTTAAAACGAGATAATGAGTTAGTGAGGGAGACATCGAGAGAGCCGGGAGAGAGAGAGAGAGAGAGAGAGAGAGAGAGAGAGAGAGAGACTCAGTTCAATAGATTTATTTGCCAACAATTGAGCTAAGCAACTGAAAAATATATTTCAGTCGTATTTTTGTTTTTTATAGCAAACATACTTAGCACGCAACGCACGACTTCGAGTTGTAGAACAAATTTTTACGATATTTATTCACTCATTATATATACACAAACATTTTGGTACAAGCATATACATCAGCCTTACGTCAGCATAATAGTAAGTCATACCGAAATACTGCTATACGTACATGTCTAACTTCGTATTGCAATTCATTTTCACAATAAAAACTTATAAAACCCGTTGAAAATACCTTCACCAAGGTTACAACTCTCTCCGCTTTTTCAAGTCCTGATCTTATTTTTTCAAGTTTTACCAGTGACGAAGCTAATCACTTTCTTGATATTGGCACAACTGCCTGAAAATCAGGATTCGCATATGTTATTTATGGCGCGAGTACTTTGCCTGTTAAGTTATAGGTAAAGTTAATGCGTCCCTAGGCACGCGGTTAACGCATGGACATGCATTATAGACAATATGTAATTTAAAGGCTAAAGTGCATCAGCATGATAGCGTCCTCTTACGTAAAACAGAGCTTTGAGCTTGATTGCGTTAAAGGGGGAGAAAAGGGATTTTTAAAGAATGCCATAAACAAACTTTCCATACAAAGCTACATTACTTATCATTACGTTTTCCTGCTTGAAAGACTTATCTAGTTGGAAAAGCACATTTGTAATCAATTTTCGTGCCAAGTGGTAAAACGACATTGGTAAAACGAATCACCATCCCAGTGCGCATCATTGCCTCACCAAAAAACAAATTATTGACCCTACTGACAATATAAAGTAATTTATATTTTTGCTTAGTTAGCCATTTTTTCAAATTTTACGCAATGTTATTTAAAATTGTTTCAAATGATTTACCGTTAAAATGGCTCCACTTACAAGTTTTATGGAGCATTACTGCTAATGCAAGTAATGTAATAAGACAGCATCATGTAAGTGATATGAAATTCCCAGACGAATTTTTAAGCTCTATTTATGAAGAGTGTTTTTTGTGGTTTAATACAAGTTTCAGTAACTACAGAGGCGAATCGTAAACGTAATAATAAAGTTTATTTTTAATAAGAATAGTAAAAAAGTTCCCATCAATTCCCATTTTTAAAGAGAAATGCAAACGGTTAAAATAAAGCAGAAAGTAGCTGCAACGGTCAGTGACACACTTTAAAGATACTCCTCTGCCGATAGCTCAATAATAACATTCGTAGATGACGACACTAGCGCTATTATTTGTCTCGCTAATAACTGACTACTTTATAAAATTAATGTTGTTAAACCAGTAGTACCTATTTACATATGCTTTCGTCTGCAAGTTGAGTTTGGAAAGTAGTTTTAGCTGCTAGGTGTCCTCGTACAGGATCCGTTATATCTCGTAAAATAGTACTCATCTTGAAAGAGCATAATAAACCATCTTTACTTTTGCATGAAATTCGAACGTTGAAGTACGCCACCTACGGTTTGCCTTGCTAAAAATAACGCTCATTTCCATTCTTAGTCGCTAACGTCGTTACCTCATGGATACACCCCCTCTAACGTTTTGGATACACCCTCTGATTTATGTTATAGCACAAACATTATTATCCTACAGTAATTTGCTTCAAATTTCGTGTTTCGGAAAAACCTCCAAAAGCTTGGGTCTGATCGACGAAAATCATCTTTTTAGTTTATTGAAAGAGTCCGGCATGAAAGGCGTGCATAAAATCGTTAACTTTTCAATTGGACAGATTCACACTAACACCTATTCATTATTCAGCGTCTCTCCCAGTTGAGAAAAAATGGTTTGCTAAAGGAATAGCGGACAATTGGTTAGACTCAATTTTGTTTTAATCTACTGTCCAAAATATACATTTTCTTGCATATAAGAGTTAGCAATTATTTCTTATATTTGAATAATTAGCTTGGAAAGTTATTTAACGGCAACTGAACACGGTTATCGCTTACATCACAAATTAATCACAATTTGTTCAATGGTAGGCATCTTCCCTGCAGGTCAAGCACGTTTGCGTAAGCGAAGATTGCTATAAGACGCTGATGTGATGTCACGAAAATGAGCTCCATGTCGCACTGACATCACACACGAACTCTGCAGTTCATGATCATGCTTATCACGGTACGGCGCCTATTTGTCTGCCATACGAATGTGCCATTGCCAGTCTTAGTGGATTCGCTGAGCCCCGCGTAGCTTTGAAAGTTTAACAACATTACTATTCGAGGTAATTATTATTTAATTTAAGTTTTGATTTAAAAAAGCTGTGTAGTTTTCAATATTTTAGAGCACACTTTATTTTGAACCGATGTTTACACAATCTTCAGGCTTTCCTTCAAATTTCCTTAAGTCTAAATTAAACTCTCTCAACTGCATGACGGGTGGCCCAGAAAAATGTGCCAAAGTTTAGACTACAGTAATATTAGAAACAAGTGCCCCCACAAAGCTGAAACTCTGCAGCGTGTAGATTAACTTTTGGGTAGTGAAAATTACAACTTTAGTAGTGTTTAAGTTATGGCCGAAAAACTTATGCATGTTAAAAATTTAAATGCCGGAACAATGTCAGCTAATCATCAGTAGTTATTTAAAAATACCAACGTCGACGCATAAAGCACTCAATAGTCAATACATGGCAGCGAATCACTAAAGAAATCAACCAGTTTATATCGTGATCGTCACCATAGGAAATAAAGTACAGACAAATATGTTGTTGTCAAGAAAAATGGAACTTAATCCTATGAACCACGGTATCTTTAACTTCGAGAGAAAGTATACAATGGTCGCATACGAGTATTCGAGAGACTGAGAGAGCCGACTGACATTGATGCAGAGGAACAAAAGGCAAACATTGTCGAGCGCTGGGACAAAATGCACCTTGTGATACACTGAGTGAGTGACACACTGAGCAACTGTCTCAGTTGTTTAAAGACGCCTTTTGTCTAGATTGTAGTGAGAATGGTGGACACATAGAGTACTTGCTGTAAATTTTAACAACAGTGACACGAATTTTTTTTTACTTTGTTGTTTTAAAACTTCTATATCTTCGGACAAATTGAAGATATGATCTAAAATTTTTAGTATTTATACATAATTTTCATAACGTTCAATATGGCAGTTTTCAAGCGATTCTTTTTTTAAAATATCGTGATTTTTTTAAAAATCTTCCGCACATCTTTTTACGCGGCCTGATACACTCATGCTTTTTCATCTACCTCTTTTTGTCTCATTAGGAGACCATTTGTGAGATTCTCGCAGTAGGAGCTTTAGCATCACTTGTTTCTTCGTGTAATTCGTCTTATAAACCCTGGGCAGTCTTGGAAAATATCATTTTTATAAAAGAAAATAAAAGCGCCACCACAATAACAGCGGCCATTAACAAGACTGCAACTTGAAACCCTTTTCCCAAGCCATCCCTGATTTTGTTGGGAGGTTCTGACTTTTCCTTCAGTGAATTGCTTCTTATGGCCATTTCTGAGAAAGACATCCTGTGGTGTCGCGGGTACTCGCCAACCGATGCACGCCGTGTCGTCTCTTTTGGGGTGCCCAGTAGCTCTGACGCCCCCACAGCAGCCAGACTTGCACGACGGGCATGCTCGCGTTCTGTTTCCAAATGTGAACGACGCCTTAGGACCCTCATTCTGTTGATGATGTGTAGAGACGTCCTTCAGAAGTTAAAGTCATCTTCTGGTACAGTGTCTGTTTGGCTAAAGCTGTAACAACGTCTATATAGTTTTCTTAGGTTGTATTGTTCAACGGACTCATTTTCTCATTAGACAACAGAAGTTATAAATGTTATGGCTCTTATTTTATAGATTCTTTTCCAGTTCTGCTGTCATTTAATGTGTTTTATACAACCCCTGCCTCACTAATTTACAAAGTATTGCGTCTTTGTATCCTTTTTCATAATCTGATAATGTATGTTCTTTATGTCACCACCGATAAACCATTCAGTTTTTCAAGTGCGTTATTTCCCATACATAGAAGTGAAGCGTCTAACTTTAGCTGCCAAGGACGATGATTCACTCAAGACGATGTCAAGTGATGTTCAATCGCACATGTAAACTCTTAAACGATGCTGTTGAATAAATTATTGATTGCAGGAAATGTCGGATCCTCCTTCCATCACTGTGCAAGACGACTTTATTTTGCAAGAAATGTCTACAGGCCTGTAGAAGATGAAAACGAATTTTCATAAAGTAATGTAACAATATTCCAACTATATACATAGGTGTGAGCATCAAACGATCAAACTCGATTCGAACGTGTTTTTTACTTCGAAGTCGATTTGAACTTAAAATTATGGATTCGAATAATTCAGCACTTCAACTACATACTTTTTTATCACTTAAACGTTTGAAACTATACCATACCAATTTAGCTGCGATTTGTGTACACAATTTTAAACAAATTATTAATGTTTTTACTGCAGAACAAAAACAAGCAATATGCATGACATTTGTGAAACCGTTAGTGATTCAAAAATTCATTCGAAATTTTTTAAAGCTGAATTCGGATTTGAACATGCTGAAATTCGGTTTAATTCTTCTAAAATCAAAAATTCGCTTTCTGGTAAGGAATGTTTACCCCTAATTCCTACCACTAAAGCACTGTTGCGGTTCGTATGACAATGGCAAGTCTAGCTGATTTGAATTGAACGCACAAACACACAGATACGAAGCAAAATAAAATTTTGCAATAATTCATATCTATGTGATTATGACAAGACTCAATTTGTACCTTTAATTCTAACTGCTGTAATTTTGACACTTCTTACCAAGTTCTCATGCACTGAGACTGGACTATTTTGTTCTGCAAGGCAGGTGCAGATGCAGATAATGTGGTTAAGTTATTACGAGCGCTTGAAACGTTAAAGCAATTACGTTGCTAAATTGCGTTTTATGCTTTTCACTTTAAAATGATCTATTCATCACTCTTTACGTCATCTATTTCCGGCGCGATCTTGTCTTTGTGGTCTCCCTTGAGAGTTTAAACGAGTGAGTTCTGCACAGTTTGACCTTCGTCTAATTTCAGCTTTGAAGCCACCACCTGCCGACGATTGTTGTCGCTCTGCGAGGGAAGCCACATCGGAAAGCTTACATACTAAATCACACTGGCTTCTAGCTGTCACTTACACCTTGTATGCTAGTTACATTACATCCTTATTTGGCTGATAGCCTGCGGCAGGAAATTGCAGAGCCGGTCTTGTAAGTACTGCGCATGTGCGGTAATCAGCTGTCTGATCATGATAATTTACGTCATTACACTAACTCTGGTTTGCGTAGGTCTGGCTCAATTTTCAGTCTTGAAGAAAGCTAGTTTTCCTCTTTGACTGAATAGCTGTTTTTGCAAGCTAGTAGTCCCGAGGCAGAATCGCTCAATTTAGAAAGCTTTCTACATTTTTGTTTGATGAAATTAATGCATAAATCAATATATGACAGAGATTTGTTTTTAATAGATTGGTTCCATTCTGTATCTAGTTCGCCTATTAGACAGTTTAACTACTACAGTCAAACCTCTTTATACCGCCTACATTGGGACTGTGCATAAAAGTTGGCATTATAAAGGAGGCGTTATAACGAGGATTGACTGTGCCTAATATGATAGTAATTTTGACTACCAAAACTAGGTGCTACCAGCCTGGCGAGCACCCGGTTTGGCGACTAAATGTTTTATTACACAAAAACAACGTTCAGTGTTTGGTTTGCCATTACATTGTTAAAAATATCTGATTAAAAGCATACCGACTCCTTACCATAAAACAAATTAAGGCGCCGCAGTTCGTATGTGGATTTCGGGAACTAATTCTTATACTACCACAAACCAAAAAAACCGTACTATGGTTATGAGAAAACTATACGTATCGAACCAAAATGATCTATTCGTAATTATTATGGTGGCATTAATTATAATAACACTTCTTTTATCTGTAAATATCGATTGTTAATACTCAAAAGACTCACTTAAAGAAAACTCACACAAAGAAAACTCACACAAAGAAAACACTCTTCACAAATAAAGCTTGAAAATTCATGTTGAAATTTTATATCACTTACGTGCTGTGTTATTACATACAGAGCTTGCGTTAGCAGTAACGCTGTACAAACTTGTATATTTAAACTCCTACGCTTACGCACTTGAAAAAATAATCAGAACATTCGTAGTTCACTCACTCACTCACTAACTATAAATATTTTATAAATTATTTTATATTGCCAATAAGATCAATAATGTGTTTTTGGCGAATCAGTGTTGCACACTGGGATGGCGATGCAGTGGCGTTTTACCAGGTGTCGCAAATATTTTAATTATTACGAATTTCTCCTCCAATTACAAAGTCTTTCAAACGGGTAAGCGCGATGCTAGGTAATATAACTTTGTATGGAAGTTCTTTGGGGTAATTCACTTTAACATTCCATTTTCGTCCCCCTTAAATTGTAGCTCGCGAGTATCACGGTACTTTTTACACCTCTCAAATCACCAATGACACGTTTTGAAGTCATTGACTCTATTCTTTTACTTTCAAGCGTCAAATATTGCCAAGGGATTAAAGCATCTTTAACGTTATCAAGTTCTTTAAATTTAACTCCTAATTTTTGTTTATTCCTTTCATTTGCAAGTTACAATGTGAAACATTTGAAAGCAATAAAATCACATTTTTGCAAGCGCTACAATCAACTATTTCTTTATTTATTTTATATTGACACATAATACATAAAGTACATAAATACATAAAATAGCGCTTATTGTACAAAACAACTAAGGTATGCAGAATATTAAACTATATAAATAAGATAAAAACTGTAAAAGAGGAGCACAGGTTCTTTTGTCCAATGTTGGAAGTACATAGACTTGTACATGTATACCGAATATCTGTAGTTATGCAAGGCAAAATAATAATTATTGCTATATAAAATTCGGTTTTTTAGGCTAAAACACGATCATATGATTGTTTGCACAAATATTTGATGCATGCGTACCGTATTCATTGTTAACAAACTTTCGGCGGGCAATATTGTACAAAGCCCAAAGCTTGCTAGACTGCCACATTTATACATAGCCAGAGATTACGTCAATAAAGCAATCACTGATCGAGGATTATTTTAGTTGATAGAGACATTGTTAATCAATTACGATCAGTTTATGTAAAATGAAAAAGAGGAGGGAGGCGTGGCTTGCATATGTGCATAAAAATTCTGTGCCAAGGCAGGCTATGTTGAAAACTTGATTGTACAACATAAAACGAGTGCATTAAAAAGAAAGAAAAACGGGGCGCATTTTTTAAACACCAGCAACGGTTATTAAGAAATAAGCTGAACCTACAAAAATATTTTAATAATATCACAACAAGGCATATTCTGTAATCATTTTTTCAGAAATTTTAGGCCTTACACGTTTTTCTAAGGCACGTGTGCGTCAGCGAACTAAAGGTTGCAGAGTTGTTTGATGGGACGGGGAGGGGATGGGATGGGAGTAATCAGCGACACGAACCTAGTGTGTATTAGCTAGAGGTGAACACTCTCTACCAGAAAACGAATTCGAATCGACTCGATTTTTTGACTTTCGACTCGAATCAAACTGAATTTTAAGATTTCGAATCCGAATTCAAATCATTAATAAAAAACGGTCTTCACAAAGATCGTGCGTTTTACTTGATTTTAATATGCAGTAAAACACCAATAATTTGTTTAAAAATTGTGCAGAGAAATCGCAGCTAAATTGCGCTCACTGCATGTTGTTTCAAACGTTTTAATGATAAAAAACGTATGTAGTTGAAGTGCTGAATTATTCGAATCTACAATTTTAGGTTCGATCGAATTCGAATTAAAAGTAGCTCGTTCGAACAAACGTTCAATGCTCACCCCCTAGTAAAAGCAGAAACCAAGCGATACCAACCTCCACAGAAATTGCATCTTTGAGCAATTTACACTACTAGCACATTAGCCTTTTGTTGTTAGTGCATTAGTGCAACTATATTATGTACACCGAAAGCCTTTCTAGTTACTTTTTTATAATACGTTTCTGCGTGAATCCCTAAAGAAGGTTCTTCCACGTAGCGCTAGTTTCAATAGCCTACCAAGCAGAGTAATACCAAAATACCAAATCAGTAGTTTTAACTTATACAAAAAGTGCAACTTATGCGCTGTGACGTAATTGGCTAATCCATTGGGCTAACTCTGTCAATATACAGATTCTCTCTAGACATAAGATGACGCTGTCAGAAATTTACTTGGTAAATTTTTTTTCTTACATTAAACTAAGGAATTGAACCTTCAACCTAAGCACGAAACTGAAGGCAAGTACGAGGCATTGTTTCAGACACAGTGATGCCACTGAGATAACATTTTATCTCTATCTCTTAAAAAGATCTTTGCTCACTCTCTAACAAGTCCCCGTAAAACAGCGTTAGCTTAATGGAATCTTCGCGACCTGAACAGTTTTTATAGTTTGTACAAGTGGTTTTTCCAGAAAGAAGTCTTCAGTAATAATCAAATAAACGTTGACATGATTTAATTAGAAAAAATCAATGTTTTACTGCAGCTGAATCTAAAACTACAGCTAGTTGCTGCAGGCCAGAAGACCAGCAATTCGTGTAATCGATAATTAAAGCGATCAGATCGATAATTCTTACAGCAAGTTTCCAACAAAAGTGACGCTGAATGATTCGTATGACAGGAAATGCAATTATTCGTGGTTTAGCGTGGCTAGTGTGTGAAAGAAGCTGTTCAAATAACTAAGTACAGCGTGGCCGCTACACTTTCAAATAAATGGTATTCCGGTCCTGGGTTCTGATGAAAAATTAAGTTGAGCCATTATTTGAACTAGACACCTGCTGTGGAGCTCACCCTGGCCTGAAGTGACGACCAACAGGGGTCGCTGCACACATCATTATCTACGTGCTTCTGCGTTCTGAAACACTCCACCTGTTGACGCCATGCTTTCTTGTCCACCGCGAATGCTCGCGATGTATCATCCCTCAGTCCTAGAGTTGTATTTGCTAAATCTTTTTACAGCATGTCTATTTGCGTCAGTAGCTGACTCCCTTTCGATTTTTTTTGTTGTTTCCAGGAAGAAGAAGCTCTTAAGGTAATGTTAACTAGTACATGCCCCCAATCCAATGCAGTCTTCTTACTTGTATTTGTTTGCTCGTAGGATTGTTCTTGATCACATCATACAGATCATCATTAGATATCCTGTCAAGCCATTTAATTCCTAATAATTTACTAGGTACTAGCCTATTACGAAAATGATAATGGGGTACTCTGCAAAATGCAAAATAAAAGCATACAAACAAGGATAAAAACAAGACAGTCACAAATATTTAAAAAGGTGAACATCACTTAATTCTGACAATATGAAAAGATTATATGGAGATAAAAACACTAAAACTGATTCACTAAAAAAATTAAGACACAGGGTACTTAAAAATAATTAGCACAAATTAGGTAGCACAAGCTGAGCATCTACATCCGTTTGTTAATTTGCCTCAAGAAATTATTATACTTAGTGACTATGCGTACATGATTGGTCAATTCATTCCAAATTTTAGAAGCTGAATATCGAAAACTTCTTTTTCCATATAATTCAGTGCGTACTCTAGGAATATTTATGATGTTATCCTATGGCATTTGATAAGAGCTTTCTCTCAGATTAACCATGTTATATAAGCTTTCTGGACAGAGTTTATGTAGAATTTTAAACACCTCTAATGCTATTAATCTTTGCATATTTTCCACAGGCTTTTTAATTTTAGCTTTTTTTTAAACAATGAAATCACTAAAGTAATTATTAAAGACAAAACGTAAGGCACGTTCTTGTAGTTTTTCGAATTTCTGTGTGTTCGTTGCACCGCAAAAATGCCAAACTAATGGACAATAGTTGAAATTAGAAGACATGAAAGCGTGGAAATTAGCCATTTTACAGTTTACATTTAGTAAAGTTGACAGACATTTCAAAACATTAATTTGACAAGAGCTAAACTATCTGCTTGGCACCTACTGAATGCTCGCAGCCTCTCAGAATCCTGTACTTATCCGTAATTATATCATATATAGTACTTGCGTATTTTAAGGAATAATCTTTGGGAATAAAGCTATGAGTGGCTAATTGATCCGAGAACTAATTTTAACAAAAAAAAAAAACAGTTAAACGCAATGATTTAATTAGCTAGAATAGCAGAACTTTCGAGTGAACTGCAGACGCTCTGTTGTGCCGCTTGTGCGTGCCTTCGTGCTGTCCACCAGATTACGTCTTTTTCTCAAACGTACCTTCAGCGAGGTCCGTTTGGCGGGAAGTAAGTGGAAATGTTATGTGGTAATTTCAATATTTCTAAATGCAGGCCCTATATTAAAGTATAATGAATGTTTTTCAACGGTTGGTTAACTTGGTTTTTCCTTTAATTTTACTTTTACAACAACTTTGGGGAACGACGCCTACACACTTGATTCCACAATTTCCACAGCCATCTCCAGCCTACCAACAGGAGGGTCTCTGAAGAGTTTTCTTCTGACATTGGCACGTCTGACCTGCTGTTTCCGAACAGTTTAAATTATAAGGAGGTTTACTGGCCTTTACTAACCATTCTTGGTACGTAGGCCCATATATATTGGATTGTAACAGGGATAACAACAAGTCTCAACAATGCAAGCAGCAAGAGCAAAGAAATTACAAACCAGGTGGTCCTGGCGGGCCAGGTGGTCCTTCTACGGCTTTGCAAATTGAACATTCTGTAAAATTGTAATGCAACAAGTCAAATTTAATCATTTCTACTATTTTGTTATCCCTAATTAACTAATTCATTGTCATCAATTAATGGCACGACAAAGTAATTTAAATCGTAGACGTTTTTGCTTAGAGCTAATAATTCAGGGTCGCCCAGAAAAGTGTCCCTCAAAGTAATTCGCAGCTCTTTCATCTTAGTACAGGCATTTGTAAAAAAAAATCGAGCCATTGCGTAGCCGGATATCTCCTCTTTTCAAAGAGCTATTCATTTTCCACCTAAGCTCCCCACCAAGCGCCACAAGGACGTTTTTTCTACACGGTGTTCCTCAGAACTGAATCACTAGCAAAATTAAAAACATTAATTAGAAAACCCACAATGGAAATATTCGAATATTCAACCCATTAAAATGATAATATCAGCTCGAGTTCTAACTTTATTTACACCCAACTTCATTAAAAGCAAAATTATGTATATTCAAATGTAAGTGGAATACGTAAGTGTAATATGTATTTTATATGAAATTGTATTTGTGAAAATGTTCTTTAGTTTTTTTTATATGGAAGTATTTTGCTATTTTTTACTTTATTACTTGTTTTTTATGCGTCCTACTACACTCGTAGTTTTAATTTTTTGCATCAGACGCATTTGCTTATTAGCAGTATAGGCATGACAGGCAATCACTGAATGGATATTTCGCATTGTATAATGTATGCTAGTATAGTATTTTCGCCTAAAATCGAAAAAATGTTACATATTCGCGGTAAATTATTATTAATATGTACTTAATAAGTTAATATACCACCAAAAAGTGGCTTTAGTAAATGTAATGCCACTTACTACTGCTAAAATTAAATTAATCGAAACACACTAAAATGTCGCTAATTTCTAGTGCAAAATCAAGTCTTATTGTCGTCATCATGAGCATTCGCTTTTGAAATTATTGCTTTTTTCAAGAAACTCCTACCAGCAAGCTTCAGAGTACAATGACATCAAAGTTTATTTACTTCCTAATGATTAACAGTACTGTTTAAAAGTTTTGAGTGCACAATTTTTCAAATTTTTGTTTTTTCTGCTTCGTATTTAAATTATCATAATTACCGATTATCATATCTCTTTTTTGTATGGTATGAGAATGTAGAAGAGTTTGGTATAAGCATGTTTGGCACAGGTAAGTTCGGTATGAGGAAATTTTGGTAAAGGAAAAATTTGGTACTAGGAATTTACATCCGAAAGTGAGCTCATTAAGCCGCGTCTAATGTATATTACGTGTTGTATCATAATTATTTTAATTATTTTGTTATTATTGAAATTATCTGTATCAAAGCAATAAATGTGCAAATTTTACCTGCTTCTCCATTTGTGCCACTTTTTCCTGTGCCAATTTTATCATGTCATTTTTTCCTGTGCCGTTTTTACCATGCAATTTTTCCTTTGCCGTTTTTAGTGTGTCATTTTTCCTGTGTCATTTTACCCACTTTTCCATTTGTGCCGTTTTTGCTGTGAGTTTTACCTGTGCCATTTTTACCCACTTTTCCACTTGTGCCATTCTTGCTGTGAGTTTTACCTGTGCCATTTTACTCACCTTTCCATTTATGCCATCTTTCCTGTGAGTTTTACCTGTGCCATCTTTACGGGTCACCCGTTTCGAGAACTATTCTCATCGCCAGATCTCATCGCTGTGATCTAAAGAGGGAAGATGTGAACTAGTGAATTACCAATACGTTATCGTTTAATAATAAACAGTTTAGAAACATGACATTGTGTGCTTTTGTATAAAACGACTTAATCTTGACTTGGAAAAAGTTTATAGTAATATTGTTGAAATGATTTCGCTCTACTACGTGACAAAACAAGAAATGTGACAAATGTCACTTATACTATATAATGGCTTCGCCTGTTGTTACTGGAAGCTGAACACACACTACTTGATTACTTCATCCCTCATCAATACCCTTCATGATTAGTTTTACACTGGTAATAGACGCAGCTAGTACTGCCATTATTATACTGCACCGCAATAATATAAGTAATCATCTTACACTAATCATGCAGTTGGTAGTTTGAGATGCCGCCGCATGTCAACAAGTTGGCTTCTCTGTAATATAATGAGTTTGTAATAATTAACATGCCCTTGATTTTGCAAACTTTAGTATGATAAAATCACACATATCACCCTCAGTTCTTTGAAACATTATTTTCTTCGCTCGCAAGGTTTTTCCCGTTTCAAATTTTGGGTATTCTAAATAAACATGCTTGGCCTACTGTGTAATGATAATTAGCGTAGAAATTTACAGGCAAAAATTTTTTGGGTAACAGAGGGTGAGAGAGCATTACCTGTACTGGAACTTGATGGGAAAGTGGTATAAAAACTATATTACCATTATATATATATATAATGGGAAAATGTGTGATATATATATCACTAAGTTCAAGATATTAATATTGTTAATAGCCTGCTTTCCATCTGGGTGGTTGTGGGTTCGAAAAATGGCACCTGTTCCCACAATTGTAATACAAATGGATTTAACTGACTGTAATGATGTACTGCACTATTCTTTAGCCTCAGTTTTTAATAATGGTTATGCACCCACTTACTAACTAGGCTTGGTGTTGCTTAACTTCTCTTGTAACCTCAGCAGAGGTCATTATCGAGACTTAGAGTCATTTCTTCTATCATTTTACTGTAACTATGAATAAATACTACTAAAGGAAATAGTAGCAACCAACAATTGCATGCTTTCCTGCAGGATAACTGAGATTTTTCAGTAAATCTTTAAGACAGAATATGTTTTTTAATGTGTTTATTATAAAAATACAACAGAGATAATAAGTAAAGTCACAATGACTAGATATGAGACTTGTGGGTTTACGCAAATACAACTGGGTTATACGACTAAAATGGTGATGATATAATATTTAACACAAACTACACATTGCAATGCAGCCTAGTGAATAATTTCAGAATAAGATACTGCAAAAAGTTAAACATTGTCGGTTCTGATGAGTAACTATATGGGTGAGAGTGCTGGAAACAATGTAGTTGGCTGTCAGAATAAACACATTATAGGGGCCCCGTAAAGCCCACCTTAGGAGCGAAAATAATATTCCTACTCATGTTTCTCATAGAGGCCTAGCATCCTAGTTACATTTGATGATTGAATTTCTTTAAGCACTGTGCAATTTCTTTCCAAATCAGCAATTTGTGACTAAATATAATAACTTTTAGTCACTAGTTAATAACAGCATAAGTTCAGCCAAATCTCACAGCAGTCCCAAAAAGAACGATATAAAGAGGTTTGACTGTAGCGACACACACTTTCATAAATGCAAGCATACAAAGTTGCATGTGTTAATTACTGCTACAATTAAGCAAAATTTAAGAAGTGATTTTGCAAGCACTTCCGTGAAAAACAAAAACTGATAATTCTAATGAGACAAAAACACACAGAATGGGGAATGCAGATTCTAGGCTTTAAACTTTGGAAAACTAATAAATAAATAAATCGATCACAAAAGAAATTATTAAAACAATCAGAATAAATAATGTTTTAAAATAAAAAATAAAATCACAGCCATATATATGCAGGTAAAAAGACCTTGTATAAACTTAGCAAAAGCTGTCGTAAGTAATAAATATAAATTTACTCCATAAAATAAAAAATTAATGTCTGAGTTTCGCAAGTGACTATACGATTTATCTTAGTTGTGAGATTTCAAAAAAAGTTTCGATTGTTTTACAATTTTGCCCAAAATTACAAAATGAGGTACATAATTATATAACAACAACAAGACACACTAATAGCAAATCATAATGCACATATATATATATATGCACTGGTCAGTGGTCAATTAATTTCTCATCTACAGCAAAAATGCCTGAGCATGGTAGACATAAGATATGAATTTTAATAAAATGTCTAGCAGGATCAGGATATCGGTAAAATCAAATTTCAACAAAAAGGCAAGTTTTGTCAATAAGAACTTTTCACAGCTTCCCTGATTGCACGCACAGTTGCTGTAGGTCAAAGGTTAAGTGTACTATAGCAACGCCTCTTAACTACAACGGTCAGGTCATGTGTGGGTAAAGCAAAGCCGTCTGCTGCATCAGTTCAGAACTTCACTTGTTTATGTAGACTTTACTTAATTATGCATTAGTATGTGTGTAAGTGATTTACTAGCAAGATCTCAGTTGGGAACAAGAAAAAATGAACTAGATAAGGTTCTAGCAGCAAGCCGCCACAGTTTAGCAGGGGCAATAGGTTGCGACAGTGTTCGTAACACGCAGGCTGTTGCATACATTATCCTGTTGCAGCTTTTAACAACACAATGCAGATTAGGCATTGGTAAAGTTGGTGTTGCTATGGTGACCGAGCGATTTTTTGTCTGCCATATAGGGAAGAGTTAAAGCGTTGTAAGCCATGTAATTACACTATGTAGTCTTACAATTGTATGGCTTTTAGGACAATTCTAAATGGTCCCGGTCAAACGTGGCCCTCAGTGCCTCCACTGGCTTTTTCTCATGCTCCTCGATGTAAGCGCCATCCTGCATTTCGTGTCTGTTAAACAGCAGATGCCTCATTCCAATTTCACTCAGTCCCAAATCACTCTGAAGCAATTTCTGCCAGTTGTAAGGGAAATTTCTGATCGACTCCTAAAACAAGCAAATTAAAATCAAGGACAAAATCACCAATAAAACTACTTTTCAATTTAAAAATTTTTGCTATAAGCGCGACTTTAGGATAGAAAGTAGTTTAGATTACAGTATAACACCGTTATGGCAAACACGCTTTACCTGTTGCGCACCGGTGAAATGCGAACTCACAAAAAAGCACGAACTTTCGTCATTTATTTAACTAGTATAATAACTTTGAATGCAGCGTACTCAGCAACTGTGTATTGTGGACTTTTTGTCGGGTGCTGCAAAAAAGTTATTGGTCATGCAGCATGCAGAGTTGTTAAAAGGTCATCTTGTTTACTACCTGTACAAAAGCAATGAGTTAATTAGCAGATTGGCACCAAGCTGTTTTATATACATATTGGAAATTAAGATGTTTCATCAAGTGTTAATACTTTTACTGCAGTTACTCTGATGCAAAAATTTTTATACAAGGGACAAACAGAAATTTTGTGAAAACAAAATTGACTGACTTTTTTGAATCTCATTGACTTTGTGATATCTAAACATGTCATGTAAATTTAGAGCTGAACGTGTATCACAGATTACGTGTACACGCAATGTAATATGGAACATTCGATAATTTTTAGTTCATTGAAGTCACATAAAATACATTTCAATGAATTTGAATATATTGCAAAGTAGTTCATACTTGATAGCACCTTCTAAAAGTACTTTCCATCCTCTATGAAGCCACATATTTATGCGCTTTATTATTAATAAATGCTTGTCCATCTAGTGGTTGCATACATATGATTAGCCATGTATCCTTATAGAATACTTCAGTTACAGAGTACTTTTATCTGGGTCACTAGCAGGTTTGTTATAATGATGTTATACTGTTGTAATTCTCTAAAAAAATTACAATAACTTTATGGAAAGGAGGAAACTTGTCCATGCATGTATGCAAGCAAAACACAAAAAAATATACTGTTACTTGAAAAGATATCAGGCAGCGAAGTTGGTGATATGATAAACGGCAGTATAAAGTTCTAGGCAGGAGGTACAATTTAACTTTTTTAATCAGAAAAATGATCACCTTTTATAAAGACAGCCTACAAGAACTTATTTAAGTCGAGAATACAATACACACAGAGAAATTCTCTAATGAAAGGTTGCATTGGAGTGTAGTATGACCTTACGTATATATGAACTCACAGCCAGTTTACACCTAGTTAGGCAATGCTGGCTCTAGACAACTTTGGAAGAATTATTCCTGAGCATATATTTTATAGATAATGGTAGTTAATTATGAACAGTTATTCTCTAGATAAATTTATTTGGTAGTTAATCAAATAAATTAACTTTTAAAGCAATCCAGTGTATTCCCCATACTATAATTCATAGCACAGTTAGTGTTCTAACTTTAATACTACTGCAGTATTAGAATGCTAACATTACAGTTCATCTAAATACAGTGTTGATGGATATTTAACGCTAATTATTTTGTAGTCAGTCAAATTTTCTTTCTTCTTTATTTCCTAATTTTCCTGTTTTCACTATCCTGTACCAATCAAAACTGTTGGTTTTGTCTTCTATTCCCCCTTTCAAGTTTTCAGTCAAGCTAGGCTTCAGAGGGATTTGTGACACAATACATGATTTTTACTTTTTCAAATTATTTAAATTGTTAAATTGTAATTAAGTAATTTTAAATTGTAAAATTAGTACTGTAATATTAACTCTATTATGTGTTGTGTGATGTGGAATAAACAAATTTTGAATCTTGAATGGCTGAACCAGGTGGAAGGAGGCTTTTTCGGGCCACGCAAAAAAGCCTCATCTGACTAATCCGTAGGCGGCGTGCCGAAACCAAAGATCGAATTTTTTAGTCAGATGCAGTACCTGGTCAAACTGTTCATCATCTATAGAAGCCGAAATTTTCAATGGATTAAAAGATGGAGATCTTTGAAGAAGCGTCGTAGAAGAATTAAAGCTCTCTGGCACAATGCCAACAGGTTCATTCTGAGGATACAGCGGCGGAATGTCCAACTGTGATTTCAACCAAGCCATGTTATGTTTTAGAAGATGATATATCTGAAAACACAAACACATTTAGATAAACCGAATGACAATACATGAAAAACAGCTTTCTGCTGTGTAAGGATTAGGTGAGCATTCTCTACCAGAATGTGAATTCGCATCCAATCAGATTTGTGACTTTCAAACTCGAATGCAACCGAATTTCGGCATTTTCAAATCCAAATAAAATTCAGTTTTGAAAAATTGCGAATCACATAAAAAGCAGTCTTGCAAAGATCATGCATATCATTTCATGATGTTCTGCAGTAAGAACAATAATAATTTGGTAAAAATTGTGCACTGAAGATGCAGCTAAACAATGTTCCAAATATTTTAATTATAAAGAACCTTATGGGTTTTAGGTTTGAATCGAATTTGAACTAAAAAAACTCGCATAAATCTTATTCAAACGTTCGATGCTCACCCTTAATGCCTATAGGTACAAGTTAAGCAGCACTGGCTGCAAATACAAGTTAAAATGTGGTGACCACATTTACGAATTAAGAAAAGTTGACTATAAAAAGTGTAGGAGAGTTGACCACAGACACGAGTTAATCGGAGATCCCTGCCTGTATATACAGGTTTTCAGCAAAACCAGGGTTCACTGCAAATATGAGTTAAACACAGTTGACTATAGATACAAGAGTTAGGCAATAAGCACAGTTGACCATAGATAAGAATTAAGCAAATATGACAATAGATATAGATATGAGTAACGCAGAGACGATTTAAGATACGAGTTAAGAGAGTTGACCATAGATAGTTCAGAAAAGCTGCCAGTAAATATGAGTTAAGAAGACATGCTCATATTACAGCAATGCCCTATTTCGAGCAGTATTATAAATCACTTACATGAAAAAGATCTTGTTGACCGTGAGGGAGGACTAAGATTTCTGCCGTTATTGCTTCCATCATGTGATTGATGAAATCCTGAGACGCATCTTCGAACTGATTCTCACGTTGCAACATGAAATTACTGCAATGAATGATAAAATAACTGACGAAGAAAAGCTGTTAGGACTGCAATTAATGCTGATTAATTGCAAATGACCACAAGATAATGCTTTGAATTACATTAAACTTAAATGAAAACCAACTCTTGAACAACATTGAACAACAAAACGTAATGCTTTGAACTTAAAAATATTGAAATTATCCCGCAATATATGTGCACAATATGTTTGCTTAAAAATGCACAAGAAATTTAAATCACTTTTATCTCAAGCCAAACGAACCTTGGTGCACGTATATTTTAAAAAATTACATAGGCTGATGAACAGCGTGAAGGTATGCGTAAAAAACTGTGTACAAGACCGCCTCAAACGTGAATGAAAACTGTGTGAGAAAAAATCTGTAAAAAATAAACAATTTTAATTGTCAATATTTTGACTTCCATGGGGATGTTAAAAAATAACACTAAAATATAGTTTTTCTTTTGTGCAGTTTCACCCACAGGTTCTCACTTCACATACAAACACTTTCACAACCACAAACACAATGACAGACACAAACAGAAATGGGTTAAATGTAGCATAGTTTTTAACAAATTCACTTAAAAAATTCATACCTGAAGAAGGTTTTAACGGTATCCATTTTGTTCTGCAGCCAGTCTTGATGTGTTAGGAGAAATCCCTGGGCAATTTCTTCACTAGGACGCCTTGGTTTGATACCTGAAAATGAACCAGAACAATGCAAATGAAAAAAACTGGCTTTTGTGAAGGAGAAAAATGCAAGTGTGCGTTCACTTACTTACTATGCTTTATTCCGCAAATGCGTAAATCAATAGAAAGACAAAACAGAGGTTAAAAAAATATGATGTTCGGTAGAAGTCTCCGGTTTCTCTACCTACAATATAAACTAGCGACACCTCTTGACTAATCTTAATCGTACAAAACAAAACTAATCTATGCTGTTCATATTCAGGGATATGCTCAGGGAGGAGAGACGTCTAACTTTTTTATGAGCCCTGGAGGTGTTCTTAATTACAGTCATACAATTTTTGCACAGATTGTTTTTTAAGCCGTACTGCTCTCTTAACACTACCGTCGTCATTTTTGTTGGCACAGCATTGGTTTTAACATTGACACAGCTTCTCTCATTCTCTGTGCCTTTCACCGGTTTCCTCCTTCTCATCCACCCCATTCTACCATTTCTTCTCAAGGTGGCATTTAACTTATGTGGCTGTTTTGCCATTTTCAGATCCCCGCAGATATACAGCTTTAATTAAGTTACGGTCTTAAGTTGTTGCAGAAATGGACAAATCTGTGTTTGTTTGAATGTTTATATGTTGGCTAAAGAAATAAATCTTGAAATCTTATGGCACTTCTGATGACTTACTAGTCTGTCACTTCAGACTAGAGAGTTTCCTGTCGAGTTTCCTCTCTAGTAGCAAACTCGTGAGTGTGAACTGCTTTGCAAGTTACTGTCGGTAAGAAATTACAAACTCTCTGACAGTTGATGCAAGTTGATGTACTATCTAGTGTCAATGCCTCGGCAAGTTATTCTCGACACTTCTCACAGCAAATAGAGAAGTGAGTGGTAGCTTCAGCCTACTGTCAGAGAGCAACTCACTCTAAAACAAATTTTACTCTCTAGTTTGAACTTGCTTGTGAGTTATTTAGCAGAGTTACTCAGCGGGAAAACTCGATAGTCTGAACACACCATTAAATATGAAAGCAGTAGCGGCATCTTCAAGATGACAATAATTTACTTTTAATTAATTAACTTAACCATCGTATATAAAAAGCTCCAATGATGGCAGACGCTAAGCTAGAGGTGACACGCATAATTATACATGTAATTAAAAATAACAATTCTTTGAACAGAAAACTGGCTTACAAAATAATAAAACAGTACAGCAAACACACAAAGATTTTTTCTAGAAACCCTTAGCGACATCAACCGTGAATGGACCGAGACAAACTTCATTACTGTAATGATTACACTGTTATCTTTTATGCTTCATCAACAGTCCAGACAACTTTAAATAGGTTTGCCTGCTGTTTCATGGACACTAACATATGTAGGATGTTGTCTTAAAAAATACTTATTTAAACAATAGTAGACAGACAAGTTCATTAATAGTAAGCAGAAGAATGGGGACAGTATTTATGTCAAACTGGTGTTAATAAAGTGTTATGAATTTCTTTGTAATGTTAAAGCAGAATAAAACGCATTTCGTGAAGAAGGTTTAAAAATTCATCTGGAAATTTTATATCACGTACATGCTGTCTTATTGGATACAGAGCTTGCATTAACAGTAACGCTGTATAAAACATGTAAACTCCCATGATGACAGTTCGGCACAGCCATTTTAATGATAAATCTTTTGAAACAAGTTTAGATAACACTGCGTGAAGTTTGAAAAAATAATCAGAGCATCGGTAGTGCACTTTTTGCCAACTAAGCAAAAGTTTAAATTACTTTATATTCTCAGTAACATAAATAATGTGTTTTTTTGTGAATCAATGGTACACACTGGGGTGGTGATACAGTGATGTTTTACCAGTAGAAGCTACAGCACCTAATATTTTTGCCATGTGTCTGCAACGTTAATTCATCCGACAAAAAATATAATAAGAAAATAATAACATTATAATTATCTACAGGCCTTTTCATACATTAATAATAACAACAACAACAACAACAACACTAACACCAACACCAACACCACCAACATCAACACCACCACCAACACCAACATCAACACCAGGAACAGGAACACGAAGAAGAAGAACAAGTAGAAGAACAAGAAGAAGAAAACAAGAATAAAAAGAAGACGAAAAAGAGAAGAAGAAGAAGAAGAAGAAGAAGAAAAGAACAAGAACAAGAACAACAAGAAGAAGAGAACAAGAACAAGAACAAGAAGAGAACAAGAACAGGAACAAGAAGAACAACAACAACAAGAGCAAGAACAAGAACAACAACAACAACAACAACAGTGGCAGCAGCAGCAGCAGCAACAGCAACAACAACAACAACAGCAGCAGCAGCAGCACCACAAAAACAAGAAGAACAAGAACAACAACAACAACAACAAGAACAGCGACAACAACAACAAGAACAGCAACAACAACAGCACCAGCACCACCACGAGCAGCAGCACCAGGAACAGCAACAGCAGCAGCAACAACAACAACAACAACAACAACAACAACAACTTTTGACTAGCGTCTTAAAGGATATTTTTATTGACAAAAGATAGCTATTCCAGTATATTTAAAGAATTTACATTAGGTTTGCCGGAAGTTATGTAAATGTCACTAAAATACATAAGAAGTAAAAAATATTCAAGACAGATGCGGGCAAGTTAGAGGGCGGCTCCGTCTCCTCAGACATCACTTGCCCAGGAGCCCCAAAAGGTCAAAATCTGGCCTGGCAAATTATACTTACTGCTAGGCATGGCAACGATCAGCTCATACAGCCCACGAGCTAACGTGTTAAACTTTTCCTGATAAATGGGTTTGATACGAATTCCCAGAATCTCCTCAAGGTATTCTGCATTGTGCAGATGATAATACAAACCGGCAGCTATAATCTACAGAAAAATATCAATGAAAATAAAACTCTGACGTGGTACATTACCTCACAAGTTTCATAACACCTTCGACATTTATTAGTTCCAAACAAGTTCCCCAGCACTCTAATAACTAAAAAGTTAGTTTTGTGTTTAGGAAAAAAATTAATGAAAAAGTCATGTGAAATGCACAAATTCTCTTATATGATCTTGATATACAATGCTTGTCAAAAAAACATTTTAAAACATTCCAAGAAGCAAAAATTCTGATTTTAATTAAAATGATTTTTTTTACACTATATAAACAGAAGATAAAAATAACTAAAGAAATATTATGAATTTTGTATTTAATTTTTAAAAGTTAGGACTTACAAGTTACAAGTCAAGTTAATCTAAAATCTTCATCACAAGGAATGTTTACAACTTGAGCCAACAATGATATGCTCATTACACTACTTCAAGGTTTTTGCGGGAGCTCTTTCAATTTTATGATGATAAAATCACAAGAACGATTAGCATCCCGCATTCTATTCCTGCAAGCTACAATTTCTAGCAAGTATTCCAAATTGTACCACATTTCCTGGCTTACTTGCAGGATTTAGCCCAGCTGAATATAACTATTTTTAAATAGCCTATTTAAAAAACTCTTCATAAAAATCTATAACCGATCTGAAAAAATCTACAATAAATCACACAACAACAAAGATATAAAAAGTTCAGAATTAACGTAACTATTTACCCCATTTTTCATTTATTTAGCTTAAAAATAATTTGAAATGAAACTGAACATTTTACAGAGACTTCAATTGCAACTTGGCTTAACTTTCTTTCTGGAATTTTTAGAAGCCCTGTACTGATAATTTGTTTATACAATGTTGTTCTGGTTACCTGCAGTCCTACACAGTTATGAGCAGGTTGTTGTATATGTGCCCTCAGTAAATCCTGAAGGTGAGCAAACGCTAAACACAACGACGTTGGAATACTCATTACGTCGTCGGTTAATTGAGACAAGACACTTTTTACCACCGACTGCAGCACTGCCTTCTTTGCACCTAAAATTGCAAATACTGAGTAAGACATCTCCAATTGTGTCATTTTACACATACTGTACAATACCACAAACATGGTTTATTGCGCACACACCTGTGGAAAGCAAACTCACACAAAAGAAAGAACTTTTGTCATCTATTTAGCTAATATAATAGCTTTGAATACAGCATACTCGGTTATTGTGTAATACAAGTTTTTTTATTAGTCAGTATTGCCTACATTACTACATATTTATTAGTTTCTATTATATAATTTACCTTTGCCAGTCATTTGCAAATTAATTTACAGTAACATTTAACTCATCATTCTTAATGCTGCAAAAAGGTTATTGATCATGCAGCTTGTGGAGTTGTTAAGATGTTGTGTTGGTTGAAAGGTCATCTTGTCTACAAGCTATATAAAAACAATCAGACACTCAACGGTTTGACACCCAAATGTTTTATGTACGTACACAGGCAGCTCACTGTTGAGATGTTTCAACAAGTGATGAACACTACCGTAAAAACTTTTCATACAAGGGACAAACAGAATTTTTGTGCAAGCAAAACTGGCTGACTTTTTTGAATCGCAGTGACTTTACTGAACATAAATTTACAAGTGAGAGTGCACCAACTACAGATTACATATGCAATTTAACATGAAACCTTGATTAATTTTTAAGTGAAGCCACATAAAGTACATTTCATAGAATTTGAGTATACTGCAAAGTAGTTGATACTTGATTATATTTGGTATTTTACATCCTCTATGAAGCCTTACATCCTTATATTCTTTTAATATTAATATGTGCTTGCCCATCTAGTAGACATATGATCAGCTGCCTATGTTTACAAAGTACCTCAGTTATAGATTGTTTTTTCTGGGTCCCTAGCAGGTTTGCTATAATGATGTTATACTGTAGGATGTTGTTCCACGGGCAGTAAGTTACGGCAACAACTATGACTTGATCGTCATCATCACCAGTGTTTATTCTGCTACGATGTCAAAAACCCACAATATAATCCAGTTGCCATGTATGGAAAATTTAGGACTAAAGCTTATTCTTTTAAGAACTAAAAGTGTTGATGTTAATAATGCGCAAAGATATTGCAAGATTATTAATATCTGTCTTAGATAAGAACCCACTCTTCTTTTCTTGAAGTGCTATGAAATTGCTCTGGCAACCGCACGGCAAGTCCGGAAACGTTTCTGCGAAGTTTGGAACATTTTGTTGAGGCTGACCAGGCTTCGACATGATTTCACGCAGAGCTGGTTCCAACACCCTGAAAAGACGCGAGATTCGTGTGACCTTTGGTGGAAATTAGTGTTTGAAACATCTACTTTTTTCATCTACTTTTAATCCAAATCTAGTTCAGCTGCTTGGGTAAACAAAATTGAGATCTTGCTTGTAATTCATGCATGCCAGGATTGAGGTCATGTTAATTATGTCAGCAAAAGTAGATCACTCATTATAGCAGCTTAAACTTTGATGGCCATGAGTAACAACAACAACCTATTGCTAATATTTTCACTATGTTTTGCAAAAGTTTACTAGGCAATTATTGATTTATTATTACGTGTATTAGTAGTTAGCAAATTCAACTTTATCAACAGATCATACGGTCACCCAGTCAGTCACTTCTAATTAGATGTTAGTAACATTTAACATAGTGCCAGTGGCAATTAATCAAAGTCGTAATTACATTAATTCATAAGATACTGAAAGAACAATATAACATGTTCCGTTTGAACAATAAAACATGCATGTGAATGAATAGTTTGAAGATATTTTCCTTATAATTACTACATAAACATTTATTAGAGTTAGCAGTGGGGATGTGTGCACATGTGTCTTGCAATCTGTTTGACTGCCGGATGGCGCCACGTGTTTCCCTTAGCTCACATGCTTTTTGTGTTTACCGTATGATCAAGGCATCTTCCAGTCGGCGATATGGATAGAAAACTATTCTAATTTTAATTATTATCAACTATTTAACACAAAGTTATAAGACTTGTCACTGTTGGTTTTTGGCTATTGTCATTATTTTTCAAATCTTTGCTCATTTTGTTCATTTCGCCCGTTCAGTTCGTGTGTCATGTATCAAACACTGTTGAGAAAGGAACCATACAGCTTAAAAATGAACTACAGGTAAAGAAAACTAAATTACCTGTTGAAAAAAGGTTCCATGAGTCGGAAAACTACCTTCAGCAAAGGAGGAACAGGATGAGTTTTTCCGGGAATTACCGAAGCATCCAAGATGAACCACAAATTGTTCCTGGAAAAAAGTCAGTGCATAGCTTTAATTTTATGAAATCTTAGCCTTAATTCAGTGTAATAATATGCAGAAATGAAAATATGAAGGAGAAATAAAAAAGGACATGGTTCCGCATCTCTTTACCTGTCTATAATCGGCTCGATGATTTTTGCAAGTGCATCTGGTATGTGGGAGCAATGAGATATCACTCGAAAAAATGGGAGGTACAGGTTTTCACACTGACCGTAAAGTTCCTTGCAACTCTCTGCATTGCAGAGAACTCCATCACACGCAACAGATTCACATGCAATGGGAGTGGCTGTGAGATGTTCTGGAGACAATGTGAGCAGCATTATGGGTAATGTGTAATCTTTCACTAGCAAAACCTGAAGCAAAAAAAACATAAATTAACTTCTTCTGCTCGTGCAATTTTGTAATTTCATTTATTTAGCTATACAACATAAGCGCAGAGGTGGTGCTAGTCTTGGCATAGTGCTTGTCATAGCAGTGTCTAGTTTTTTGCTGGATTAGCTACTGTGTTTACCTGTCTTGAAGGCAGATTTCTTTTATTTTAGGTTTCTGCCTGCCCAGTGTCTACAATAGACATAAAGAGCATATGATGATGATGATGATGATGATAATGTGTTAAGTGCTTCAAATACAAAATCGTTTCATTTGCATAACCCTTGACTATACAAACAGTTTCAGAATGTAACCACACACACAATGCCAGTTTACAGTAAGGCACTAAGGACATATCCTACAACATAAAAGGCCAATTTTTCCCATATTTTACCAAACAACTCCTGCGCCATTTTCTTTTGGATATATAAATCTCACGCAGCAGAAATAAAAATAAACATTCCTCTGTAAAGAATCTATATAAATTTATATTTTTGCCGGTAAAGGCAGTAATTGAGGTTCTCCAGGATAGTTGAAAACGACATGTTAAAACATTATGGCTGAAACAGACAACTTCTACATGACGGCACAATCTAGCATCAAACCAGGACCTCTTGGCCTCCAGCGTGCCTGGAGTCCAACAGACCAGAGCGAGCTACTACCACCCCTAGTAGTGATGACCCACCAGCATTACAATGGTGTTAGCAAGCCAGGGGATGGGAGTACATTATCCATGTCTATGCAATTGCAGGCATTCCACAGACAAAGAAGCCCTTGTTCAATGTTAGATCATTCTGCCATGTAGAAATTGTATAGCTTATGGAAGATAAAGATGTGGACATTTCATTACATTTCTATGATTTTCTAATGAAAACTGGAATATCTCCTACTGTGGCGAGCCCATGTGGCACTATTGGATTGTGTGGTACAAGAAGGAAATCTTGTGAACTGGTAGCTCAGCTGGCAGAGCATGGAAGTACTAATCCCAGGTCTCTGGTTCATATGTGGGCTGTTTCACGATTTTTCAGTGTCTCCTTTTTTTCTTCAACTCATTTATCCGTAATAGGTAATAATTTTTGTGAAATAAACTGTAATGGTTTATGAATATTCTGGCATTCACAGTCATCACCTAATTAATTAAAACTGGAATATTCATCATTTCTGCTACATGTTGAGAAGCACTAAGATTAAAAATACCTGTAACAGCAGAGACCAGTCAGGCTGAGGTTGACTATCCAACAATTTCAAATAAATGTAAACGGCATTTGTCGTCTGCATTTGTGAAATGCTGAAATTAAATCATAATGCTACAATAGAGAGTACGAGGTACAATCTCAAAAGTTCTTTTGCGTCAGTGACATAACATTTATTATACTTTCAAATGACGGCCGCTTTTTAAATTTTTATGACTTCAGTTGTTGAATTCTTGTTCCTTTCGAAAAAGAACTGTAATTAATGAAAATACCTGTACAATTTAAACAGTATAATTAAGATCAAAATTCGATGCCCATTTAAAAACAGTTTAAGATAGCAAGATAAACGTTGTTAACCTAATACTGCACAGTTTTTACATCCCAGAATGGGATGTCTAGCACACGCTTGCATTGTTATTCTGCTTGTGGAGAGGTTGCTTAGTGATTCAGCCGTATGTATATACTAGGCTATTGCATTCTGGGATGTTAAAGTTCATTTGAGCTTGTTTTGCTCAAACATGCAAGCCTGTTTATGTCAAAATAGTGAAGAAGTCTTTGACCTGAACTTCGTCTTAAAAACTGGTGGGTCTGACCTTCCTACGAATTTGGAAGGTGTATTTGAAGATCTACATAAACTGTGCCAGCTTCCAGCAGATTAAACTATAATACAAGTATGAGTTAAGAAAACTTTTTATTGTTTGTGGATGCTGTGTATTTTGTTTTAAGTCTGGACTAGTTTTTGCAAATTAGATTTTTTGCCTATACTTCAGGCTACTGTGCATAGCTAGTAAGCATCATAAAAAACAAAACTACTGAGAGATTTGTACAGCTTGAAAAGATCTACAAAAAGATGTAAGTTTGAAAGTTTAACAAATTTCTAAAAAATGTACAAACTTAAAAAGTGAGCTTTTTGTATTGCTGCTACGAGTTGATTTACTGCCTAGTATGAATGGCTCAGCAAGTTACTTTTGACATTTCTTGCAGCAAATACAGAAGTGAGTGTTAGCTCACACTTACTGTTTGGGAGCAACTGGCAGGAAATCTTGCTCCGTTGTCTGAACACACTTGCGAGTTACTTAGAGAGCTTACTTAGTGAGAAAACTCGCTAGTCTGAACTTGTTTAATTTCTCTTGTTCATTCTATTCTATGTTTCGTTCTATTCTACATTGTATCTTGTTTTCTGAACAAAAGGCCTGGCAAACTTTACTAAATTCTATTGTTTTTGGCTTTTTTGGAGCATTTCTAATATTCCAAATGACACCAGCCTTTCTTTACCACGATATCATTGTTAGAACACTTTGTTGCCACATCTATTTCTAAAGCTAATCGTAACTAAACTACCAGAAGAAGATGGACCACTTCAGCACTCTATGGGGTGCAATAATAACAGGAATGTGTTTCAATTCAGCTTATACATTTATTAGGCCGTGCATCTCCATTGCAGAGCACCATCAGGTTGCGGAATGTTCTTACATCGAAGACTTTATTCACGTAGGTCACTGCGACGTCATTTGCCCAAACGTCACCAAAAAACAGCTAGCAGACATCAGTGAAAGACTGGAGGGAAAGATCAATCGGCTGACGATTATGTTCTACCTAGACAACAAGCTGCCAAAGAGGCTGCTTCGGGGGAAGGCAGTTAAGCAACTACACATCGATAGAACAAATCTGCATTTCATCGAAGAAAATGCCGTACAAGGACAAATAGATATGCCTATAGTTCATGGCAATGAAGAACTTGAACATATTGATGCCAAAGCCTTTGGCAACCAGCACAACCTGATGGCAGTTGAAGTCAGTAATAATCCAAGACTGATCACTCTCAGGCTCGATTTCTCCACCAGTCCACACATGGACAGGCTACTGGTGAAGCATAATGGGCTTATACAGATGCAAAAGCCTGTTTTTCACGAGAAAATGCTTGTTTCAAACGTATCAATAGAACTGATTGGTGAGTGGGGAGTTTACTACTAAAATTTTAACTACTCTTAGCAACATATTTTGAACTATATTAAATAACATTAGCCATTTGACAAACAGACAAAATCACCATGTAAAAGGTGACATTTAACAACAAATAAGACTTAAAGGTCAAATACAGCATACTTTATGAAGTTTCAGTTTTACATAAAAACAGAAAGAAAATGCTCTAAGATTTTCTGATATTTTTAACTTTTTCTTGGTGGTTTATATAAGAGAAAATCGGCTATAAAAAGTCATTTCGACAAAAGTCTAGAAATTGGTTTCTCGCTAGATCGTTAGATAACCCCAGCAAATAGTTACAGCAGCATTTGTGTTTGATTATCACGTCACACTTCGCTGTGTAGCATTGTTTACAAATTCAGCATCACAGAACAACGCGGTATCCAGGGAAGCCGTTGCTGGCACAGTTGTTTAGCCTGTGATTTTCAAAAGCTTCACGAGCAAATCCGAACAAAATGTTTTTTGGGGAAATACAGTTCGAGGCCCAATTTTTCTAGGAACGTAGCCATAAATTTAAAAAAATCGGTGTAAAGTTGTAAATTATTATTATTAATTGTTTTTATTTAAGAAAACTTGTTTTACACACATACATCATGACCTCTAAATATACATCAAAACAAAAATTGTTTATAAATCAATTAAGAAACAAAGTAGATTAATAGATTAGTAGTTTTGAATCAACAATGTATTCCTCTTAGGGAATTCGCTAAGATGTGACTGCAATCTACTCTGGTCGAAAGACAAGATATGGCGGAAAAGCATTGTAGATTGCCAGGAACCTAAAGTAAATGACGCTCAGATAGAAGATTTTGTATGTAAGCCTACAACAGCAGCAGCGGGATTGATGAAGAGTGGCAAACAGCAAGAAAATTTAGCAAAAGAGGCATTTGTGCACCGAGAAAGGATACGAAAAACCATTGCAGTGCTCAGCAGTGTAACAGCTATTTTTCTGGTTACCACGGCAATACTGCTGTATATTAAATGCATTAGGCACACATGAAAACTTACATTGTTAGTATAATGAAATCATAACTCTAATGTAATTCCAATGTTATGATTACACAAATACTGTAGGCAACAGGCTAAAGCTGCTCATTACTCATAGAAGTAATTTTCTAAACTTCAGAGAGATTTGAAAGTGACTAAATTTTTACAAAAAAGGAGAAATTTTTTGTCTGTCAGAGTAAAAACCAGGAGATGATGAAAAAACATGAATGTACTAGAATTTACTTGTTTTGTGTACAGTAGGGTCAATGTGAAAAGCATACTTTGTGGAAATGTCTAAAAAAACTAAAAACCTTTTTTTATTTAACTTTGTAAGATTAATTCTTGGCAGAACCAGCATTCGGGTAGATCTTCAAGTATTTAGATAATTTATACTGCGAGGAGCGGAAGCAGTGGCGTGCGATGGTTCGGGATGCTACCTGTGCTGGCCTGCCTCCTGGTGGGGGCAGCAAGTAAGCAAATATCTATTTCAGAAAAATCTGCCGATACCCAATAAAAAATGTTTCATTTACTGAAAAAAACAGCATAAAACACTTAACAAGTATGCTAAAAATGTACGAAACCTAAAAAAGATCTTGACATAAAAACTAAGTTCATTACAAGGCTTAGATACCCTTTTAATAGATCCAGTGGCTGTTTTTGCCTGCAAAGACTCATTGCAATAAAATTACGAGTATTGTGTAAAAGTGAACTTTCTCAGAGACCCGCAAGTTAATCAAGCCAACCAAAGAAACTTGTAATTGAACTATTTGCAGTCGCATAATATCGTTGACAACACAGATTCAGGTAAACAAATATGTAAGAAACCACTGTTAACAAAGTATTACCTGACACAATTAGGTGAGAAAACACCTGGTCGAATTGTCCATAGCCAATGAGATGGCCAAGCTGTGATAGTTTCCACATCGATGGAATCAGTGGACAGCATTACTCTTATACCTTCTTGCTTTTTCTTCACATTGCATGGCATGCCTTTCTTAAATGCCCTGAAATAATTACAAATTACTGATAAAACAATTTAATTCTACATAATAAAAGTATCGATTAGGTTACTAAAAGACACAAAATTCGAGCGAACCTGTGAAAAATGTAAATGTGTCAACTTGTGCGTAGGACAATGAAGAAAACTCGAATGGAAAAATCTTGAATGGGAAATTATAAAAAGAAAAATTGTTGCATTTGTAAGTATACCCAGGTGTCGATATTTAAAAAAATTTCATCTATACTCTTATATTAATATTCTTGGTATATATATATATATATATATATATATATATAAGATTCGAGGCTACAGCCCGGACGAGGGCACCATTTGCGGCGATCTATATATCAAACGAAAGGTCTCGATCTAGTGTCGTCTCATTGGGGGTTTATTTTTCGAATGGGGGCCACCGGGAGGAACGGGAGGCGAAAAACCTCCAAAAATGGCCATTTTTCGGCCGTTTTTTGCAAAAGTTATACGGCTGAGATGTAGAGAACGGGAACGGGCCGAGGGAGGTGCTGGGTATGGATAGATAGCCCGTTCAGCGGTGGGTGTAGTAGGCATATTTAGAATTCGCGAGAGGGCCAGGGCGCCCCGCAACGGGCGTTTTCCCGGACCCAACTCGCGATTTTTTCGAAATTTTGACCAAACAGCATGCGGTAAAAACGTTCTAGCGGCGCCCGGTGGGACTCTCGGAAGGAGATATATAGCTCTTTAGAAAGAGGAAGAACGGGGCTACACGATGATATGGGCTATATGTTAGGGCAGGTCCACCGAGAGGAGTATCAACGAGTTAATTAGATGTTCTATTTTTCGCAATTTTCGCTTAGAAAACTGCTGACGCAAAGCTATTGTTGTGACGTCATCCATTGTACTCTGCTGTAATCTTATAACTTTAATTCAGTAAAAGCTGCTTTGCGTTAGTTAAACAAACAGTAGGCATGATGTTACGGGCTTTGCGTTATACATGAGGACTAGGTAGGATGTTCGAGTATTATTGATTACACGTGGTTTTTTACGCAAAATCTTTTGCGGGGCCTTTGCTAGTCTCTTATATTAATATTCTTGGTATATATATATATATATATAAGATTCGAGGCTACAACTTCGACGAGGGCACCATTTGCGGCGATCTATACATCAAACGAAAGGTCTCGATCTAGTGTCGTGCCATTGATGGTTTATTTTTCGAATTGGGCCCACCGGAAGGAAGGGGGGGGGCGAAAAACCTCCAAAAATGGCCATTTTTCGGCCGTTTTTTGCAAAACATTGCAAAAGTTATACGGCTGAGATGTAGAGAACGGGAATGGGCCGAGGGGGGTGCTGGGTACGGATAGATAGCCCGTTCAGCGGTGGGTGTAGTAGGCATATTTAGAATTCACGAGAGGGCCAGGGCGCCCCGCAACGGGCGTTTTCCCGGACCCAACTCACGATTTTTTCGAAATTTTGACCAAACAGCCTGCGGAAAAAACGTTCTAGCGGTGCCCGGTGGGACTCTCGGAAGGAGATATATAGCTCTTTGCAAAGAGGAAGGGCAGGGCTACACGATGATGTGGGCTATATGTTAGGGCAGGTCCACCGAGAGGAGTACTAGCGAGTTAGATGTTCTATTTTCCGCGATTTTCGCTTAGAAAACTGTCCTAACGCATTCCATTGTGCTGACGTCATCCATTGTACTCTGCTGGCTTAATTTAGCAAAAAGCTGCTTTGCGTTAGTTAAGCATACAGTAGGCACGAGTAAACGCTGCTACAGCCTACTGCGTTAGGTAAGTAGGCAGGATGTTACGGGCTTTGTGTTATAAATGAGGACTTGGTAGGACGTTTGCGTATTATTGATTACACGTGTATTTATACGCAAAATCTTTTGCGGGGCCTTTGCTAGTTATTAAATGAATACCATATGAGTCAGGCAGTGTGTATGATTTGAAAATTTCTGACTTCAAGTTTTCACACTATTTCCTATTAACACATTTGCGTAAAGAGAAAGGTGTTACCACCAGATATGATGTTAAGAATGAAGGCAGTAATTATTAAATGTATAACAGTTAAAAGTATAACCTTGTTCAGGAAGAGATCAACTCAAGTAAAATAAAATTTTATACATTTAAGGTTGATTTGCATCGGTGCTACCTCAACCAGTGTTGGAAAAATTAAATGATTTTTACGGCACCTAAAGAACAGAAGCTGTGTGTCTGAAGATGTCACGGGGTGTGGTTGATTATTACCATCAAAGCACAAGAAAACCCTTTACTTACATAAAGTGAAAAAGATTTGTCTTGAAGTTTTGTAATCTTGTATCACTTACATGTTATCTTACTGCATACAGAGCTTGCATTAGCAGTAATAAACCCGTATAAAACTAAATTTAAACTCCCGCCATGATCGTTAGGCGCAGCCTATTTAACGGTATGTTGTTTGAAAGAAGTTTAGATACTGTGTAAAGTTTGAAAAGATAAATGGATCATTCGTAGTGCCACTCTAGTAATTAAACAAAGATATAAATTACACGTATCATGTCAAAAGGATTAAAATTATGTTTTTTTGGTGAGTCAGCGGTGGACACTGGAAAGCTGAGTGACATTTTGTCAGTTGCTGTGAATATTTTAAATTACTAAGAATTTTCTTTTCTAGTTATGTTAGTATTTCAAACAGGTAAGTATAAAGCTATGTAATATAACTTTGTGTGGAAAGCGTTTCGGGCAACATATTTAAAAAAACAGGATGCCTTTTCATATTCTATCGCATTTAAAAGTATTGTAAAAAGTATATACTTTATTATCTATAATCATGCCAAAATGTTTTTTAAAATTAAATATTAGCTTAAAAATTTAATTTACGTGCTAGTGAGCCATATTAGTGATGACATCATAACTGAACACAATTTTAAACAGCAAACATGTTTCACATGTTTGCAAAAGCAAAAATTGAACTAACTGTACAACATTGATTATGATTTATACCAACTCAGCAATTTTAAGTCTAAAAATTTAAATTTAAGCTTAACACGGGATCTCACCACAAGTGTGTTCTATGTCAGAATAAAACTGAGTGGTGCGGTACCTGTTATTTGAGCAGTGTGTTTCGAGATGCAGATGCTAGTGCCCGTCTAATTAACGAATGGTGAGATGCATGTAACAGCGAAGAACTAATGGCACGAACACAAAATTAGGTTTCTGTGGTAATAATTTCTGCGTAAGTCATTTAAAAAAATACATTTTTCCTTTCAAAATTTCATAATTTATGTAAGATTGTTTTGAGATAGTGTTTAAGAATGTGTTCTGTTTTTCTTTAAGCAAAATGAGATACTTACTTATAAAGGTCATTTAGAGGACATGTGACAACGATCAAAGAAGCCAGTAATGAACAACAGAAGTTGTGAATCTGATACAGCAATGTTCCATGTTCAATGACAGGATTATGTAACTGTTCTGTGGCAGTGCACAAGGGAAATAACAGCTCTGATGTGCAAAGAAGAATCGCTGTGACGTCAGACCTAGAAATTCATGTTGTTAAAAATAAGTAAAACAGTAGTGGCCGCAGTGGCGGCGGCAGTAGTAGCAGCAGCAGTAGTAGTCGTAGTGGTTGTAGAAGCGGCAACAGCAGTAGTGTCAGCAGCAGTAGTCGTAGTAATAGTAGTAGCAGCAGTAGCAGCAGTAGTAGTAGTCGTAGCAATAGCAGTAGCAGTAGTAGTAGTAGTAGTAGCAACAGCAGTAGCAGTAGTAGTAGTAGTAGTAGTAGTAGTAGTAGTAGTAGTAGTAGTAGTAGTAGTAGTAGTAGTAGTAGTAGTAGTAGTAGTGGTAGTGGTAGTGGTAGTGGTAGTGGTAGTGGTAGTGGTAGTGGTAGTGGTAGTGATAGTGGTAGTCGTTGTAGTAGTATTAGTAGTAGTAGTAGTAGTAGTAGTAGTACTAGTAGTAGTAGTAGTAGTAGTAGTAGTAGTAGTAGTAGTAGTAATGGCAGTGGTAGTGGTAGCAGTGGTAGTGGTAGTGGTAGTGGTAGTGGTAGTAGTAGTAGTAGTAGTAGTAGTAGTAGTAGTAGTAGTAGTAGTAGTAGTAGTAGTAGTAGTAGTAGTAGTAGTAGTAGTAGTAGTAGTATTAGTAGTAGTAGTAGTAGTAGTAGCACCAGCAGTAGTAGCAGTGGCAGTCAGTGGCAGTAGTAGTAGTAGTAGAAGTAGTGGTGGTGGTGGTGGCGGGCAGCAGCAGTAGCAGCAGCGATAGCGACAGCAGCAGTAGTAGGAATATTAAAGTTCATTATTTGCCTCTAAAAAATGGGCCATCATAATATTAATACATATTAAAGATAGACAATCAATTTTAGTTTATGGTAAAAACATACACTGTTCTAAGCAAATGTATAAAGTGTGAAACTAGACTATAAGTGCAGCAAACTTTGAGGCAACAAACAGCTTAAATTTGTGTCAATATGAGACAGAATTGTCAGAAAATAGGAACATATCACTACAGAATCTTCTTGAACAGTAAGTGCATTGCCTAAAGTCTTGCGCGCACATACCTAAGTATACATAAAGCCTAACGACTTCCCTCTTTTGAAAAGAAAACCTGATGCAAACTCAGCAAAAATCAACAAGTATTTAAATTCTGTAATTTTCTTGTTCCTTGCTTTAATTAACATCAGATGTAGATTTTTTTATCAGGTAACAAAGAGAACATAATTTTTATGGATTTTTATCGTCAGACAGTTTTTTCCTCAAATCAGGATTATTTTACAAGATATTTTAATAAACGCAACTGAAGATACCACCTCTCACCGTCACACCTCCAGAAAAGAGGTGAAATTAAAAATATACCTGAACTGAGTGGTTCTCTTATAAGACGGTTTAACGTGACTGTATCTGAACGTCAGCTGGGACAAGGAATGATGGACGACGGTTAACAGTATTGTCTGTGCTAGCTTTGGTGGGACACTATGCCATAGTTGATGGTGCAGCTTTTCCATGTAAACGTGCCAATTCTGTACAGAAAATGAGCATCTCTCATCCTGTCATGGTAAAAACACAACTATTAGGATTAATGAAAGCATAGTTCTATTAACATATAATTTAGAATCGCAATAAAGGGGAAGCGTCATCATATTTGACTAGCACACAAATGTTCGAATTTATTACTTCATATTTACATATACATTAAGATCTGTTAACAATCCACATCTTAGGATACCGAAAACTAGGTGTGGAATATTTGGGGATAGAGCTTTCAGTGTTTGTGAACCATGTTTATGAAACCAGATGTACATTTATGAGACCAGGGGAATCTAAAACTGGTTATAAATGTTAAAAAAATTTAAAAACTAAACAGTAAACAGGCACCTTTTTCTACAAGCATTTTTATAATTTAATACTATATACCTACGTGATAACTGAAAAATTGGGAATATAATTTTATGCTAACACGTTTTACTAGTGTGATAATGTAATTTTTTATTGATCTTAGGATTTTATGTTTATGATGATTAACTGATTTTTTAGACTTTATGAGATTTTGTCACAATTTAGTGCTGTTTTTTAAATGTGTCATTCATTTGTTTTGTACAGCATAATTGCCATTATTACCTTATTTTGGTGAATACTTATAAACAGCAAACTGTAAAACTGTTATTGTTACTCAATTGCAAAAAAACATCATGGAAAAACAAACACTCGATACAAAAGACGTGCAAGAAACAAAAGTCTTTTCATTTAGATAATTCTAAAATCACATCATTAGTCAGTCGTTATGGCAAATCTCTATTTATAGAAAACATTTGTAAAAAACTCCTTTTGTGACTTAAAAGAACAGATATTTGTAACAAGTTTAAAAGAATAAAACAGCTTTACAAAATTCCATATTTTCTTTTTGCCTATCGCTAACAAAACATCAGTGTCTACGTAATACCAAGAAATACCCACAACAGGTTCAGGGAGGAGCTTTTGTGTACGGAAGAAAACAACAGTCAGAGCAATGACCGCTGGTCAGACTACTATGCCTTTTTAATAACCATGCTAATAAAAGTCAAGTAGTGCAGCAAAATTAAAATAGCACAGCAGTGATCTTACGGCAATTTCTATTTTACAAATGTATTTCAAGTACCTCATAAAATGGCTTTGAATTTGCCCAATCATGACTCTCCGCATCATGCAACACTCCCGTACTGATGACGTCACAGTGGTATTTAATCAACTGTTGGGTGATGCACTCAGCTTGTTCTGCAAATTGTCTCACCAACGTTTCAAATATACACCTTCAGTTGAAAATAAGATACAAATCACATTAGCCACAAGCACATGAATGTGTTGCAACAATTTTATATTAGGATGTGACAAAAAGTGAGCTCAATAATTATATTAAGTGTTAATAATGTCTCATTGTGAGCATGCACAGCAAAATCATCCACAAGTCGGCAGTTAAGCCTTTCTAGCTATTCACATATCCTGAATGAGGATAATTTTGGTACCAAGTTCAATGCTCTATGTTACTTTTAAGCTGAGATAGTCCGCGTTAAAGTTGAGGTGCACGCCTTGCACTGAGAAACATAATCTTGAGAAAATCGCTGTTAAAGTTTGCCATGGACTTTGCAAGAGCACATTGAAGTAATGTTTAAATCCTGTAGATGACTCTTCAAAATGAAGAACTTGGTTTGGCAGCAGAAAAAACTGCAAGCAAAATGAGATTTTCCATGAGTTGCTATCAGAGTTTGAAAATACAAGTTTTTGACACATGCGATACTAGTTTTTAGACACAGAAGTGGGTAAGGAGTTTTTCTAAACATTTTCTAAACCATTTCCTGACGTTTTGATGCTATAGAACATAAAACTCCAATATGTTTAGCATTTGTTTTTATAAAAAACTTACATTTGACCCAATTTTTGATGCATTTTACTTTAAAGCATCATAATGGAGTTTTAACTATGCCAAATTGAGAATGGTTTTGGTTTTGAAAATCACAATTGCCTTTCATAACTTTAAATGAATGGCTCATTTTATGTATAAGTTTAATATTAACATTTTTACCTACTGTACGCAATAAGGTGAGTCTAAAAAAATTAATAAAATCTAAAATAAAAAACATATAAATGTACAAAAGCAATGCTAAATTAGAAAGTTTGAAGAAACTGGGACTTTACATTTACCTCTGTTCACCTTTGCCAAGGACTTGTTCATAATGTTGCAACTGATTTCGAACAAAAGTAACATTGGCCAGGGCTTGACAAAGACAAGTGATCGTAGATTTACTTGGCACATCACCACACACCTGTAATGTTCCATAAAGCAATTAATGACACTTAATAATGAGTTACTTACACAAACACGCATGAAAAGTGAAATTTAGACCCTTCTGATTAACTGTTGCAACAATGTAACTTTGCATTTACAAGCAAAGTATTTGACACCCTTAATTAAAAAAGTTGAAAATGATTTAATGATTGGGAAAGTCGGTTTTCAATAATGAACACAAAATCTAAATATACGGGCATCGTAAACTCGTAACATAAAAGCCAAATCTTACTGTCCTCGTACTACTACCTAGTTAAGGGTACTAAACACCAACCTACGTAGAGGAGCAAATTATATTTTCTCACCCATGACTCAAATGACTAATTCTCAAGAAGCCATGAATAACAAGCTTGGTGTTTAACCTGCTTGGATGGATTTTGAATTTTTCAATTACCACTTCAAGCAGCATGTTTTTACTTCATACCATGACTAATAGCTCGTTCAGACTAGTGAGTCTTCTCACCAAATAACTCAGCAAGTAACTCGTAAGCATGTTCAGACTGAAGAGCAAAACATGCTGCAAGTTACTCTACGATAGTAAACGCAAGCTGACTTTCGACTTCCATGCTTGCTACAAGAAGTGTCGAAAGTAACTCCCCGAGGCATTTACACTAGATAGTAAATCAACTTGCAGTAACTGTCAGAGATTTTGCAATAACTTGTCGACAGTAACTTGCAAAGCAGTTCACACTTGAGAGAAAACTCGCGACAGGAAACTCGCTAGTCTGAATGCACCCGTAAGAAGTTTCATATGATTGACTGCTAGCTAGTGTAAGTAAATTTATTTTATTTATTTATTTCACTTTATATCTGTACATGAAAATTACCATAGGACAGTAAAAAACTAAATTAAAAATCACTATTAAAAAATAATTACTACAAGACAAATAAAATAAATATATACAGAAAGAATAGAGGATTAGTAAGCGAAATATTTAAAAAGGGATTAATAAGTGTATATTCCCAATGGGCAAAATTTTCAAAGTTAAAATGACATCATTATTGAGAATAAAATTACATATAGATTTGAGCAGCTAAAGCAAACAAACTACTATACATAGCACTATGAGCTATAAGCTTGCAATGAAAGACTAACTTTTAACGACAAAAGTAGTGTAATTATTCTATTCAAATATCACTTACCGATTGCACTCTCTCTAAAAAACTCTTCAGACTTTGAATAGCTGTATCGATGAAAGCTGTCCATACTGTGTAGAACACCCCGTTCTGACCGACTGCTACTAATGGTAAGAGCTGCTCTAGTTGTACGAAAAATGCAGCGATGCTCTGGTAGGGAAATTACACGAAAGAGCATTGAAATCATTTTATCAACCCATAAATGATATAGAAATAATTAAAACAAAGTGTTAAAAGCAGGAACTTCTTACAAACATTTTTTCAGTATTTCAGTCAAACAAAAATGTGCATAATGCAGAACAATAAAAAAATATATAAATGGAGAACTGATTAAGTAAAAGTACAAAATGTTAAATAATATGATCTGAATGTTTCGCATCAGTCATTTTAGGATGGTGAAATGAAGAAACGGGTAGCAAAATCGTTTTTATGATCTTTGCAACATGTGCAAAAAATGTTAGAGTGGTGGCAGAGTTTGTAACGATGAACATGTTTATTTGATAATTCTAAAACTTCTATTGGATTTCTTTTAACTTATAAAATGGCTCCAAAACATCATTTTGCTTTCAGAATAAAAAACTAAATTTTATAATCAAATAGTCGCCATTTTTATTTAAACAGCTTCATGTTTATATAAAAGAATGTTCTTTGTACCACATCGTTTCGTAATAAATTAATGGCTAAATTAATCAGTAATTCACTCTGATTACAAAACAGCAAAATAATGTATAAATACACTAAAAGGACAAAAGACAAAAATTTGTCCTGTTTCTCTTATGCAAAAAACTGATTGTAAAAACGAAATGTCCAATATACATTCTAACTGCTGCTACGTTACTACGGCAAAAATGATCAATGCATCACAGATTTGGTACCTACTTTTGCTACTAGAGGTGGATAGTCTAAGCGTCCCCCACGCAGTTGCCAACACACGGGTACCATGGGTAAAAGTCTGGTTGTACTATAAGTGCATAGTTCGTTATCTAATTCAGCCGTGGCCACGCTTTGTATCGTCAGTTCAACGTGTCTAGCTATATCTGACACCTTGAAACAACATCGATATATAAGAATAATGAGATTATCCCCAATGGAAAATACATGCTGAGTATGATGCTATTCTGTTTATCAAAAAATATTTTATAAAAAAATCAAAATTTTTAAAACAAAAAATGTAACTAATGGCACGTTCAGACTAGAGAATTTTCTCACCAAATAACCACTAAGTAATTACTTCTCGAGTCATTTGCAGCCTGGCATCTTGGGCACATAATAAATATCTTATTAAATTTGCAAGAAGTGCTATGCTGTAATGATTGTTGTGGATGTATTTAATAAATGAAATGAAAAACTCACAACAGAGTTCAGACTAGAGAGCAAATTTTACTGCGAGTTCTCTCCGACAGTAAGCATGAGCTGACGCTCACTTCTGAAATCACTGCGAGAAGTGTTGAAAGTAACTCATCGAGGCATTCACACTAGAGAGTAAATCAACTCACTACAATTCTCAAAAAATTTGCAATAACTTGCAGACAGTAATTCGCAAAGCAGGTCACACTTGTGTGTTTGTTATAAGAGAGAAAACTCAGGACAGAAAATTCTCTAGTCTAAATGTGCTGTACGGCATATAAGTGTCCAAAACATTAAAAGACAAAGCACTTGTTTTCCAAATTTTACCAAGCAGCTCCATTATAATAGTGACAAAGGTGCTAAATAAAGCATGTAATTTCAAAGACAGCTATTCTTATCAAGAGTTCCAATCTAAAGTTTGTTTTCTCGACCTAAATTTTTGGTTTACTGCTGATTAAGTTTCATATCTTATAATTTCAGCTTCATTTGCTAAAACCAACAATTTGGCATTTTCAAAAAGACATTAATCGCAAACCGGTTTTGTAAAAAATGTTAACGCAAACAGTGAAAGGGGACAGAAGTCATAAAAGTTAGCCAAAAAATTAAAACTTGCCAACTTCTTAAATGTGAGCTGCCACTCCCACTTCAACTCACTGCCGTGCACAGATTTTTCCGTGGCTGATTCTCTAAGCACCTCGCCTTCCGGAACTAGGTCCAAGTCAGTGGAGGGCAAACACAAATTGTTTCCTGCTGTACCCATGAACACGTCCATGGAATTGGGTTGGTTCTGTAGTGGTAATGGGTTCTGTGTCTTTAAAACACCTGAAACATGATTTATACATTTCCACAAAAGTACACAGACTAAGCAGTAAGAAAGACAGCTTCTAAGTATTTTCATTCACATAGCTGTCAGTTGGGCAAGCCAACTAACTGAAAAAACTGCATTCAAGAGAGCTATGTCAGTGTCAGTCTTGGCCTTGTAAGTTTACTGCTGCAATTTTGCACCTCCATACCACACTTTTATCATATAACAGGCAGCAGAAAAAAAGGCGTGGAAGTGTAGACCACGATATTATAAAAAGATACCTGAATAAGCCTTTTCACAGTTTCGTTGTGCACTGTAGGCCAAAGGTTAAATGTACAACAGCAATGCATCTTAACTACAATTGTCACATGACAACAGAAGTTACTGAACTGGTGCCTCAGCTGGGTGAAGCAAATCCATCTGCAGCATCAGTTCAGTAATTTCAGTTGTTTGGCATGGGGGATTTTACTTAATTATGCATTAGTCTATGCATAAAGTGATTTACTAGCAGAATCTTGCTTGTAAACAAGAAAAAATGAACTAGGTAAGATTCTAGCTAGCTGTTAAACTGTTACTAGTGTAACAGCGTGGGCTGCGAGGCATTGTCAAGTGTATACAAATGCATTGTCTGGGACACTTAACCTTTGACCTTTTCATGATCCCGTCAATCGCTGGAACTGTGAAAGGGCTTATTGCTTGATAATTGCCACACAGGTGTGACAGATGCTTATGTATAAATATAAAAAAATTTTAGGTCATTACCATACAGACGTTTTAATACAACAAGGGAAAAAATAAATGCCGGGAAAAATTAGAGTCACTATTGTTAACATTTACAGGAAGTGCTCTGTCTGTCCAGGATTTTCACTGCAAACTAGAAGAACTCATTTCATCCAACGGCTAGCACAGGTGTATTTGGTTCGAGCACTAAACAAATTTTGCGTTTAATTCCTCTACATCAAACACTTCCTCTTTAAGAGAATCCCAGATACTATAGTCTGAAACGATCAAGTTCTATTTTTTTATAACAAATCTTTATTAGCATTTCAGTTTTGGTGGTGAGGACAATAAACTGGTTGATTTCTTTGTTGTTCAGCTGCCATGCATTGAGTGCCTTAAATATGTCGACATGGCTGTTTTTCAATGAATAATTAGCTGACATCGTTCCAGCATTTAAATTTTCCGCCAAAGTTTTTCGGCCATAACTTAAAAACCACAAACACCTTAAACTTGTAACTTTCACAGCCAAAAGTAATGTACAATATTACGAAAAGAAAACAACTTTTATTAAAACTTTAAGTTATAAAATGTTAAAAACTGTGTTTCCAAACGTTTCGACTGCAGCCTGCAGTCATCTTCAGTGATAGATTACACAAACAAACAACCAGTTTTATAGTACAGAAATTATTCACTAATTATGTATTTACAAGGAAGCCAAGCATGGATTAACAAACCTGAAGTGAAGACAATTATGCAGTAAAAGTAAGGCTAGGTGTTTTCGCACAGAAAAACTAGAAATGGCTTTACTTACTTCTAATGTCAAAGTTATTGTGTGCTCCAGATGGTTTCCATGTACCCATGTTATAAAGTTCGGAAACATGCATTTCCACCTTGTTACAAGCTATCACCAAGCCAACCAAAGGCTGCAGAAAAACACTGGAAAATGGATCATCAGCCAACTGCTCCTGAAAAGTTAACAGAAAATGTGAGCTAAAAGTAGATAAACTCATACATTCATGACAATATAGTCATTATGGCACATTCAGACTAACGAGTTTTCTCGCCACACAAACTCGCCAAGTAACTCACCAAGTAACTGCAAGTGACTATTTCTCTGAAAGTAAGTGTGACCTGATACTCCATTCTTTATTCACTGCGAGAAGTGTTGAGAGTAACTTGATGAGGGATTCACATTAGACAGTAAATCAACTCACAGCAACAGTGGAGTATTTGCAATTTTTCGCCTACAGTAACTTGCAAAGAGGTTCACACTTGAGAATTTGATGTCAGAGAGAAAACTCACGATAGAATATTCGTTAGTGTAAATGCGCCATTATGTTGACCTCAACACGGAAAAGGTAAAATGGCTTTATATCAGAAAAATCCACCACATTTTTTTCTGACAAACGAATAGCTGAAAGAACAGCTTATTTGAATTTTTTGTCATTCAGTAGGCTTTCTAATTTTTTCCAATTCACAAAGTCAAAATGAAAATTTCCAATACAAACGAATAGAAGTAAATTTACGGTTTCACGCATAATTGTTCTTGAGAAGTACCAACCATCTAAATAAGTTACTGATCTTCTGCTTCTTGCAAGAAACGTGAATCATTTTATTAAATCCTGCATTCAAATGTGTATCTTTCACATGGCACAAATTACCCATTTTACAGATTCAGCATGTCAAAAAACAAAACGTCGCTGTATTGCAATAGCTAATACAGTAATTGCCATTTAATAAAACCAACACTGGACTACTAATAAGTAGTCCAAATAAATGGCAGTTTTATCGTGTGATGACGAAACCATTGACATTAACTTTCAGTGCGACTTTGACTAAGAACAGGTGAATCTAGGAAGTGGGACTTGAATTTCAAATGCGTATCTTTTAAAATAGGCAAACTACCAAAAAACATTTCATTTTCTCATTTCTGTATCGCATATCACTGCATTAATACGGTCTTATTGAACGGCAGACTGGTTTTATTAAGCGAATAAACCAAATATTAACTGTCATTTTCTTAACAATAGTTTCTATGGGAGTAATTGCGGACCGCGGCTAAATGGCTCAAAAATGTGGCTGGTTTTATTATCCTTGGTTTCATTAAGAAGCGACAACTGTAGTTGTTAACGGCAATACAAATCATAATTAAGAGCTGAAAAATGATACTAATACTTTGAATTGACAACAAATCGCACATACTAATCACTTAAAGAGCAGCTGCCAGGTTTGGGTGAACAAAACAAACATTTATACATACAATTTAAGAAAAGTATTGCGATTACAAATCATCTAGTGACAATTAATTAACATGTTACATATATTTATCCAAGCACATAAATAGCACACAGGTATCTGCAGTTACTTGGGATTTTGTGAGAAGTAGCGCATCCAGGCTTTTCGCTGAACTGGCTCGGCTTTGTCTCAGCTGAGAAAGAAATCCAACTTGTTCACTCTTGGATTTGTGCATCTCCTGTATACAAAAATTTTTAAATAGAAAATTTGTCTTACAATCATCGTAAAAAACAGGTTCGGGTCTACGTGAAGTATGCCTTATTATTGAATGTTGAATAACATGGACTTGCAGCAGTGTAGCTAGGCTCGTGTCTATGTGAAGTATCCCCTACTAATGAATGTAGAATAACATGGACTTGCAGCGGTGTACCTAGATTCGTGTCTGCGTGAAGTATTTCCAACCATGGAATATTGTATAACATAGACTAACAGCAGTATAGCTAGGTTCGGGTCTACGTGAAATATGCTCTACTTTGAAAGTTGAATAAAATTGCTAGTAAAAGCTTACCTAGGTTCAGGTCTACATGAAGTATGCCCTACTAATGAGTGTTGAACAACATGGCTAGCAACAGTGCAGCTAGGCTGGGGCCTACGTGAAGTATGCCCTACTAATGACCGTTGAATAACATGACTTGGAGATGCATAGATGTATGAAAAAACAGTACTTATTTCAGAAAAAAGAAAGCAAAATTACCCGAGATGCTTTGTACAATATCTTTAGCTAAAGTAATTAGAGTCCAACGAAAGATAACGTGCACAATATAGCATATAAATACTTTAAAATTATGCAAAATGATTAAAATTTTATGTACTCCATTTTAGTTAAGTAAACTGGTACTACAGTTCCACAACTAAGTAAACCATTTCAAATTAACATGTATGGCAAATTTGTGGGCTTCAACAAAAACAATAGTAGGAATAAATAAGTTGCTCATTTTACCTGAGCAGAATCAAATTTTATCGTGGCATCGTGAATGTACTCAATAATACTAATCAGTTCATCTGCAATCTTTTCCAAGTACAGATCATTTATTGCATCATAAGTTGTAGCGACATCTTTGAAAATGCCTGAAAATTTAAGATTCGTTGAACAAAAGATTAGAGTCAGGTCAATCAATTTCTATGGATATAATTTTAGTACAACATTGCTATTTATTTGGGTTCAAAGCAAGATGATTTGCTATCCCATTCTGAAGTACGGTAAAAACTATACATATGAATACCTATAAAAATGCCGAAGTGTTTTAGACAATTAAATATTAGCTTGGAAACTTAACCAACCATTGGTGAACACAGCTGATGACGACGTCACAGATGAACATAATTTTCTAACAGCCAAACATTCTACAAGCATGTTGTACAAGTTTACAAAAGCAATTGAAATATGGCATGTGCCATGTCATAACTGCACTGAGAGGTACAGCGTCTGATTTCTGTACAAAGAGTTTCCGAGATGCAGGCACTAGTGGCCATCTAAGTAGCAAATGACAAAATGAACATAACAGTGAAGAACTAACGGTGCGAACGTGAAATTAAACCTCCATGGTTATAATTCATTCACATAAGTGTTTGTTGGAAAAACAATAATTTCCTTTCAATATCTTATAAGCTATATCATTTTCAGCTATAGTTTAACCTAACATTGGGTCTGGTTTTCCTTTAAAAGCTGAAATTTCTAACTACGCAACTATCAAAACAGGTATTTCTAACATTCCCAATAATTTCACACGTTATGAGTAAATTTGTATGCAGCAAAACATAACACAAGATGTAGCTTACAACAGAAATCTGAGGACACATACAACAGTTCACAATCAAAAATTTTAGTAAAATTGAAAACAAGTTTTTCATATAAGATTCAAGATTCCTGTGCTAGATGTCATTGCATTTAGCGAAAAATTTAAATGTACTTCGTTGTTTTGTATTTTGTTTTTCTTCACATGAAATGACTTTAGTGTAATAAAGTAATTGGTCAAAATGGATAACACTTTCATTAACAAGCTTAAATTATGCAAACTTTAGTAAAATTAGCAGCAGTAAGTTCTCGTGTGTTTAACTAATTCATTGAGTTTTTCTACACAGGTACATTGACTTTTTTATTTGACATAACAAAATTAAAATATATTCCTTGATATAATGCATTGTAATAATGTAATTTTTGGTTTCAAATAATTAGCAGTGAAACATGCAGCTCCTTAATTTGTGAATACGATGAGCTCGAAAAGTGATTCTACCTGTGCTGAATATGAGGAAGTCTTCACTGATCATGAAAATGAAAATGTCGCAGAGAGAGACAAATCCTTTCACCACCGCATCAATATTTGCACTGCCTGTCAAAGATGGCATCAGCTCTCGCATGCACTTATCCGCTAGTCTGCTACGAACATTCTGTAAAACAATTCTAATGAAAGCATCATTGGTGCTTAGGTAATGGTGCTTAGTAACTGCTAATAATAAACTGATGGCGTAATTACTCGAGTGCTGGTGTGGACATTTCAACATAAGAAAGACACTCCCACAATATGCCCTGATACTATATGATTTTTTTTTGGAATTTTATTATTGGATATTATATGTGCTTCCTACAAAACTTACTATGTCTGAAGAAATGGGACTAGCCTTCCACACACACATTCTGCAACTACAGATGCACTGATTTAATCGGCTTTGGCAAATATTGGGCGTTTTTCTAGGAATCGACTGATCGGCCTATTATTGTAAATACTGCCAGGCTTAAAAGTGTGAGAAATATTCTGCCCAGAAGCCTGGTAAAAATTTATTAATTAATAAATCATTCAAATGAAAAGCAGTGAACTTTTCACAGGCTGAATTACGACGGCAAATCCATGTAATAGTAAATGGCAAGTCGAATAAAAACAAATGATGAGAATAAAGTAAACAAAAAAACATAGAAATGAATTACAGTGTTCTTGACAGGTATTCAAAATTGAGTTTAGCAGAATGGTCTACCAACTTTTAAATAATTATTAAATTAATCAGTAATTGGCCGATTATTTCTTTTGATCGGTTACTAGTTAATTGGTATTGGTAAATCGGTAAATTCAACAATCAGTGCACTTCCACCTGGAACACATTCAATAAAAGTACTGATAATCTGCTGGTAGTGCAATCCCGAGAGGTGGCGTTAGACATTCAAAAGACATGACATTCCACTCCCAACTGCTAACCTCAATTCTACAACCAACCAACATAAGCATACGACAATAGGTAAAATAGCCAAGCTGCAGAAACAATGCAGCAAACCTGGGTAGAATAAACAGATTCAGCACTTTACCCATAACCAGTGTTCAATTTGAAGTTTACTTCTGATTGCCATACAGTGTTTACCACAAAAAATGCTGAACAAAAAATATAAAACTACATGATAAAGTTACCTTGTAGTCTCTCCAGACATCCTGTACAGGGTACAAACATAACAAGCTACTGATATAATTCCATCTTTTTAACTCTTCTATACAAATGATGGGTCTTCTTGTCAAAACCGGTAGCTTATTCAGCTTGTCTAAAATTCAGAAAAACGAAAATCAAGTGCAAATGATCACAAATGAGCAAAAGTCCGAAAAGCCGATTTACTAATCAGAAAACTAACCTAGAAAGTGTCTCCGAAAGCGTTCACAAATCTCGTCCCACTGCTGCTGTATTTGTAGCTCGCTGGCATCAACAACTGCATTAATCGACGCCAACGAATCGTTAATGGGATTTAACCCTCTCTCATAAGCCTAAAATAACAAGTTGCAAAAAATCAGTTATATCAATGAACAGTCACAATAGAAAGAGGAGTTTACCAAACTGGCAAATGTACCATGGCTCCTAAACAAACCCAAAACCTTAACTTAATTTTTTATTAAAATTTCCAAATGATGAGGGAGGCACCATATTAAACTTGCCTGTGTCAACCATAGAAGCGTGTCAGCATGATAAACTACTCTTACAAACTTGAAGACATTGAAAACAGTTAAAATGTGGAAACGCGGTTGTCGTCAACTTACGACTTATGCAACTTACGAATGTTTGACTTTATGGTGTGACCACAACTTAATTAATTCATTATACAAAACTAATTGTAAATCACATTTTCTCATTTTTTTAAAGAAAACTCATTTTAAATCGCAATCCACAGGCTGCGCCATACAAAATGCATGCAGACACACATCTTACACATAGGTGGGCACCACTTGAACATACGGAGTCCGACTTATGACCAATTCACCGGAATCGACTGTGGTGATAAGTCGACAACTATCTATACCTCAATGTTACTGTTTAAATGTCAAACAAAAATAGGATGAAGTTTATTAAGTTCTGTGTGCATTTTATCTGTTACCTTAGGAAAGCCAATCCATTTCTGATCTAAGTACCTTTCATATCTTAGAATAACTTATAACAAGAATTCTCAAACACCACACAAGTGACGTTCCATTACCTTTATTGTTGGGTAGTAGCGCATTACTGTAACCAATTACTCTGCTTAGTCTTGTAATCAGATCTCGTTACTTTGGAACTAATGTTACTAAACCTGCGTATACATGCCTACATACATATGTAGCAGTAATACTGCATATCAAAGAATTTTTAAACTTAACTTAAGCTGTTTTGATCGTTTAGTGACAATAATTCCTTTTGTTTATCTCTGCCATGCAACACCTGTATGTTAATTGCAAACGGCGGTTTATTACTTTGCTCAGCTAATGACCTAATTTGACATTCTGACTGATTGCATAATAAGAACTTTTACAGCTGCAGCTCAGTAAAGCCAGGCCCAGCTAGGGGTCACCTGGCCTTGTAAAATAACATGGCTGAATGCTGTCGTGTGTGTACAGTTGTTTTCAAAGAATACAGGTGACAGAGATCAAGCTTTGACAATTTTAAAAGCAATATGGTCATTACTTTAATTTTGTAAATGTAGCATTGCAGTGCACCTTGTGTGCAAGGAAAAAACATCTACATCTAAAAACTCCATGCTGTAGGGAATTAACCTAATGACAGCTTTAGGAGTACTGCAGAAACAATGCTCTGATTTCACTAAAGCCAAACTGATGCACATGCACACTTTTTGCTAAAGCATCACTCAAACTAGGACAGAAAAGTAATCAGTAATTGAGTAAGGGATTACCCTTGCTAAAAGTAATCAGTAACTACTAGTTTGACTACAATTTTTCCGAAGTAATTAGTAATTGGCACAGATTACTTTTCAAAAGTAATGAATCTAGCACTGATTACCATACTAAAAAGGGTGTAACTAAGGACCCACAGATAAACCAGTCTCACTCAATACAAATGACTGATTACACAATCTTCACGAGTGAAAACTGTTTCTTACTTACTGAAGAATATACGGGCAAAGATATACCCTCCCTTGCAGAAAACTCCAACAAGTCAGACAGGATTAAGTCTTCCGAGTTAGGGTGAGCATCCATGATCATTTGCTGAAAAAGGCAAATCAGTACTTGTAAACCAAAGGTCCTAAATTCAAATTAAAGCTTAGTCATAAATTCTTCGCATTTCTTTTTTTCACTGAAATCTGATTTTAAAAAGACTAATAATTCTAGGACATACTACATCAGAAAATCTCTAGTGCAAAAGCTTATTAAACTGGAATTCATGGCAATAAAAACATCACACAAATTAATAACATAACAGCTTACCACACGTTTGAGTATGGCTTGAATGTCTGTAAAATCTGCATCGAAGCACGAGTTCTTGTCAAACAAGTTCGAAGTGTTTAAAAACTCCACTGCCTCTTCAGCCGTATTGTGCTGCTTACTGTTTGGTAGTTCATTGACCATTTTCAAAATGTCGCTCATTATGGAGTCAATGCTACACAAAGCAAACGATATTTGATAGACAACAGTCTCAAACTTATATTATATATATGTGCTTGCATACCAAAACTGTCCATAAGTCGGCACAGTTAAAACCACGTTATGTTGTTTCAAAGTAGAATGACCCAAAAATTTGGTCAATTGCCAATTTTTCGTATTTTGTAAAAACCAATGCTAAATATATTGGACTTTTATAATCTAACATCAAATTATCAGGAAAGTGTTCAAAAACACTAAAAATTTAATTTATAACTCCTTATCCACTTTTCTGTCTAGAAACTAGTCCTGCAATTGTACTAAAAAACTCCAATTGTAGCACGTGGAAGCAGTCATTTTGCTTCGGGTTTTTTCTGTTGACAACCCACAGAAAACTTCCGTGTGGTTGCTAAGTATTTTGTAGAAACACAACAAAAACAATGTCTGACTGTAACCCCCAACGATTTTCTCAAGATTATGTATTTTAGTGCGTAGCCTGTAACTCAACTTCAACATGGATTAGCTCAACTTAGAAATAACATAGAGCGATGAGCTTGGTATCAAAATGATCCTCATGAAATGGATATTCAGGATATGTGATAACTAGAAAAGCTTAACAGCCGACTTTTAGATGATTTTGCTATGAAAGGACACATATAAAACATGGGGGGTGACAAAAAAGCGTCGAAGATTAGACTACAATAATATTACAAGCAAGTGCTTCATAAAGTTGAACTTCCTCAGCATGATTCTGCAATACATTAACAATTGGCTATACTTTAAACTTTAATTAACTGCTTTTATTTGCAAAGAACTTCAATTAGTTGAAATACTAACTGGTTTAAAAGTTAAGTGCACACTGTGAACTACCCCAGATTCTGTTAAGCATTATGCCTATTTCTTTCGAAGTTACATATAAAAACAGTTTAAATCAGCTTTAGATTTTCTCTCTTTATTTTGTTTCATAGATTAATCTGAGCGATGATGTCATCATCCTCTCTTCAATAATTCCTAATAACTCTCTCACGTACAGAACTGTTAAAATTATATTAATTTAATAGTAAATTTAGTAAAATAGTGCAATGTTCCGGGTAGTGGCCTGGCTACTACCAACTGACTAGATGCAGCATAATCAGCTTACAACAAGTTTCACTGGACCAGCAAAATATGCCCACTATAACTGAGCCAGATTACGGCGAAAGTCGATTGCTCAATTGTATGTACAAGATAGAAAAGAAGCCTATTCAGTGGATATGACATAATAATGAAAAGAACACTTTCTTTCGAAACTGTCACAAGTTCATCTAATGGCTGTCACTGTTAAGCAACTATTTTATCACAAAAGATTAACCTATTAGTGTTTAAAAACTCTTTTATTTCTAGTATTAGTGCATTATTATCCACACATTTAATTTCTCGATAAAACACTACACAAGTTACTTTTCTAAACCACTGCTGTGATTAATGCCTATGATGTCTGCTGATAATTGAGTGTGCGTGGGTGTTATTTATGATCATTTAAATGCCTGCATGCACAAGACAATGGAATGTAGTTAGTTCTGCATGGTGGAAAATATGGCTGTTTTTTATTTAAATAGCTGTGCAGGTGCAGTAAAATAATATTATGAAGCATTTCACAACAGGCCTACATCATCTAACAATTAAAATTATGGTTTGCCAGGTTTTCTACCTGGGAATTGGTCTATCCAGAAACCGTTCAACCTGGAAACTGGTCAACCTGGAAAAAGGTCTACCTGAGAACTGATCTACCTGGGAAAATGATCTATGTGGGAGCCAGTCTATCTGGAAATGGTTTACTTTGGAAGGATTCTCTAGAGTGAGTGAATGTATAAGGTAAATTTTTGAGGTCAGTTTCCCTGTTGCATAGAGTGACCTCCCAAGTCGTCTAATGTCAGCCTTCTTGCACTAAAGCATTTGATATTCCAACTAGGGGTCAGCATCGAAAACTATATTCGAATTTGACTTGGATTCGAAAATGCTGAAATTCGGATTGATTCCTTATTTCCTCTATTTTCCAGTCTCCTTTCTACTTGTTTTTCCAGTCGCCATGTCCACCTTGGGACAAAAAAAGTTTATAATCTGCCATTATTAACCTGGCAGATTAGAGATACAGACCACAGCAGCATAATAAACTGCATCTGTGTTATTAACAGTCAAAAGTGAATAAACGGAATGATATACAAAGTGGAAATATAAACCATTCTTCTAAAACAATTCCATGGAATCCATGTGCATGTGACTGGTTGTTGGAAATAGCTTTCCAAATTAAAGTAATTATTTAAAATTTTACTGTACAAAGTATTGCAAACGTGTTAGGCTGTGTTTAAAGCCATATGAATAACTAGTTTATATAGTGAAGATAGCGCATTAATTTGGTAAAAATTATCCATAGCTGCATTGATGACCCATGAAATGACTGCTGTCTGCACATTCATGATTTAGTTTGCCTTACATCCATTTACATTTGACATAAATAGCAAAGTAATTCGTATAATTAACAGCTAACAGCCAATCAATTATCTATCCGCATATTAGCATACGATACAAAACCTATTGGTAAAAATTGTCTGACGCAAATTGTTTCAGACAAAATTTAGCTGCACATGGGAAATTTTGTAATGATGCTTCATTATTACTGTGTCACGGGTAAATCTTGCAAGCAAGGCTGACATTAAAAATACTTCTATTTCCGTCTAATCGCCTGGGTAATACTTTTTGATCGCCGACCTGGCCAGGAATTTTACATTTTTTTTTACATTTATATACTTACCTGACGCAGACATATAAAATAATTTTTTTTAATTTAAAATGCAAAATGTAAAAATTATTATAACTCGCTGTTTCAGCGAGAGTGCAGCTATGTTTTTATATGTACAGCTAATTCTCGGCCAGGGTTGCCCTTTTGTATGATGCTGATTATCATATTGGAGGCTAAAAGGTATAGTATTTTCCCCCAAATCAGTATTTTGACCCCAACGGCCGAGTAGTGTTGCCCGTAGAGCTTCCACCGTGCGCACCTTTATCCTACATTAACTGCTTAAAAGAAGAAAATATAAATAATAACGATATGAGATTAATGAAGGCTACTCACTGCTTAGCATTTTCTTCTAGTTGTGAATCTAATTTTGAGGAAGCATTAGCTAAAGTCTCAAGAAGAGGCACCATTCCATTTTGCAGAAATGCTCCGACTCCTATGCCGGTAGCTGTCAATTCATCCATGCTATGTTGTGGAAGAGCAACCAACTGCTATGTACTAGTTAAGAGTAGAAATAAGTTATTAATAATATACTCAGAATCCCAGTCTTCCAACGAAATGTCTTCAATTGCCGAATGGCTTCAAAATTTTGAAAGCAATATAAACTACTTAAATAGTCTCACATTTTTTCATTCGTCCATAAATTTTATTCATTCTCACTTGAAATCACTTCTCAGTTTTAAATCATGATTAACATACACATGTACACGTGTAACAAGCTAGGCTAGTATTTAGTAAGATTGGCGGTGCAAACTCTATTTTGTTTTGACCACAGATACGAAATTCTAATCACCAGAATTTGCTGTCAAATTCCTCAGAAGTAACTTCAATTTTCAAAATCTTCAGATCTTCACAAAATCTACCTGACCAGAAAAACTGAGCAAGTTAAATTAAGCATAACTACTCTTTTTTCGTTTCACAATTTTACACTAAAAGTATTTGGCAGAAGTAGCCACGTGAATAGGAAAATAAATCTCCAGGCGGTACAATCGATCAAACATAACGGGAACTCATAGAATAAGATCAAAGGATAGGGACCACAGAAGTAGTAATACTCAACAGTTCCCGCAGTTAGTGTCGCCCTAGCGTTGTTGTCAAGTACGCTATAACGCAGTGGTTCCCAAACTTTCTCGAACCGTTACCCAAATCGGGAAACCCGGTCGTGTCCATTACCCCCCACCTATATACATGTGTACACATCACTTATATTTAGCCTAATTTCTTAAGATGCAGTTAGGCTGGTGTCACAATAAATGTTCATTAAATACAGTTTGTTTACGTGTAAAAAAGTATACTTGTATAAGCATACTAATAAAGCACCTGTGGCTAAATCTACAGACAAGTCTTGATAAATAATTTATTTATTGACGGGCTTAAATTAATTGATTTTACATTGGCCTAGGTGCTAAGGGCAATCAATTTACAATGTTAAATATATAGGCTCAGCTTCATAGAATCTCTTATGTAATAATGCATACATGTATATGAGTGTGTGTGCATGGGTGTATTAAGACGCTACGACGCCCTAGGCTGGCAGTTCAGTCCTACTCATCTCTACTACTGTATTGATTATTTATATATGAGACACTGCGTGCAATTACTTGTTGTGTGCGTGCTTGTGTGCGCATTGTTTATATACAAACCTGCAATATGATATATGTGTAATTATATAGGTTAATTGCAGGGTACGTAAATTGGTGCAATTTTTAATGTGCCAAATCCGCCTCCTCGCATTGGAGCAAAACAAATTGCAGAACCTTTAACAAAAGGAAAAGAAGGATCTCTCTCTCTCTCTCTCTCTCTCTCTCTCTCTCTCTCTCTCTCTCTCTCTCTCTCTCTCTCTCTCTCTAAAAGAGGGAGGGAGAGAAAAATCAATAAATCAATAAAAAGGCATTACTTTTTTACATAATAGGCAGGACATCACGCAATCAGCTAGCCTCTTTCCTACTTGCAAATAAACTGAAGAAGTATTTGCAAGCACACAATACAAACTTATTGGTACAACTGTTTTTCGTTTTCATGAAATGTTTTTAGCTTTTTTTAACTAATATTTGCGTTTGTTTGAGATATTCTTTTTTGTTAAAAACGCAAAAGTGATTTTGGCTTACCAAAATTGCGCGTATGCCAACACTATTGGTAGACTTAAGAATATTATTATTACAGGCAATGCGCGGCTCAAAGCTTTTAATCATCCGCCGAGTGATGCCGCCAGCGTAGCCGCTAATCGCAATACGCAATAAAGAGATTCCTTTCCTACACTTTGATAAGATGGCGCTTTCTGTAGGCGCACGCGCTATATCTAAATGTATGCGGGGGCTGGACCATGGATATAGAACACGACCAACGTGATTTCGATTTAATTGCGTTTTTTTTCAACACACATCACATTAATCATCATCGACGAACAGCACTTTTCTGAAATCCTATTAAACAAGAGGTTAGCTGACTATATGATGATGGAGTCTTTTGCTATTCTGTCCGTCTGCGACTTTGTAAATTATTATGATTGTGTTATTGTGACTTGATTTTCTTTTGAAGGGCCATATAAACAATTCTAAACAATTCTGACAGGGTCTAACATAACCAGTATCATGCCCTCAATACTTAACGTTGCACGTCTGCCATAGCCTGTAATCTTAGGGGGTATATGATTGTAATCAGAGACTGAAAGAGATAAGGGTCGAGCTCAAAACTTGTCAAACACATCTTATGGATGTCTCCAAACTTTTCTTTGGGTTATTGATCAATAATATATTACTGGATCTTCTTCATACCTTTCTGGATAACTCCAATGTGTTTATGTGTTTGGCACTAGCAGGGTAAATGTCATGTGAATTTTTGAGGCGTTCAATTCAACCTGCTTTCATGATGTCCTTCAGGATTGCTGCAGGACGCTCAAACTCAGCACAAGCTATTGAGAGCATGATCGATTCTCAAAATTCTCTTTGATGTAATAAATTGTTTTGTACTATTACTCGTTGTCTTTGCACCAGTGCTCTCTAGCAAACGATAATGTAACAACCTGTAACTGCTGAATCAGTAGAGGATCTAGGCCTACCATGCTTTCAATTATTAGTGCACTGTTTTGTGAAAGCCCTCGGTGTCTCGCATAACCTTCAATACTGAGAGGAGTGATCAGAGATTTGAAGAGACAAAGATCAAACTTACGATTTTTTAACACACCCGGCAGTTGTCTCGCACCCTTGTCTTTTAAACGTCAACCAATGGTATGCTTTTGATCATCTTAACCTCCAGTAATTTTTCTCACACCAGTTCCTATGTGTTTGCCCTGGTTATGTCTGGTGTATTTTCAGGCCAATATACCGCTCATCAAGATGGGCGACACGCATTAATATTGAGGGTCTGACAATTATCAATTGATTCAGCCATTCTTTCTTGCAATAAATTGTTAGTGCACCACTACTCGTAGTTTGTGTGCTCCTCCCTTTAGCAAAATGTCATACTCCACCAAGTACTATAGAAAACCCGTCCATACCACTTATCTATATTAGGTTTAATTGTACTTCATCACAAACATTTTTGCTTGCTGAATTCCAGACAGTATTGGCAAAGATACTTAGAAGACAAACCAGTGTTTACTTTTTGTATTACGTGTACATTCGCAAAATGAAACTCCTCAGCGATTTTACAGTCAGTAACAACTTACGTTCGGTAAATGAACCTATTATGCCATCAAAAGGAGTGTGAATCAAACTTGCTAAACGTACAGTACCTGGAATGGTTAGAAATACTGTAGTCAAATTTATAGGTTTCTCCAGGTCAAAAAAGGCGCTGGATCAAATCTGTCCTAGCTTGGTAGACAACATGAGTTGAATCTTTTCAAATTAATAAAAATATTGTTGGTCTCAAGATAATTGGTTTTCTATTTTTTTAATTTAATTTTTTAGGCTGTTACAAGAGACTGCAAAAAAACATTGCGGTTTTTAGATTTGTTTATTAAATTGCATAATTTTTGTGGTTTGCCGTATGCGTTACACAAATTACAACATCCTTTTAATCATAAATAACAACATCATTTTAATCTATCGACAGTTTTGCTCTGCTCCTTGCTCTGATCATGTGCAGCTATTCCCAATTGAATAACATAACAACAGCCAATTAGCTGTCTAGTTGTAAAATCCATTATCCTCTGTGAATCTACATGTACAATTCTCAATCACCATACAAAAGTCATGTTTACGTTGAAAAAATGCATACGGATAGTTTCACAGATGACATTTACGTGTAAGATTGCTAATGTCGTTTGTAGGTTTCGTACAAGGTAGGTGGAGTATAACTTTACACGAAAGCACGCAGGTTGAATCTGGTCACTAACCAACTAACTAATAACGTCCACAGCTAGGTAGCTCTTTGGGCAAGTGACTATCTGAGCCGTTGCATTATGTACCGGGGGTGAAAGAGGCTCGCAGTAGGCAATAATGCAGAACATTTTCGTGTAGTAATTTTTGTACTACAATTGGCATTGGAGAACTCAGCCATTTGTAACAAATGGCCTGTTATAAATATTTGGCCATTTGGCGTTTAAGCTGCACTTCAAAAAATTAACAACAGAGTATTAACGCTTATTGCTACCATTTCTGCTGACATTTATTCGTGGTCTCGCATCTATGCCGGACATACATGGAGCTCATAATCACGGAAACCAATAACTTAATGATTTAATGTGTTTTGGCAGTTTTGCAGCATTTTAAGTAACGGAGAGCAAAATTATTAGTGCGAATCTTCCCTAATGAATATTCCGGTTGCCTAACGTAGCGTGAAACTAATTTGTTTAACGCCTGGGCACAGTGGGGCTAGCCTGTTTTCGAAGTCGACTAGCTGCGATTGTTGTTAATTAATTTGTATTCTCGCACAATAGCGTACAAAAGGAGTTGCATACGGATTCAGCCTGTGGGGTCTTTCGTGCAGACTACATCAGACATCTAGTATGACTCTACAAATTTCTGTTCGGTATACTCGCCAGCACTGATGGGTGGATATCTTCCCGAGCCGTCAATTGGTTCAATAACAGTGTTATTATCTGGACGTACAAAGTATACAATAGACTGTCTCGCCCCTGAACCTTGTGGGTCATCAGGTATTATAACTCGGTGTTTCTGGAAGTCAAAGGTGTGCATTAGTCTTAATAGAAATCTCATTTAAAAGAGAAGAAAGGGAAATTTTAAAGTATATCCCAAAGCACTTTCTATCCATACAAAGTTGGAAATATTAGATACTTAGCTGTTTGAACGACTTATGTAATTGGAAAAGAAATTTCTTAATAATTTAAAACATTCTCACCAACTGAAATGTAAAAATGTAGACATGTAAAACGACACTTGCCATTTTACATCACTGACTAAAAAAAGAAAAAACATTATTGATTTTATTGACAATATAAAGTAATTTAAAACTTTGCTTAGTTACCCAAGCATGCTTCGATTATTTTTCAAACTTTACGCAGTATAAGCTTGTTTCAAACGACTTACCATTAAAATTACTGCGCCTAATTGTCTTCACGGAAGTTTAAAGTTTTATACAGAGTTATAGCTAACGCAAACTCATGCTGTATGCAACAAGACAGCATGTAAGTGATGCAAAATTTCAAGACGATTTTTAAGCTTCATATATAAAGAGTGTTTTCTTACGCTTTATGTCACTGGAACAATTAAGCGCCAGTTAGCTACTAGCCAGAAAAAAAAACAGAATAACGAGGAATTAAGAAAGATTGGAGGTACAAACATTTTTCTAGTAAAAAGATGCAAATTTACTGCAGAGATTAACTTGTCCGATGTCCAACGTTGCAACAAGTCAGCGATGTTAACTACAAATGCTCCTTCAACTGGTACTGCTGCTTGATATACACCTTCCCTGTTCATTACCTAAAGGTAAACACTGGTTTTACTAAATTACATCCACGCGGACTTGGTGCACCATTTTATATTACATCACGTACCTGTAGTAGTTTTTGTATAGCCATAATGTAAGAATACACACGATACCGTTATCCGCAATTGTAAGAGAAGCACCAATACAGAAATCATAAATTGATTAATGCAATAACTTCATGCGATACGTTCAAAGCATTAACCTTGATCGATTGAAAAACTAAAGTGTTAAAATTTCTGTGATTGAAAATATTTTGAAATAGTAGGCAAGCGGTTTGTGCCTAAATTAAACCTTTTGTTTGTAAAGAAACGTCGATGTGTTTATATGTACCTAATTATATTGGGGGGTGGGGGTAAAGACCCCCGGGCGGTTCTTTGCTTTGTTGTACGGAGCAAAACGCTCCTTTGCTAAATTTAACGAATTTTAACCCTACATCGAAACATAGTAGTTAGTAAACGTTCTATCTTGTAAATTAACATTCCATAAAATACCTTGCGAAAATTACAAGCCTATGCATTAAATAATGTGGACATAGTAGGCTCCGAAATTTGAGGGCTGGCGGGGCTGTTGCCCCACCTTACTCATACTAATACAGGGCTGTCAGTAATTGCAATAGTGGGTTGCCATTTGTACCTCCAATCCACCGCATCGGTCTTGCCATAGTAATGTTATGGATCCATAATCCGAATGTTCACCACATCGTATTTGTCCTGGTTTCACACTCTCTAGTTTTGGTAATAATTAAAGGTTATATATTTACAACTTTGATGATTATATATTATCATTATTCACAACATCATACATATACTCTATTTCTCATAAAATAGATTACAATAAAATTACAGTCCTCTGTGTTAAAAATATTTTCAATAGTAAAACACTGTTAAAGGCAAATGCACCTGGTGCAAAACTATGAACTAATAGTGCATAAAAGTTAAAACTAAAAGCAATTACATACAAGATACAATAGCTTCACGATACTATACATAGGCACTATACGATTAGCGCAATATACACATAATACATAATACTATACATAGGTTCAATACCATTAGTAAAGTACATGATAAACGTGAAAATTTTCATCAGTATTCACAATACATTCGTATATAATAAATGACAGAAATTCGTGTACAGATTACCGTTTTAATTTTCGAATTATATCTTTCTTCTTGCGTTGCGACTATTCTCTTTCAATTACTGGGGTCGTGGGTATACAAAATTTGAATTAAAGAAGTTAACGTCATTTACATGAGTTAGTTTTTGAAATCTACTTAGTTGCTATTGTTTTAGTTTCTTTTTAAAAATAGCTAGTGATTTTGATTGTTTGATAAGAGATGGGAGGGTTTACCTATTCACTAGGCAAACAAGCAATTTATCTGTGGAACGCCTTCCCATCTATTATTAAAAATCAGATTCACACTGAAATTCAACAAAATTTGTTTATTGCTGTGTCTATGTCCTGAGTTGGGTGGCCGAAGGGTTTAGCTTTCGGACAGCCACCAGGCAGTCTGGAGTTTTAGTCTAGTGGCTGTTAACGATTGGGCATATGCCCTGCATGTTATTCGTTATTTGTGTGTTGCGTCCTTAACTGTATTGTTAACTGTTAGTCGCTAAATAGCCATTAGTGCCTGTTAAATTAGCGACGGTAAATAAATCTTGTCTTTTTCGTTTCTTTAGAAAAAATACATAATTGTCAATCATTTTTACTCACCTTCGGGGTTGCTGATGGCCGGATAGTACAGTGACCTCAAGGTTGTAATGTTTTTTCCAATTCCTATACTTCTGTGATTTTTCTCAAAGAACAGCGGGTCCTGGATGTAAAAAATATATATAACTTATAAAGGAAAGTAATTTGATCGTGCAATTTGATAAATCTTTAGAACTAAATTCGATTTCGAATTCGATTTGAATTCGAAATTTCAAAATTCCATTAGGGTTTCGAGTTCCAAAGTGACAAATTCGATTCGATTCGCTTTCAGGCACAGAATGCTCACGTCTCGTCCTAGTTAGTGTCCCACAGCGCGTGTTTACCTCAAGTTTCAGGCCAACGGCTATGATGTACAACACTCTTAGGGCTAGTTCCTTCAGTCTATTGTAATGATTCATCATAACTTCTCTGAATTCAGGAACGACCTCATCCGGAAAGATCTGCATAGAAAAATAAGTCCTAATAAAGCAATGAATGATGACCGCGTTTTACAAGCAAAGAATAATTGACAGTACATGTATATCCAAACAAACTACACGTAAATATTGAAATACGAGAGAGCTCTCCTGAGACCTGTCAATATTAACGGAGAAAAACGTAATGCTCTTCATAGTCTCAAAGATTGGAATTATTTGTTCAGTAGCTTTAGCCCTAGCGGGCCTCATCAGCTGAATAGAAAGTGCTGGTAACCTGGGAGTGAGTTAATGCACTTCATTTCAGCTGATGTGGCCCGCTAGGGCGAAAACTGCTGAATAAATAATATAATGTTTGAGACTATAAATGGCATTATGTTTTTCTCTAAATGTGTATATTGGTTACATTTCAATATAAGTAACATGAATGTCATATGCCATCTACTATAAGATAAGCATAGACAGTACAGCATTACGTTAACAAAGTGACTGTTACCACTGTTGAAAATCAGACAGTGTTGCAGACACATGATTCGAAATCAAGACATTACGACGCAAGAGGCCGATAGCTCAGTAGCACCCACCTCTACTGTGGATTTATGATCGTTTATATGCGAAGTGCAAATTAGCATTATTTGTAGTGTAATAGTAGTAGCAGCAGTATTCCCTAATTTAAGCGCTAGCGCGAATACAAAAATCTCTGTCCGGTACCTACGTGGTTATTACTAAAAAGCCATTTTACGGTTCCAGCAATTAATCTTCTTCTTCAAGGTCTCATTCCATCTGTTGCAAAGGTTAAGTGTACCAGACAACTCATTTGTGTACACTTGACAACGCCTCGCAGCCCATTCGATTGTATTAGTAACAGTTTTAACAGCTAGCTAGGATCTTACCTTGTTCATTTTTGTTGTTCCTAAGCAAGATCTTGCTAGTAAATCATTCTCTGCACAGACTAATGCATAAGTAAAGCCCACGTAAAACAACTGAAGTTACTGAACTGATGTGGCCGACGGCTTTGCTTTACCCTCGTGTCATGTGACGGCTGTAGTTAAGAAGCGTCGCTGCTGTACACTTAACATTTTACCTACAGAAACTATGCGTGCGCACAACGAAACTGTGAAAAGGCTTATTGCGTATTTGCATAGCTCTTACTAGTATATGCAAACGTGCCTTGCAACTGTTCGTGGTGTAGTACGTTTTATGTACCTTTTATGTGATATGGCTCCTAGATAAAAGTGAACCAGTAACTGCTTTGGGGTGCCATAAAATACGAGGTTTATATGAATATGAAAGGATGCGCACTTTCTCAAATAACATTTTTTTAAGTCTGGGCCCCAATAATCTGGCGCCCTTCGAAATTTGGCTCCTACACAGGTTACAGTCTAGTTAGCCTTCTGGTAAGTACGTTCCTGCTCAAAATGGTGACTGTCTTAAAAAAATTGCCACAATTACAACGCGAAGGCGATGTTCCTGTAAAACCGATGTTGCTAAATGTAGATAAAAAAAGGCACAGGTAAAAATGTCACAATGAAAATGACATAAATGGAAAAATAGGAAAAACGGTCAATTGTTATTTTGGTGCAAATAATTTTTGCAATAAAACTAGAATGCGCTCAGTAGGAAGAAGATCTCCGTCAAGGTCGAAAAATCCTAAACATGTTCGTCTGACTATATACACTATATACATATACTTTAAGGCTATATACATATATAATCAAATGTTATAGACAGCTTTACATAGTTTTCAAAGCGAGAATTTGTCGAAATGGAATCTGGAACTAACTCCTAGTTGTCCGATTTTGTGGAAATAATATTAATTGCCCTATCTTGTAGACAAGTCCTCCTCTTTCCAAAGAGCTATATGTCACTCCCTCTGGAAAATCCACGGTGTGCTTTGCGACTGCTTTTGTATTTGGTGTTTGGTGAAGTTGTGTGAAAAAAAATAATGGGCGAAAAAAAACGCCACTTTGGTAGTTTTCACCCCTCTCCCGTCCAGGAATCTGCCTTAAATAGTGTGTTTTTTGTGCAATATCCATGTTCTCTACAAAGTTTCGTGGAAATCTTAAAAGTTGCTTTTGCGTAATATTCTTACTTTTGTATAATTGACAAAAAACGACCAGCCAAACAAACAGAGTTGGAGCATATTTTACTTGGCTGAGACAAAAATAATTAAAGTAATTATTCCCCACAGTAACTCAAAAGCTAAACTCGTATTCTATGTGTGCCACTTTTCCTATTTTCCCATTCGTGCCATTTTTACCGCGCACCACTGTTGCCACAAAAGTTGCTAAGAGTAAAGACATGTGTCTTTACTCTTGACGTCTCTGAGAGATAGAGAGTGAACAATACATACTGGTTTTTCGTCATCAGTCGTGATGTCATAAGCTTCCCTGATATCAAATGGTCGCTCCTTATTCAAGCTAAAAATACATTTCCATGTTAAAACAGGTGTGCGTTACTTTGGCAATAACATAATTTTACGTTTACTGTTGTTGTTGTTGTTGTCGTTGTCATTATCGTTGAGATTGTTACTGCTGCTGCCTCTGCTGTTGCTGTTGTTGTTTTGTCGTCGTCGTTGCTGCTGCTGCCGCCGCTGCTGCTGCTACTGCTGATACTGCCGCTGCTGCTGCTTGCTGCTGCTGTTTTCTATTAGTGACTTGTAGTCGTGGATGCTGCGGTTTCACAAATAAACATGTTGCAAAATCTGAGAGGCAGTTTAAATTTATTAGTTTAATACACCGTAACGCTAATATAAGGTGGGCAAAATAATACTACAAAATAATTACTATGTCCAGCTAGGATGGCGCCACAAATTCTTTACTGCACCTGCATTGCTGAATTGCATTGAACTTAGAAATCGGGGTACCTTTGTTCCTTAAATTTACTTACAGTCTTGCCTTCCGTGAAAAACTTTAATTAGGCACACGTTTACTCACTTACGTTTCTCTGCCTTGGCATACGTAGCCGTTATTCTTGCCAGGTGGACGGCCGTAGTTCCTCTTCACGTCTTCTGGTAAAACGAAGAACTTTTTACTCACCCTGAGTACTGCATCTATCTGCATAAGAAAATATTTTACTTGGACTGATAACTTTATGACTTGTGTTTCTCTTTGTTAACTGGCATGCGTATACCGTGTGTACATCAACTGGGCGCCTGCAGTTCTTCTTAACTTGTCTTTAACGAACCCTGTATCTGTTTGAAATTAAACTGCGTTAAGGCAAAACTACAACAGCCTTTGCTAATTTTACTGGTTTTAAAATATTTAATATTTATGTATCCTCATTATTACAAAAATTAGATTTCTTAATACGCAATTTAAAGAACACCGCTTGCATAGCACAAATTATTAGTGCCCAATACGTAACGTATTACATACGTTGTGGTTTCAAAGTTCCTGCCATGGCGGTGCGCGGTAAAAATGGCTCAGAGAAAAATGACAAAAATGGAAAGGCAGGTAGAATGGCACAAGAAAATATGGCACGGTAAAAAAAAGTACAGGAAAAATTGACACATACGTTATTTTGATGCGATTTATTTCTATAATAAAACTGGAATGCACTCAGTAGGAAGTAGATCTCTGTCTAAGTCGAACAATCCTAAAAGTATTCGTCTGATTATTTTGACGAAAAAAATTTAACACAAAGATAAACAAGCAAATGTATAAAAATGTACCTGTATTGGTATTGTATAGACTAAACAAAAGATTCACAAAATATTTGTTCATTAAATAGATTTATGATCAATAACGCACGAATGCTCCACACGGTGTTTATCCACCTTTTTCACCATTAATTTTAGCAATGGTAATAGACTGACAAATATTTACGTACCAAGTCACCTTATAAGGCTATACGCATTAATAAGCAAAAGCTATTAAGCTCGGTTAAGCGAGAATTTCTCAAAATGGAATTGGAACTAACTCGTAATTGTTAGTCCTGGTAGAGATAACAAAAAAGAAGCATTAAACACTCCCTCTGAGACCTTCATGAAGTGCTTTACGAATGTTTTTGGTACATGGTGTTCGATCAAGTTTTGCGAAAAAAAACCGGCGAAAAGATTCCCATTTTGACACCTCCCAAGCCCGCCTTTCTTCATGAAGTTTCTTAGAAATTTGTTAGATAGTAGTTTTTGTGTAATAGGCGCACTGTCATAACAGTCAAAAAACAACCAACCAACCAAACAAACAAACAAACAAACAAACCGTGTTGAAGCATAACTTCCTTGGCAGAAGTAATAATAACTACAATAATTATCCGCCACTATGACCATAACCCTAAATACATATTTTACTAAGTGCGCCATTTCTTCCTGTGCCATTTTTACCTACTTTTTCCCATTTGTGCCACTTTTTCCTGTGCCTTTTTTCCCTGTGTCATTTTTACCAGTGCCATTTTTTCTAATGCCATTTTAACTGTGCCATTTTTACCTATATTCAAATATGGCAGTTTCCATGTTGGAGCATTCAGGGATGTCTCATATACATATTAGTTCGGAACCACGGAAAATGTTGTGGAAATTAACCGCAAATCAATTTTGAGTCACGCTACGCTGAATGAGGTGCTATAGGTATACGTTTATAAAGAGGATTTAAAAAGAAATTTTAAAATATGATGTCCTAAAAATGTTTCCATGCAAACAAACAGTTCCATGTTGTTAGAAGGCTTACGTAACAGGTTAAAAGAAAATTCTTAGTAAGTTTTAAAAAATGTTCACGGGACTTCTATGGGCAAGTTTTTTTAGTGCTACAGCTAATAAAATCTCTATATGCAATAAGGCAGCATGTAGGTAATACAAAGTTTCAAGACGAATTTTTTTAACTTTATAATAAGAATTCTCTTTCCTTTTCAAACAGGCTCAATACTTAAATTCCTATAGCACCAATGAGTGGTTTACGTAGGGGCAATCAAATTATAACCTGAGATGTGCAAATATTCTAACCTTGCCACGAGTTAACAAAACCAAATCTGGTTTGTACTCTTTCAAGCATTATAGTTTCACATTATGGAACTCACTTGAATTTACGAGAACTATGGATTATTTTAAAAATTTTGAATTTTTCCTGGACAAATTTGCCTACTGGTTGTCGATATGACTTTTGTCTTTAAGGCAAAATCTTTAAATCGTATTGTTACGATTTTGTTTACCAAGTTTAAATGTAGTAAATGAAAAATCTGTAATAGGTTTCATTTTGCACATGAATATTATTTTTAAATATTACTTTCTCTCTGCTTCTTTTACCTATTAGTCTATATATTTGTGCATCTCAAATTTAAACTAGCTGGTTTGATTTTATAGATTTTACCGTACAAGATGTTTTCAAAGCTTACATCATCATTCATTATCTTCCATTTTTCTGTAACAATGTACTATTAGTCATTACCTGTATTTTAATACACTTACTTTATTGTCGGTGAAAATTAGCATGTGAGGGAATGTTTATTGTTGACATTTGTTTGTAAAAACCGACTTTAAATAAAGTTTAAATGTATATGTGTATCATGTACGTATGTATGTTTATGTAGTTGATGTATATCAACCACTTGATGTAAAAATAAATGTGAAACGTTGAAAGCCTAGGGGTGCAGATGGTAAATTGTGCATCAGAAATTTTTGCTTTTTTGGATATCGCAATCAAATTATCAAAAAAATAGGGCAAAAATAAGGTAATTTTTGGGTACTATGATCGAGCTGTCTTATGTTGTTATTGCAGTTCACTATGCTTTATTATATAATATATGTTTTTTGTACACATGAAAGGCTCAGTAACACCGGGCTCAAAGTGTTTAATTTTCAATAATTATAATGCCCGTTAATGCAGGGCCGATTATGGCCTTTTTTGGAGCTCCTACGCTAATGAAATTATGGGGCTCCCTTAGACGAGCCACCATCTAATTTGCTTGCACTCGTCTCGAATATTTTTTACTTGTGATATATTTTAGCAACATTTGCATAGCTGGGGGTCTGAAATTTCCCAATAAAGGGCTTCAAAGAGGAACCTTATCTCAAACAAAAAGCTACAAACAAATAAAATGTCTCAAGTAAAAGGCCTGAAATAGAGATCCTTTTTCTCAAAAGGGGAGCCACATTAAAATTGAATTTTCAGGGTTCTTGGCATCTTATTAATAGTTGGAATTTTATTTTAAGTTATTATGGTCATTTTAAGTATGCCCCCCCCCCCCAATGTTAAGGCGCTCTACTAGCCTATAGGGTAATCCAGCTCTGTTTTAATGTGAGACTCATGAATAATACAGTATTATAAAAAGTAATACAAGTAATTGTGTTGTGGTTAGTGCTGATAGTACAGGAGAACCGTCTGAACGGCGAACAGTGGACAGTTACGGAATGTGTGAGAACTGAAATTTGATGGTTGTGCGCGCGTGAAAAACTTAAAACGCGTGCGACGCACGCCTAACGTGTTTTAACAGAGTCTTAAAAGAGTTGGCACGTTTGTAAATGTATTTATGTTATTAGTGTACGTACATCGTCTTGCGTTATTCCAGTGTTCGTTATGTAAACAAATCCCACTGTAGTAAAAGCCTTAAGAATCTCTTCTGATAGCTGTTTTATGACTCCCAGATCAGCTGTTGTCCTGTCAGGAACGTCCAATCCGAACTCGTTGAAATCTACAGTTGGTATCATGACTTAAACACTTAAACAACTCCTTGATCACCACATATAGATCTGAGTGCACTGGACTGTAAGGGCAGGTAAATGGCAGACTTTGGATTTCCTATCAACCTCTCAAGGTTAAGTAAAACCATCACTCGGTTGTATAAGTAGCTCGATTGCGCTTTAGAAAGCACACGAAACACTACGTTCATTATTTGAGCATTGTTGATCATTGGTGGACATTAAACGAAAGGCTTACTGGAAGTTAGGCTCATTTCAACGTTCGCAAGAAATACTAGAATTAGAAAGTCTTAGGTATAAAAGTGTGAGAACGCCTCGTGCAATTGGAAAATCACTATAAAATCGCGATCATTTCATGCTTGGGCGCTCATTTTTCCAGCAATGACGACTTCATTATTTGAAAAAAAGCAGTACACTATCTATTTCCGTCAAAAGTATAATGAGCTTTTACAAAAATTAAGCTAATTTTGTGATATTTTTGCCAGAGCATTTGGTACGCTGCAGAAGTTTAAATTATTTTTAAAAACGCGCGCGTACGGAAATTCACAGTGCGCTTGCTAAAATTGTCATGAAGTCCATGAAGTCTAGTAGAAGTTATGAAGTCCACTAGTTACGTCACGATTTTCAAGTGAATGACGGCAACCACCGCGAATGAAAATTTCTGTATAACACTAGTATAAATTAACATTATGCTTTATAGACAGTTTTTGCAAATTTCCTTGCTGCATTTTTCTGAGTTAAATTGATAACAGTAAAATAAACCAGACATACTAAATAAGTTGTCCTTTCCTTTAAATAACTTAGGTAGCTGAATGAAGATCGCCGATTGACGGATTTTCCCTATTTCATAATAAAGGCCATTAAAGTGTATGAACGTCCAAATTTACTATGTTGTTTCCCCTACTAAGTTCTGCTCTGTAGTAAAAAAATGTGACACTAGTGTGATGATTTGATCATGCGCCGCCTGCAAGAGCAGTGTCTTAATTCTGTTAGCAGTACTTAGCCGTGTTTGGAAACACAGAGAAAAGGTTTATTAATAGGATTAATAGAATGAAGTGGTTTTAACTAATTTATTTGGAACCCGGATGTAGCTTTTTCCTGCGGGAATGCTGGACCGTCATTGCTGATAAAAGAAGCGGCTTCTAGCAGAGTAGTAGTGCTTATGGTGTTTGATCCACTCCAGCAGTTACTGCAACAAGCTTGACAACATAGACCAATAACTTTTCCCATTGCAGCAGTAATATGTTGTGGCTTCAGCTAGTGTGTGCGTGAACGTGTTAGGCTGTTGGCCTATTGCAATAATTAAGGCAGCTTTATCTCGTTGTGTGGACCTGTAGCTTAAAGCCCAAGCTGCAATTACATGGTGGCGGCTTCACCCTGTTGCAGCATGTTTACATCTCGTATTTTAGTTAGTAGCATAGGTAGCATATAATAGCATAGACGACACATAATAGCGTGGACGACATATAGTAGCGTGGACGACACATAGTAGCATGGACAACGCAATACCTACAGGTAGCAATTTTAATTAGTAGTTAATTACAAGACTGTGCATGCGTGATTTGTAGAGTGTACACGTATGCGAATATTTCTCTCATTTTTCACAAAATTTGGAAATCTTTGGTACAAATCGAGAATTAATTTTTCTGTGACTTTAACAAGGCACACGTGAATTATGCCTAATCCTGGAAAAGGTAAGAAAAAAGTGAAAATTTGCAACCAGAGGCAAGAAGTATAACGGCAGCATGTGTGGATGTTTTGAGTTCTACAGACGAATCGGACATATTGATAGTAACTACAGCAGGTGAGAAAGAATCAAATTAAAAAATTAGGTCAAGAAAACAGCAAAATGAAATCCCAAATCAAGTTATTTTGGATGACGTATCTATTTCAGATGAGGCCGCGGTTGTTGAAGAAAAATGGAAAAAAGATTTTAAAAGGTTATTCGACAAAATAAAAAACGGTCCAGAAGTACTTTATGACAAAAACTTTTATAGAGAAATAGTTAACCTGAAGAACTTCTATGAAAGAGAGACAAGTAACTGTCAAGTAAATTAGCCGTTAGCACCCGATATTGGATTCATTTCTGTTGAATAATCCTATATCCGAAGATGAAGTGAAATTAGTGTTGTCATCAAAAACCTATATCCGAAGATGAAGTGAAATTAGTGTTGTCATCAGCTGAAATAATAAATCTACTGGAGTAGACGGATTACCTTACGAAATCTTAAGAAACGACAGTTCCACAATTAGCCTATTATTAAATTTATTTAGGAAATGTTTTGAAAGTGGAATTACTCCTGCAATATGGAATAGTTGCATAGTAAAGCCTATATCTAAAGCAGCACAAAATGATCCACGTGTCCCACTTAATTAGAGGGGCATAAGTTTGATTTCCACTGTTTCAAAATTTTACAGTTCTATTATTAATAATAGATTGATCAAAATTATTGAAAGTAATAATATCCTTTCTGATGAACACAATGAGCTTGCGTCGATCATATTTTTGTATTAACTTCTATTATACATAAGCGCCAAGAGTTGTGTTTACCTACCTTTTGTAAACTTTTGATAGAGTTGATAGAGACCTTCTATTTTATAAGATTTTACAGTGTGGTATAACTGCAAAACTGTATAATGCTATTAAATCTTTATATAGTTGTGATTTAACACTAGATCATGTATTAAATTAAATAATAACCTTTCGGCATAGTTCTTAACTGAATTAGGCGTTAAACAAGGAAAATAATGTTTCATGCACCCTGTTTTCTATATATATAAACGGATTGACTGAAGATTAACCGAAAACCGTTTTGTTAATATATTACTATATGCTGACGATATTGTACTTATAGCTGAGTCACCTGAAAGGCTGCAAAAAATGTTGGACATTGTTCGCAATTACTGTCACAAATGGCAACTAAATTTGAATGAAGAAAAGACCAACGTAGTACATTTTAAAACCAAGATGATGCCAAAAACTCAATTCTGTTTTACTCGTGGGTCTAATAATTTATCAGCTAAAACTCAGTGCAAGTACCTTGGTATTGTGTTAGATGAATTTTTACCTTTTGAGAAAACAGGAGCTATTTTAGCTGACTCAGCTAGTCGTGCTTTAAGATCAATCATTGCCTAATTGTATACGAGCAAAGGATTGTATTTCACAACTTATATGAGATTGTTTGAGCTTGTGTTTCCAATGCTTGATTATTGTGCTGTTATATGGGGTTTCAGTTCATGTGAAAAGACTGATTCTATCCAAAATAGGGCCATTCGTTCATATATGGTGAATACTGAAAAACTTGCTTTCATTACGAATGATGATGTTTTAACTAGAAGCGTTTTAGGGTTATGTTCTGGGAGTCATTTGAAATCATTTATAATTGGCTTTTAGTGCACTCTGTAGACAAACTCTCTATTTATTGACAGTAATTCCACGAGAGAAATGATTCCATATTTATGATTCTGCGCAAATTATTATATATCATGCACTTACACTATCCACTAAAAATTAGTTTTATTGGTGCAGTTTACAAAGTGTATGCAATGTAATTTCGTTAGAGTGCAATTATTGGAATAAATAGCGATTTTATATTGTGCTCAATTACATCAAAGATTAAAGTTTAGATCAGTGTAATTTGTTATGGTACGTAGCCATAACATAATTTTTTGTATTTTACATGCGTAGAATATACAAAATACTAGTCATTACGATTATGCCGTTTTTGAGTAATGATTTTATCTGTATTTATCTACGCTTTTCTCACTTGTATATATTTTTAACCCTTTTTATTAATGTTGTTTCATTGTATTGTCTTTGTATGAAATGTACTACATATAAACGAAATTAATGGTATATACGGGACGGTTATCCTATAGGCTAGTATATGATAAAGGCCTCTTTTCAGACTGAGTCATGACTGTGACTGCATGGAAAGATTACCCAACCAAGGGTATTACTATAAGCACCTAAACCTATAATTGTAAAAGCACAGACAGTACTCTTAACGTAAATTGCATATGTCATATAGAATTAACACTGTCATATAGAATTAATATGATACTAGACTACACTGTAGTACAAATAGGCTACAGCCTAGGGCTCTCGGCTTGGGGTCCTCAACCTTGGTAACATTTGGTAAAAAAAATGGTTGAAATACGTTCTAATTTTATTTGGAATAAATAACAAAATTGTGATATTTCTTAAAGAATATTTTTATTGACAAACAAAAGAGAGCTATCCTAGTTTATCTAGTGAATTTGCGATAAGTTTACTTCCAGCTATGTAAATGTCACTAAAATATATATTTACGAGTAAAAGAATATTCAAGACCGGTGTGGGTGTTAGAGTTAGAGGGTGGCTCCATCTGAGGGGCCCATTTATTTCATTAGTCTAGGGGCTCCAGAAAGTCCGGCCCAGGAGATATATATTTTATTCTGAACCACATGTTTTCGTACTTAGGTATCAGTTGGAAAGCGTAACATGGACTTGACGGGAAATGAAACTGAGCTGCAGCTTCCTGATAGTGAAACACTCACACTGGTGACCAATATTTTAATGCACACAATCGCTGGTGTTGTCGAGTTATCGAATCTGCTGGTGATTATAGTTTTAGTAAGATACAGACATTTGCAACAATTCAGTAACTGGTACTTATGTAACTTGGCAATTGCTGATTTATTGACAGGGACGTCTTTGCACCTTCTAACGTACGGCTTAGTCACATTAAAACCGTACAGGTTGTCCAGAATCGAATGTTTATCGCTTTACCAATCTTCTGTTCTCTTCAGCGTCGAGTCGCTGGTGACATTGCTGGCTCTGACAGTCGACCGATACATCGCCATTAAGCACTCACTGCATTACAATCTGATCGTCAAGAAATGGAAGGTCCAGCTGGTCATCTCCGCTTCTTGGACGTACTCCTTCGCTCTTAGCTTTCTGTTGTATCACAATGACCGGTTTCATCCCATTCATAATTGTCGCTTCGAGCTGATTGCCAACCGAAACGTTATCACTATCATGAACGTTCACTTCTTTCTCAACGCCACTGTGTTGCTGCTCCTGAATACCATCATCATGGCCATCGCTCGCCGTCACATGCAACAGATACGACCCGATGATATAACGTCGTACCGTCGTAACGTCAAATCTGCCAAAATCATCTTCCTCGTTGTTGGGACTTTCATTGTTTGCTGGATGCCATTCAGTATAATTAACATCAGTGTCATGGAAATGGACTCCTATACCAAACATTTAGTTCATATCCGCAGATTCGGTTACATTTTAGTGTACATGAACTCTTTCATGAACCCAATTATCTACATAAGAAAAAATAAGGAGTTTCGGGAATCTGTCAAGAAAATGTTGTCTCTTGAAACGTTGATAAAGTGTTTCAAGAGCAATCGTACCAACGTGTGAAGTGAGCGCAATATTTTGCGTGTGCTTATTGATCCTGTACCACCTTTTGTGAAAAAAAACGAATTGGAATGTACGCTCATCATTCACTCATTATTGAATATTGGTAGCAAAATAGAGAGCAACAATTTACTGAAATAAAATGTGCATTTCCAAAGTTTATAAACAGAGTTGAGACGAGAATGTTCCTGTTGCGGCTTAACAAATGATATAACCTGTACACCAATATACAGAGGCTAATGTTTTATTAACTTGTTAACAAAATCTGGCATTTTCTTGCTGGGTAATAGGTTTATATAAAGCATCCGGTTTATCCGCACCTCATTCTCAACTGAAATTTGTGCAATAAACGTTCAATTCACACTGAAATTTACGCATAGCAATTGATAGTGTAATTAAAAAATAAAATATCATAATTTTTTATATAAAAACTAAAAACGAAAATTACCAATCACGTTGTCAAAACTGAATGATTCAAACCTAAAATAAATTGATGGCGCAATTTAAAAATTGACTATTGTAGAAAAAATTTGCTTTATTGAAAAAATTACATTTTGTATTGTAACAAAAACTTTACTTTATAAAATTCTAGTGTGAATTTAATGTTTATTACAAAAGCTTCATTTGAGAATGGTTTAGGAATAAACCGAACGTCCTGCTTTGTATGAATCTAATGCTTTAATGCTTTATTTGCACGGGAAATATGCAAATTTTGTTGAATCAAAACATATGTTGAAAAGCATGAACAAAATGCTGACAATTCCAATTTTTACATTTTTGAGTGTAGCGGATGCAATGCCCTTTTTGGTTTTGCTTTATTTTCCAGATATTAGCACAGTACTGAAACCTGTTTATTTGTTTAGTAATTACTTAGTTTATTAGTACTATAGTCTATAGTTATACATCATTTCTCTTTTCAAATTGGAGCACTTCGTATGACCACGATATCTTTTAATGCAATAGTAATTCCTCGTTCCAGAACTGCAGTACTTTAATTTTTCTGTCTGTTATAACACGTCACGTCATGTTACTCTTGTAAAATTGTGACGTTGTAACTTTATATTGTTAGCATCATTGTTGCTTGTAATGAGACACATTGGAGATCTCATTCTTGTCTATAGTATCTGTCTAAGGGTCCTAATATTACAAGTGTATTTAAATCGTTAATTAATTTTAACTAATTCAGTAGCGTATGTGCTCTGTTTGTGCAATTGCTTTAGCTGGATTCACATCTGTAATTTTGCCACAAACTCTTCTCGAATGTTTATAAGTTACTGCTTATTAAACTGAATGTTAGTAATACATTTTGAAGTACAACCTAGTAAAATTTGCATACCCTGTAAAATTGATTACTTCATCTCAGAATAAAAAAGCTTTTGGTTTCTAGCACATTAACATTGGTGTTTGTATTCTCTTCATTGAGGTTATACAAATATTGACATAATTATTTCGAATCTCAATAGGACCCGCTATACAACAAGATGGTTAATCAGTCATGCTATAGAAACCACGCACTACCTCAGTTTGACACTAATCTGAACTTTATTGTAGTGTGATGCCTTTTTGGTCACTTCTTTTAATTTTTTTGGACTTAAGTTTCAAATTGCAAACCCAATTATACATAATTATATAGCAGTTACACATTACACTTATTTTATTGCTAATCCCTACAGTTTTTAAGTTTCCAGTGAAACACCCAGTTAAAATTGTCCTATATCTGATACTCTATAAACCACAAAAGTTTGATTACCCAATTCATTATATTTCATGAATTGTAACAATTTTACTTCTAATAAAGCTTCATGCAACTGAAATGTAAAATTAACTTGTAATATTGCAGATCACGCATAATTATTAATCTTGGATGGAATAAAAGCATATGCGTTATGCTATTTTTAGCTGCAGAACGCAAAGCGTCGGCTTGTTGTCTAGCAATTTGTAAACCTACTAAATTAGACGTCATTTGAGACACTTCGCCAGCTATTAGTACATAAATTTGTACGTATTTTTCAGGGAAATTTTTCAACATACCTAAGCGCCCACATTCTATACAGAAGAAACCTAACAAAGTACGTAAGTATTTAGTAGTACAACATACATGTAATAATAGTAGGCTACAATTAAACATACGCAATTTTAGCAATAGCAAAGGAATGTGTACATTGAAATTATAACAACAGATCTACTGGCCCAAGTACTGTATTAACAAACATTTATTACTAGTTTGCAGGCACGTGACTATTAGTATAGCTCATTGTGTAATATACATGTAAAGCATTTTTGAGTATCAGGCAAAATAATTAGTTAACGAAATCCATATTACATTATACAAATCCCAAATTATAAACGTTAATTTCTTTGCACTCTTTTATAGTCAAAAAGGACGAATTAGCAATTAACAAAAAGGGAGAAAGTTTAACAGCTGTCTAATGATCCGTTTAGTAGTGTGCTCTTGTAGCTAAGTCTCGTTCTTGCTGGATGCGTTCATCATAACATTCGAATCCAGAGTCTCTGATCCTACGGCTAGCGAAGAAGACGGATACACTTTGCTTCCAACTCCAGTCACACCTTTCCCACTCTGGGTTACATTAGATGTGCCGAAATCAACCGTGCCGATCTTGATCATGTAAAACTAAAATAGAAAATACAAATAATTGCAAGAAAAGAATCGAGTGCAAACAATCCTGAAATACACAAACTTGAAATTACCAATCTGTAATTAGTTCGGGAGCCAAAGCTCAAAACACGGTCAATTAAATGAGTTTCGTTCGCTCAGTCTGGTAACTAATTTTCACTAATATCAGATGACCGAGTGGACGTCACTGCTTACTGCCTAGGTGGCAATACTAATTTTCTGGAGAGCCTTGCGGGTGGTACGGGCCAAATTTGTGGGACCATCCCCAAAAAACCATGTTACGGCAAGCAAGGAGTTCAATGCTGCATCCATCTAAGTCTTGAACATTTACTCTGTCTAGTGTTATTCTGGAGACCATTGTGTTCAACTAGAAGTGGAAAAATTTTGAACACCACATCAGGGGTTTATTGAAATAAAGTTTTTTCTAGTCTACATTATTTTTTAATTGTAGATTTCTATCTAACTAATGTATTGCTCTCGACATTGTTATATAAAATTCCGGTATCAGTGGTTACTCGCAGTGGAGCATTAGTTGAGCATGAGACATTTAAGAAGCAATGCTCAAAGAACTTGTTTGCTTAAATGCGGTCACACTCAAATAATACATCTTTCAATTTCACTATACCTTCAATATTATACAACTTACTCACAATAGTGCAATGTAGATAGTCACAGTGATTATTAAAATAATACAATGCACTATTTTTGTTAAACAATTATGGCCCATTGGTGATAGAATGCACTCCTGTCCTATTCGATTATAGACAACAATATGTCAGCATCTGACTTTTAATATATATTTTCTTAAATTTTAATTTTACCAGGTTAAGTCTTTCCAGTTTACGCTATGAATAATATTCGTCACTTCTGCATGAAATCAGGCACTCAAACAGCTACTAATGCACAAATAGGATACTTATTTAACATCTTAGCAGCCATATGTCTAATACTTCAAGAATAGGTCACCATATATGGATAATAATACAAATTGTATTACCCCGTAAGCGTCTTGATTCTATCCCCCTGCACTTGCAAGGTAACGTGAACTAAAAGGTGAAAGTCTCTGTCCCGCCACAATTATTCAACGTTAGCACTGTTAATTAGATACTCGCTTTCAGTGTGACGAAATGTATAAAAATGATGTAAATAAGACACCCACAACTAATTACAAAAAACAACGACGTGTTCTTCTTTGGTGATTTAATTAAATTAAATTAGAATTAAATTCAATTAATTACATTCAAACCCAAATGTAAGTTCATTACCATGAAATATTATATTACCTAATACCTGTAGGCACTTACATTAACTCAATTAACTCAGGCAAATGAACGCAACGATACTACTAATTTAATACTTTGTAGCTTGCAAAGAATATGGTCAAGACATACTTTTGGTACGAAGATGAGCAACAACGTCATAGCCGTTGGCACTTGCAGCTGAATGACATGAATAAGATAGATCAAGTCTGGTCCAACAGTACCCAACATTACCTGCCTAGAAAAAAAATACACAAATAAGTTAAATTAAGTCTGGTCCAACAGTACCCAGCATTACCTGCCTAGAAAAATGTATGAATAAGTTAAATCAAGTCTGGTCCAACAGTGCCCAGCATTGCTACCAAGCTAGAAAAATGTGTAAAGAAGTTATTGTTCCTAGTATTACCACATTTGAAAAACGTTAAATGCTAACTACGATAAGCGAACCTGGTCCTCCAGTCCTGTTCCTAGCATTACCTGCCTAGAAAAACGTATGATTAAGTAAAATCAAGTCTGATCTAACTGTGCCCAGTATTATTTGCGTTGAAAAGACACATAAACATGATAAGGCAAGTCTGCCTAGAAGAAAGTGTAAATACTGTAAGTGAGGCCCAACAATACCAAGCTAGAAAAATGTGTAAATAAGTTACTGTTCCTAGTATTACCGCATTTGAAAAACGTTAAATGTTAACTACGATAAGCGAGCCTGGCCCACCAGTCCTGTTCCTAGCATTACCTGCCTAGAAAAACGAATGACTAAGATAAATCAAATCTAGTCTAAGCGAACTGAGGATTACTTGACTGGGAGAATGACTGAATGAATCAAGCCTGTGGTATTTGAGTCAACGTCGTCTCAATTATTCAGTGATTATAATTATAGTTGCAATCTTGATAATAAGTTACTAAATCAGTACAAAACAGAAATTTTAAAGGATTCCATTTTGCAATGCAACGTCAAACGTTTTTGCAAAATTATAATGGAATTAAAACATTCCTACCTTATGATAACAAGAAAGTTGCTAACAATAATCGTGTTGTAGATCGCCCAGGAAATAAACTTGCTCTCGTTGAAACTAGATGGCGCTTTTCGAACACTGTAGCACAAGTATGTTCCCCACAACAGAAAAAGCGCTTGTCCTGTAAACAATCTGCGCATTACCTAGCAATCGCGTCTTAAATTCTTAAATTTCTTAAATTAAGTTTTACATAACTGAGTTAATGTTTAATGCTTTTTGTGCTATTAGAACGTACCAATTTTAGCTACATGATCCCACCAGCTGGATGAGCAATAATAAAACTTCAGCTCGTCGGGGGTCAGCAGCGTATAAATGTGAGGGGGATCACTCAGCGTCCACGCGGCTAAGAACGCAATAACTGCCACCACTATCGGTATTAATCTCTTTGCCAGCTCCCGATCACCAAGTCGAACTTGCTTAGCTGATGTGACCTTGAAAATTCTTGCAATCCTACAAAGGTTATCAAAAATCACTGAGTTACTTACAACGTAGGCCTAATTATCATGCCTTTGAGTACGAATTAAGTATGAAACATCTATTTTATTTAACACCTATTGGTATGTGTGCGACTAATTTTGTTGAGAGAGAGAGAGAGAGAGAGAGAGAGAGAGAGAGAGAGAGAGAGAGAGAGAGAGAGAGGGGGAGAGAGAGAGAGAGAAATAAAAAAGAGAGAGAAAGAAAGAGAGAGAGAAAGAGAGAGAGAGAGAGAGAGAGAGAGAGAGAGAGAGAGAGAGAGAGAGAGAGAGAGAGAGAGAGAATGAGACAATGTTATCTAAACATGTTTCAATTGATTTAGTAGGTTCAATAGATTGTGCAACCATGTCCTGCCGACAACTCCTACTATTCTTCTGTAGCCACATGTACTACTTGCAGGCCGAGGCGGGACGGGACTAGAACGGTCAGTGTCTTTAAAACCAAATATTTTCCAAAGTCGGAAACAGAAGAATTTTATCCAAAAACGTTAGTTTACTGTCTAGTGTGAACTCCTTGGCGTATTACTCTCCACACTTCTCGCAGTGATTAGAGAAGTGAGTGTCAGCTTCAGCTTACTGTCGGAGAGTAACTCGCAGCACGTTTTGTTCTCTAGAATGAACACGCTTGCGAGTTCCTTAGCGAGTTACTTGGCGCGTTTACTTGGCGAGTATGGCTAGAGATGGATCATTCCTTGGTTTAAAAACGAAACGGAGTTATCTTTATTTAATCTGTAACAACAAGCACTGAATTGATGCCAGTGCGGCAACACTGCTTCACACTTTTTTATTTCACCAGTTCAATAGATTAACACCAAAAAATATTTTAAGACAAAAGTTTCCTAAAATTGATTCATACTTTTCATATATTCATATTGCTTTATATAAGATATATGCCGCTTAAACTCTTTATTGATTTCAAAATGAAATTTTAATTAAATGCATCTACTACAAAAAGGTATGATGCCTGCCAACAACAACAAAAAATAGTTATAGCAAACATCAGTAGATGACAGCATCTGCGAAAAAGGTAGCAATGACTGGCACAGATTTTGGTGTTCAAAAACTGCAAGTCTTGCTAGCTCGTCTTAAATGTACATCTTAGAGAAAACAACAACAATTCAACAGCCTAGTGAAACCTTGCAAAATCATTTTGCACGTAGTTGAAACCACGTGAGATTACAAATGCTCCTAGGCCCATCCTGATGATCATTAATTTACGAACATTTTACATAGTCTTTGCAAACCACTATTTTAAAGATGATTACTTGTTACAGCAGTAACAGCCAGCAGCTTTTATTGAAGCAAAATTATAGACAGAGTACAATGCAATGTGTCAACAGTTTTCCAAGCGAGAATCTTCCGAAATGGAACCTCCAATCAACTCGTAGACGCTCTACCCTGGTAGAGGCATCCTTAAAAGAGACCCATATCATCGCGTACCTCTGTTCAACCTCTTTTCAAAGAGCTAGATATCTGCTTCCTAGAGTCCCAACAGGCTCAGCAAGAACGTTTCGGTCAAAATTTCGAAAAAAAATCGTGCGTTGGGTCTGGGAAAACGCCGGTTACGGGATTTTAAATACGCCTGCTACACTCATTCAATCATTACAATTCATCTACTCAACAAATGGACTATTAAACCATTACCAATTCCCCTATTCAACCAATGGGCTATTCAGCCATTACCACCACTACCCCGGCGTTTTCCCGATTCTAGAATTAAGAGGTACAAGTTTTGCGAAAAAAAACGGCGAAAGGGACCACAACCCCCTTCCTCAACAATAGCGATGACATAATCAGCAATACTGTCGTATACATCAAAAACAAAAATATCATTACATTGTTATTACATATCGATCAGGTAGTTGATATGATCCTGTGTAATGATATGAAAAACAAACCAGCTAAGGTACCTCGTTCTCCTGCAGCTCTCTACCTCACATCTTGAACTGTGAAAACGTTTATGATCTTTAACATACTTTATTAAAATTTTATTTTTTTGCCAGCCTGGTGTCCCTTGAGCCGTAGTGCCCTAAGCACGTGCTTAGTCTTCATCATCATCATCATCATCATCATCATCATCATCATCATCATCATCATCATCATCATCATCATCATCATCATCATCATCATCATCATCATCATCATCATCATCATCATCATCATCATCATCATCATTATCATCATCATCATCATCATCATCATCATCACCACCATCATCATCATCATCATCATCATCATCATCATAACCATCATCATCATCATCTCTCACCATCACCATCACTATCGTTATCGTTCATCGTTGCTACTTCCACTGCTGCTGTTGAATGTTTTTATGTGCTTTATTGCGCATACAAAGACGACATAGAAGAACAAGTTTCACACCTCCATGTTCTCAGAAGTAGTGCACCGTAAGTGAGAAAATAGCCAACGTTCTGCAGCCATGGCAGAATCATACAGAGTATGTCATTTGGTTTAAAAAACAGCAGTATTCCTTCTACGCACATGATGAAAACGCCAACTAGTATCACGTAACAGAACAGAGGACTTGCTGCTTTAATGATCTGAAAAAGTAATTAACTTTCATGCATACGCTATATAAAGCTATTTCTGTTATAAGGCATTGTTAGAAAGATCACTTTAAAGTAAAATCACTTTTCTGGGCGGCTTAACGTCAGAATCGAATTTGAAGTTTTGTAGCTTACAATGAAACTAAGGGGCAAACGGAATAAGCAACTTGTCACGGAGTGTGTTTGCGACGGAAGCTAAGAACAGCGCCGAGATATATAGGCTAGTAAATACAGGTGGATGGTTGCCGGGTTCGGTACTCACTCTAGGTGTTCCTGATTCTGACAGTTGACCTTCCAAAAAGGCAGGATGTGGCTCAGACACATCTGCTGTTCAGTACCTCTTGTTAAAGATATAATGTTGCTACACCTGATTGGATGGCACGCAATTTTTAATGTAAGGGGATCTGATTCCCTACTGGTTACGTTGTAAATGTTACTATACTTATGTGCAGTGTATAAGTGCACATGGCCATATATCTGTAACTGCAACTGTGTATACACTTTTTACTCTGTATAATTTGTTCCAAAAACAATGTAATGTCTTATTGTAATAGCGTAGATAATTGCCTAGGTACCGCTCTTGCCTCAACTGACTTCGTTGAGCTGTGCCTGCCGTTGAATGCTACATTCTGGCTTGCAGTCTGCCGAATTGCATGAAAAGATGTATGCGTCACTTTTCCCACGATTGGGTTTAAAGCACAAGAAAACATTCTTCATAAATAAAGCTTAAAAATTTGTTTTGAAATTTTATATCACACATACTGCCTTACTACATACATGCATAACAGCAGTAAGCTGTATAAAACGTAAATTTAAACTCACTCGATGACCATTAGTTGCAGAAATTTTGACGGTAATTTTGACAGTCATTTGAAATAAGTTCAGATAACATTGCGTAAAGTTTGAAAAAATAATCAGAGCATTCGCAACACGCTGTTCGTTAACTAAGCAAAAGTATAAATTTGTTTATGAGGTCAATAGGATCAAAAATGTGTTTTTGGTGAATCAGTGACGCACACTGGGAAGGTGATGCTGTGCCGTTTTACCAGGTGGCGCAAATATTTAATTATTGAGAATCTTCTTTTCGAATTACATAAATATTTCAAACAGGTAAACGTAATGCTAAGTAATATAACTTTGTATGGAAAGTTCTTTGAAGTTTCTTTTAAAATTAGTTTTTCTTTCCCTTTTAAAGTTCTGTTCCAAGTGCTTACAAGCTGCGTATAATATTTACGTCCGTATTCCATTTAGTTTAAAAAATCTGCACAAGCTTGGGTCAATTACGGAAAAAAGGATGTCGTTTCTGTTACCATACTTAACCAAGTAAGGAATTGAATTATATTAGCCAACTATTAATAAGTCTATAACGTACCGCTTGTGTACGGTATTTGTAGACGCATATAGTGATGCCCAAAGCTAGACAAATGTCACCGACGATGACTGCAAGAAGAATTAGACGACTCGCCATATTGTACTCCACCATGCACGGGGCGTCATCATTGCATGTGTCACAACCTTCTGCACATGGCAAACACTTGAAGCGTTCGATGTCGAATGACTCTTTGTTACTGTTTGCATTTGAAAAAGAGTGAATAAGTTAATTAAACAATAAAAATGTTATTTGTAGTGGATGTATTCTTGGCGTCTCCTGGGGCTGATTTTATATTTGTTACCAGAATGTTTGTAAGTTCATTATCAAAAAACTCGTTAAGTCCTCCAGGCTATCATACTGATGTTTGGTTAAATTAATTTATTTATCTACTACTTTATACGTATCGGCAAGCAAAACATGGCTGAGGATTGCCTTTCAGTCAACGACTCCCACACCTCCCTCCTCGGATGCTTCGCCATTTGGTATGATATCGCTCACATCAGTTATTTTAACACAAGTAAAGTTAGATCCCCAAACCACAGGAAGTTCCTTATTCAAGTATGTGCATATATCATGAAAGGCACTAATTCAGAATTATCCTTTCTGAATTTCATAGTAAACAACAGCAGACGAGCAGAGAAATCACTGCGTATGTGGTTTATGTAATTCTATCAAACAAAACAAATTCTTCTTTCTGATTTCATTTTTGGCTAGCACAAGAAGGATGGAAGCTACAGTAACTGATGTAGCTGCTTCTTTCTGACTTTTAGCGCGAACGTTTTAAATGTTCTGCCTTTTTAATGTTAAATTTTGAGCCAGTTGAAATTATGACAACAAAAATACAATTAATTATGAATTACACAAATTACATTTCCTTTGTTAACGTAGGAGTTGGGAATTAATATATCATTTTGGTCGATTAAACAAATAGCAAAGATGCTAAAATTAATCATTAATATTAACAATCAAATTAAACTGAACTAATAAACCAATTAAATTTGACATTTAAGAATAGCCATATGTTGTATAAGCCATGACTTACAAGATATGTTCCTTTTCTATATCGAATCCAGAGAACGCTGGTATAGATGCAGTGACGTTTGGAAAGAAGAAGCCATCTTGGCAGTAACACATGTAGGTTCCGCTCATGAAGCCCAAACCCCTGACTGGAACGCACTAGACGAAGGAAATCGGACTTCTGTGTGTGATAATGATGATGATGATGCTTATTTTTTTATATACATGTTTAATTAAACGGGCCTCTAGTTGCATGCTAAGATTTAACTTAAATATAAGTACACACACGCACGCGCGCACACACACACATACGTTGATACATTAATGATACAATGTTAAATATATGTATAGCGAATACCATGTTACTAAGACTGTCAAAATTATATTCAAAAATACATTTGCCGCAATTAAAAAAATTATTACAAAATTATTATTGTGCCATATCACAAATTAACATAGAATTGATATTTATCATGATGATTTAGAGAATATTTGCATCAACGTAGGCACATCTATATTTTATATCTAGTTTGTATATGAGCAATATCACTGAAAATTTCCGTACAGCAATAAAATGAACTAAATTTTGCAGCACCATACATTTAGGTATTACAACATATGTTAATAATAAAATTTTCCTTTACAATATACAAATGCGTCAGTTAAAGATATCCTTCTTAGTATGCAGATGTCGGTAATACACCATGTTTTAAAACTGTCATGTCTGTTAGCAAAAAAAAACAAGTAGAGATGAAATAATTATGAAGCGCACGATTTTTACACCAAATAAATAAAATGTAAATGAACACATATGAATTCTTTTGGCAAGTGTGTAAGGTGAGCGGTAAAAGAACCACCGGAAAAAGGACCACAGTGAAATGACCACCAGACAAAGGACGACCGGTCAAAGGACCACCACGGACAAAGGACCACCTGTCAAGGGATGGACTGAGGACCATCAGTCAGAGGATCACCGTGTTGATAGCAACTCGTGTTGATGGGATGGACGTGTTGATAGCAACTTGGATGAAATTGCAACTTTTATTTTTATGTTCATTTAAATTTTTTTCATACATTAAAAAAGTACTACCTCTACCCCAATTTAATCACATGGATTGGAATGAATTATTACATAATTTCTTAAAATTTTTATCTCTCACGTTTACTAACACTGTACATATAGTACAACACTGTATATACAAAATCACACACACACACACACACATATATATATATATATATATATATATATATATATATATTATATATAACACACACACACACACACACACACACACATATATATATATATATATATTATATATATATGTGTGTGTGTGTATGTAATTTTGTAATTTTTATTGCATTGCATTGTATTGTATTTCATTTTTATTTGTACTTTATATGGTTTTAGGTACCTGAACAAAATTTGAATTGAATCGAATTGAATAGTTATAGAAACATGTAACTAATTTACATTAGATATTTTAGAGTTATGAAGCTATTTCTAGCGCGAGCTGCATGTATTGTAAACTGTAGGATTACAGTTTACTTTGTTTTCCAGTAACGTTTAGTACAAAAGTAACTTAGGAGCCTTTTAGTAAGAAGTATTCAATTTTAGAGTATTATGTTTATAGATTTTATTTTTGTGCGTCATTTTATGTTTTATAGGATTAGCCTGCTGATTTCCTTCTTTCATGCTATTTTAATATATGTATAAATATCAATAAATAAAATAAAATAAATAAATAAACGTTGATAAAAATCTGCAAAATTATTAATATTAGGTGAATTGTTTCGGATCAAGTCTACTGATACTATTTCAAGGCTGTCCTCATTATTATCAGCAACCGGAATCTATATACATTTTAGCCGTGAGTTGACTAAGATAGCAACAGCTCCGCCTTTATTTATTTGTCTGAAAAATTTAAGCTAACCAAGGCAGAGGAGATACTGTTATCCTGTACGTTTCTGTTATACAAGCAATGTCTAGATGACGCATGTGTTCGTTAAGTGAAAATCAGACCCAATCTTGCATTATATCTCAAAATAATCTAATATGTAAAATATTCATGCTATTATTTCAAGAATGGCTTACGCGAAAGAATTATTACCACAGAAACGTAATTTTGCGTTCTCGCGACTTGTTTTTCGCTGTTGTATGTATTTCGTCATTCACTAGCTTGTTGGTCACTAGCAATTCTACCCAGGAAACACATTGCACAAAAAACAGATGCTATACCGGTCAGTTCAGAGGTGTTCAGTTGTGACGTAGTACACACGTTCGAGAGCTCAAGCGTGAGCACAGCGGTAAACTGGAAATTTGAATTTTAAAGTTAAAATTTGTCGAGATTTCATGTACACGGCTGAATGTTGTACAGTAACACCAGCTTGAGGAATATTTGCGCTGTTGAAAATTATGTTCAGTTATGATGTCAACACTAGTTGAGCTCGCCCGCTAATAATTAAGGAAAAGCTTTAGCATTATTAATGATGTTAAAATGTGTACTTTTACCGTACTTCAAAATGGGGAAGGAGAAGAAAAATCATCTTGTTAACTTACTCTTAACAGATTTTGCTTTAAATATTAAGCATATGTATCTTTCCCAGGGCTAGTTTCCCTTATTGTTAGCATTCGAACCAATTAGCTTTCATTTTTTCACTGTGTAGCTGATGGTGTTTTGTGTGAATACCTTTGTAGTTGGTTGACACAAATGAGTTCCACGAAACACATCAGACGGTGATGACGACACTGTATCAGCGTGACCATCGTCGCACTGATTTATGTCGATTCTCGTTAGATCGATGTCAGCGGAAACAATGGCCCTGAAAAAAACAAAGATCATAAACAAAGCTCATAGCGTACGCTTGAGTCACAGGCGGCTTAGCTGGCGCGGGTGAACGTGAGAAATCAAACTGAGTCTAATGGACACTGTCATTAGGCGTCAAAACACCTGCTGTATAATGCGAGTCTTGGTAATTTGCACCGCCATTAATGTATCCATTTACTGAGTATTTAATTACAAGAAGATTCAATTAATCTGATTTTGATGATGAAATCTTACCAAATGATATTTAGGTTTCTGCCGCAAATCCTGGTGTTTGAAACACTAATTATTGTAATCAGCTCTCTGGCAACATTAATTTTATAAATTTCAGCCTAGCAATACTGGTGGCCATAGAGCCACCTGTGTTAACTAAGTTTGTTAGAATTTGAAAAGCTGCAATGATTTGCGATCACTCTGCTGTCCCTCTCCCTCGAGCTTCACATTCCTGACGCTTTGGCAATTGTTTTCTCGCAAATATAGTATGCTTTTCACTACAGTCTGCAAAAGGAATTCTCAACCATTCTACGTCATTCATCATCATCATCATCGTGATCATTACCATCATCATTGTCATCATCGCCATCATTATCGTCACCAGCAATAAATAAATTCCGAACTAGAAAGTGGACAGCAAGTTTACTCCTAACGATGTATCAATAGACAGGATATTACGTGGACAGAATGATGTGCAAGTTTGACATTTCTCAAAAGGGATTCGATACTGACGTCACTGCGTAGTGCGTAGCAGGTACTGAGTTTACAGGCATGAGGAGTCTGCAACTACGAAGAAACATCAAACATACATATTTGTTCATGTAGATAAACGACTACATTTTTGTGTTTTCAAATCTCTTTTGAACTTCACAATGATTTTTACCATTCATAATTGAGAGGGTGATTCTCGTTTTATTTGATTTCTTCCTTCTTCTTCTTCTTCTTCTTCTGTTGCTCTAAACATCTATTGTAGACATTGAGGCTCCACCCTTTATTAGAGCACTCCACTGTTTCCTGCCTACAGCTAAAGTTTTCAACTCCCTGTGATTCTATTGTTAAGTTTGGTCTCAGCTGTTTTAAGCTTTATTAATTCTTTAGTAGGTTTGAGTGCTTAGATTAATGCTAACATTTATAGGCCAGCGGACAACTTGCTGTTTAGGGATTAAGTTCCCTGCTGCCCTGGCATGCTAGTGAAGGCTTAATATTGGTCATGTGTTTTTTATGTTCTTTTTGTGCTTTTTTACTTTTTTTTATTGTACTTTTTGTCTAAGTAAATAATAATATTAATAAAATAGCAATAACCTTACTTGTGTTGTTTCTGACAATTTCATTAAATGTCCTACCCAGTTAGCCTTCCGATTATAATTTTAGTGCTTCTAAGTTTTGCTTCTGTTCTGTTATACAGTTGCTTACTTGAAATGATATATTGCCATTTTATTTTTAAGATTTTTTAAAGTAGATCTCTATGAAACACACCTATTTCTGTTTCCTGAGTTGCTGTCAAACCCCAAATTTCACTACTGTACATGAAGATATTAGTTACATATGCATTGAAGAGCCGCAGCCTTGTTTTCACAGATATTCACTATACAAAAAAACTGTACACAGGCATAGTTGACCAACCAAATAAGATTAATAATGAAATTAGGGTGGAAAATAATTAAATAATTGCTCGCAGATTATTTTAAGCTCTGAATTGATCACGAAAAGATAATTAAACTAATTAGTAACTAGTGTAATTACCTCAGCGTGAGTAAACTAACCTTGCGAAATGCTGAATAGTTGACAAACTGTTGAATTATTATTAACTTATTAACCAATAATCTGCAATCTTATCTTTGATTAAATAATTTAATTAAAAGATATTATAATTTGCAAATTTTTGGCAATTCAAAGTTAAATTACTGGGTAGCAGCACTTTTCTTTCAAAGCTGGAAGAGCATACCCTAGTTTATAGCCCATTTCGGAACTGTTATCTCTAACGAACAAAGGTGCCAGAAATGTGACCATCCAAATGTCTCCACCCCCGCAATCGTAGTACGGTAACGTCCAATAGCCGTCGTCTATTTTGGCAAATTGTTCCATGAAGACTTCTTTTGGTGCAAAATGGTTACCAGTTACATTGTATCTGAAAGATCAATAATTGTACGTTTTTTGTTCCAAATGGAAACCATGGCCATTGCGGCCTTGACTACTGGCCTTTATTTCCATTTCAGGCGGAGAGGAGCCAGGGTTGCCAGAGGATTAATCCATCTAAGATGACTTGTGATATAGGCTTTATCTCGCGTTAACGCCGTTAAGTTTTTGGAACTAATTCCAGTTTATGGAAGCTTAAATTTTTATTGAAAGTGCTTGTGTTTCCTACTGAATGAAAATTCGCTATTTGCCTCTCCATCTTTATTCAATTGAGCTGATTTTATTAAAACCTGTCATGAGCATGCAAACTTCTAACGAGTAAAACTTAAAAAATATATATTGGTTGGACGGCAGAAATTAGAACCCGCGCTGTTTTGGAGATCCAGTAGACAGCCATCTTGTCTTGCGCAGTAGGTCTACAGGTAACCTCACTTCATGTTATGTTTTATTCATAGGAAGTCAATGCTTTTAAAATTGTTGAAGAGTACAGAGTAATTTGTACTAGCAAGATTTTTAATCCTTTTGCCTGTTGTTTCGGTTATTAACCTTTAATCATACAATGTCACAGACTTGCTGGTAATTTCAAGTCGCCAATGATTTTAGGTTTATCTTATAAATGTGCGTTGTGAGGCTGCAAAGAAATTAGTTGATAAACAGTATAAAACTTCCAAATGTTGGTCTGGCTTCAGGCTATGAAGCCTTTTTGTCTGGATCAGAGCCAGCAAAAAATTCAAAGTAACTAAGTTCAACTAATAATCAAGTCTTAGTGTTTTTAAAATCTTGGACAGTTTTGATACCATTATATAAAGACTACTCCTTTCAGGGCGCTGTGGTGCAACCAGTGTTCAGCTTAATTTTTTGTTGATGAAAACAGATTTCTGATAATTTATGCTAACTTTTTCTTCCTATACTGAATGGTATTGGTACTACGTAAAACATCTTGATTTCTTACGTGCTATTGATCATGGGATGATTATTTTAAGAATGACAGTACAGAGGGTTAGGATGTTAAGTGACTGATAGTGAAATTCAATTTGAACAGAAATATGTTTGACTCGAATTAGTAGTCAACGCTGCCATTTTGAATTTCAGAGCGCCAAAAAACAAATCCGATGCGTACGTCGATGCGGAATTCCTTCTAGTATATTTCTGTGAAATTTCATGAAGATCTATCGCGAATTGGAAGTGCTTTAGGATTTTTTCGAAAATCTGGTTATAACCGCTATCTTGAATTAAAAACTAGCGGGGATTGAAATTCCGCCAGTCGATGTGGAAATCGTTTTAGTATAAAGTTTCATGAGAATCCATTGCGAATTCACGGAGCCCCAGTCTTTTTTCAAAAAGTCATGAGCCAACAAGATTAACATCGAGATGAATAGCGAATTTGGGTCGAGCCTTCGACCAATCACAACACTTGAATTTCTCGCGAAATTACCTTTTTTCTAAGTTGACCAGCCATTGTCGTTCCGGGTAGGTCTGGTTCTTAGGACCCCACCACCATTCCACTTCCGGTAAGTCTAGGTATTTATAGTTGACCGAGATGTCAAAGCTGTTGAGATTTCCGTCTTTTTTCGATGAGTAGAAACAAACCTGTTCAAAATATAAAAATCCTGTAATGCGATTAGAACAAGAAACAGACGGGGAAGAGGGAGAGAAAAGAGAAAGAAACAAAAGAAATTGGAAAAGAATGCAGCTGCCTAGTGTACAACTAGAAAAATTCGATGGAAACGTTTTAGAATTTTGGCGTTTTCTTAAAATGATCGAAGCAAGTGTGGAGAGATTCACTCAGGACGAAGCAGCAAGATATACCAGGCTTCTTCAGTTTTGTACTGGGAGCGCTGAGGCAGTTGTAGAGAGCTGCAATTATATGGAACTATATCTAAATATCAAGAGAAATGGAAAGACATTGTTTGCAACATAATGAAGTCTGAATATGGAAACCCTTGCATTTCGTTAGAGATGCGGCCGAAAGGGTTAACCATCCCGTCTTTGGCGATCTACAAGAAGATAAGACATACAATTCTAAGGGCAAATGGAAGAATAACGTCAAAAATTCGATGGAAGCGTTTTAGAATTTTGGCGTTTTCTTAAAAGATTCCAAATAAGTTTGGAGAGATACACTCAGGACGAGTATTATTTGCAGATAAAACGTTATCGGTTCACGGTTATTGATTAATGGTTAATGGCACATGGTTACTTGGCTAAATGGTAGGTCAGTCGGTTGATTTCTTGTTAGTCTATAGATATTTAATAAAACCGATTAAAGCACATGACGTTTTGTGGACAGGAGGGGAGAGAGAGAGAGAGAGAGAGAGAGAGAGAGAGAAAGAGAGAGAGAGAGAGAGAGAGAGAGAGAGAGAGAGAGAGAGAGAGAGAGAGAGAGAGAGAGAGAGAGAGAATGAGACAATGTTATCTAAACATGTTTCAATTGATTTAGTAGGTTCAATAGATTGTGCAACCATGTCCTGCCGACAACTCCTACTATTCTTCTGTAGCCACATGTACTACTTGCAGGCCCGTGAAATGCTTCAGCAGAGTCTAAAGGGGACATTTATGCATTGACAACCCAGTGCCTCCATATTTTTGACACCCCATCTAAAACACGGAGAAGTGGCAGTTACGAGTTATAAATCCATGCCTGTTTTTCATAATGCTATTGCGCTAGAGTCACTTTCGACACTTTTATCGCGCCTTCATCTGTTGCACTGGGTGCGTGTGGCAAGGAATTTCGAGGGTTCTCAAAATGAACTGTAATTTTGCACAAGACACTTTACGAATAGCAACTTGTGAGGGACTTTCACACCTGGCTTCACCAACTCGCAAAATTTGACAGATGATTATCATAAGTCAGCCATATTGAATCAAGAACTGAGAAGACTTGACATTGATAAAACAGCACTTCAAGAAACTCGACTGACTAAATCAAGATCTATAGTTGAGCAGGACTATACCATCATTTAACAATTATTATTATTATTATAATTCTTTATTTTTAAAAACTATGTACAATATACATTCCCTTTATTTGCAGGATATGTTTAATATTTCTAAGAGCATTTACAAAGTATTAAACCTATTCTCATATATATAATTTAGAATTTAATGCATGAGACACAATGAAAGATAACGATCATATACAATAGACATAATTACCGATGATAATCCATCATAACATACATACACAATAAAAGATAACGAACATATTTTAATACGTAGTAACAAAATTTGCACGCATTTCACACAATGCAAAACAACGAGTACAATTATGATAAACATAATTGCCAATTCTAATGCAATTACACATAATCATAAATAAAAACAAAACAACATATAGAAAACACGACGTGAGTTGTACAATTGCATCACCAACAAACTGTTTATATAAGTGCGAATGATGATATGAATTCATCCGAGATAAGATTTGCAAAAGCATTTGTACCATTATTATCTCGGCTAGAGAAACATCTAACGTCCGAATCTAACGTAGTCAGAGCGCTAATAAAATATTCTCTTTTGGTTTGGTTTACTAATGTACATTCAGATAATAAATGATGTAGCAATGATACGCAGTGAAGAAGAAGCTGCTGCAGCACACATAACTCAACAAAATTGGAACTGAAAGACTGATGAAAGTCCATGAAAGTCAACACCCAGAATGGCCCGGTGCATCTCATAATTATGTGTTTATGCACCTATCAGAGTGCTTCTATAGAACAGAAGAATGAATTTTATGAATAAATTGTGAACTAGAGTCAGGAGCATCCCTCAGAAGAAGGAATTGATTATCCTTGGCGACTTGAATGCCAGAATTGGGAAGGATAGTGTGTCTTGGCCAATTTGCTTAGGTAAAGTATGGACAAAGATTATTAGATCTATATGCATTTCATAAACTCTGTATAATTAAATCCTTTTGCAATACAAAACAGCAACATAGGGTCTCTTGCCAACACCCAAGATCTGGCGACTGACAACAAATCGACCTGATCAGTTGTCGGAGAAGGAATTTCAATAGCGTACTAATAACCAGAAATGTTACTGTTTTCTTGCACTTTAAACGTTAACCCCTTATTATTTTATTTATTTATCCAAAGTGTATCCACCAGTTATATTCATTTTTATTTGTACATTTGTGGGGAGCAACTCTATAACTATGCACGCGCACACCCACACGCACGCACTCACGCAAACCCACTTACCCATACACGCACGCACGCACACACACACGCACGCAATGCATGCACGCACGCACTCACACACACACACACACACCGACACAATACAATCCCACATTGATACTAAAATGATTAAGCGAATTGAAATTAAGCGCATGGAAGCAAAGTTTCAAAAATAAATTTCGTTATAAGTATAATAGAGGCCTATTTATGTAACTGTGTATTTTCAAAATAAAAGATTAATCATCATGACAAAGTATAAAGCAGGCACTATTTCTTACCATTCTGTAATCTTTATACGTATATTCATCAAAGCAAATCCCAGAACCATATATATAGGGATCAGCTGCAATATTAGCTCTAGTCAGTGAATACATCAGATCATCATCTATAAATGGTGGTGTTCCATTGTATAACATCCACAGACTTGTGAGAGCATTTGCTACAGCCGTTGGTACCTTAACACGGAAACCCCATTTAGAATAAACAATTAATTATGCAATATTGTTCAATTACAATAGATTTTAATAACGAAATTTCTAATCACTCAGCAAATAGTAAGACAGATGGATGAACAAAAATGAAGAAGGATTTTAATTAAAAATCCCAATAAAGTCGTATTACGAAATCATAAATCTTAAATAAATATTCAATATTATAAATATTTTTAAAAACATGGTGAGTTTGTGTACTCGTTTCTTTGTTTTAGCTACCACAAAGTCATAATTTAGACTTACGTATAAAAATTCACGTTTGTTATGGATAAAAAGGGTTGATAATCCAGATACCTGATTTTGTACGTTATGTCATTTGAGATTTTTATCGATGAACTTTATCGTTTTAACCTCAGACAAAAAATGCAGTCATAATGCAATTATGCATTCTTATTCAAAACAGCTGCCTTAGGGTTTGTGTACACTGTAAATCATTATGTGTCATTATTCGTTTAGCTCAAGTAAATGATATTACATTTAAACAAGATTCTTGACTTAAAAGGACAAAGATAACGATGACATTTAACCGTCGCTTATTTAACAGACAACATTAGTAATAACGTCTATTTAGTGGCTTACACTTTCAAACATATAGGTAAGGAGCCAACAAACAAACAACGAATAGCATCTAGGGTATATGTCCAGGCGTTTGTAGCCTATAGACTCGAACTCAGGACTGCGTGGCTACAGTCTGAAGTCTAGACCACTCGATCACCCAAACCATATCTAACTGGAAATTTGAAGGCTTAATTTGAAATGGTGCAGTTTTTTTATGCAGCATGAGAGTCTTTCTGCTGGAGTCAATTCAATCTCAGGGCGGCGCAGTTCAAAGTTGGTGTCAATCTAATCTAATCTGTTTTAAACTCGAATTCGTAAAGCACCCTCTCTTTTCTGATAAGTTTCTTGTTAGACTGGTCATGTGACCAGCCTCTTACCTGTTAAATCGTTAGCAGTGAATTGAGGTCATTCAGGCGTTCACACACTGCAGTTATAGATTATCTAGAAGTGTCGTTCTAATTAATTACACTTACACAGATCAACCATACATGTAATTAATTGCTTAATCTTTGTTTATTGGAGCGATTAGACTAATAAGATTTTATAATTTACGTAAAGACTTTTTGATGAAGCCTAGAATGATTTGGCATAAATAACTCACAGTGAAATTATATGAAAGCAAGTTTTGTTTTCAGTTTAAACGATACATGAAACAATTATGTTGTTGGGCATTTTTATAAGAAGGTAGCTTAAACTTCCTCTTATGCTGCAATAATAATAATAATAATAATAATAATAATAATAATAATAATAATAATAATAATAATAATAATAATAATAATAATAATAATAATAATGATAATAATAATAATAATAATAATAATAATAATAATAATAATATCATAATAATAGGCTACTAGCAAAGGCCCCGCAAAAATCTTGCATATAAATACACTTATAATCAAAAATACGCGAACATCCTACATAGTCCTCATTTATAACGCAAAGCCAGCAGCAGCTTCACTAAATTAAAATTATAGACAGAGTACAATGGAATGACGTCAGAACAATGCAAAACGTCAACAGTTTTCCAAGCGAGAATGGCTGAAAATGGAACCTCCAATCAACTCGTCGCGGCTTCTTTTGCTAGAAGCGTCCCAAAATGTAGCCCATATCAGCTCGTAGCCCTGTTTCTCCTCTTTCTAAAGAGTTATATATCTCCTTTCGAGAGTCCCACCAGGCGCCGCTAGAATGTTTTTTCCGCATGTTGTTTGACCAAAATTTCGAAAAAATCGGGAGTGGTGTCTGGGAAAATGCCGGTTACGGCTCGCCCTCACGCGCATTGTAAATATGCCTTCTACACCCACCGTTGAACGGGTTACGTAACCATTATCGGCACTGCCCTCGGCCCATTCCCATTCTCCAGAAATAAGAAGTATAAGTTTTGCAACAAGCGCGCGAAAAACGGCCATTTTTGGAAGTTTTCTGCTCCCCGTTCGTCCCGGTGGACTTTCTATTCGAATGAGAAGACACTAGATCGCCGCAAATAGTGCCGTCGTCGTAGCTGTAGCCTCGAATCTTATATATATATATAATATCTTATCTAATCTTATATTATATTTTATATATATATTATATGTATATATATGTATAACATACCACCGAAATTAATATATTAGGCAATAATAATTATGCCCTCGGATTTGTCTAGTTAATGCTTAGCATTAAGTATTTTTATATAGATCTACCTCAGGTCGCTTTGGTCTAGAACATGTTGATCTAATTAGAGGCCGTATAAAGATGTCATCCCACCAGGCATATAAAGTTCTCATCATCAGTTACGTAGGAAATTTTCACAGTCGCGTAACTCACAGGTATACGTCATATGAAGTGAAAGATTGCATATCTAATGCTTCATTTATTGCTTACTACGATTCAGCTACCTGAATTTTGCATGTAACTAAATTGTCTAACTAATAATAAGTTATTATTACAAACGCCTTAATGGGTGAGAGATCATTATTCCGTCGTTATTCCTTCAGTTTAAGTAAAGGATACTTACACTTAACTTAAACAAGGTTATTGTCTTAAAAGATCTAAGTAAGAAAATTAAAAAAATAACTAAAATTACTTGTTTCACCGCACCGCTCCATTTCGTCATCAAATAAGGACATGAAGGGCAAAAGCACAAAAAATAACATATACTAATTTTGAGATTTTATAATATTAACGCCGTAACTAGTCAACCAAAGAATATACGGAACAGAAAAGACACAGAAAAAGCTCAAAAAGAACAAAAAATCACCGCAACAAAGTAGTAAAAACACCGGTAAAATACATCAATTACTAGAAAACGGACGGCTTGTAGTTATACTGTCACCACAATCATCAACATCATCGTCGCCGTTGTAGGCATTATCGTAATCATCATCCTTATCACATTTATTGCCATCATCACCGTCGCCATCATCACTACCACCATCGCCATCGCCGCCATCGCCACTGCCGCCACCACTGCCACCGCCACCGCCGGCACCACTGCCACCGCCACCGCCGCCGCCACCGCTACCGCCACCGCCATCACCACCATCATCATCGTCTTCGTCATTTTCGCCATCATTTAGGGCGAAGTGAACAGCTGAATGGCCATGCTGCTTAGAGACTGTAGTTAAGCACTGGCCACCAATACTTCCTCATCATTATCATATCATCATTATCAACAGCATAATATTAGTAATATTACTGTAATTACAATTGAAATGATGACCGTTTGACGATGATGACTACAACAATGACAACAAATAAAACGGCAATGTATGAATAACTATTGTAATCACGTTTCTATGGTACCTGTGCTTCAGTGTTCCACCTTGCGTGGTCAAATTCAATCGGTAAAATTTCACCAGTTCCTCCAGAACAAGGGCTGTTTCGAACCCGTTCCACATATTCCAGTGCTAAACGTGCATTCTCTGCAAAGAAAAGAAAAGTAATCAATGAATTTAGGTGAATCAAAAGGTTTCTTCATTGGTCAGTCAAAGTTCTCAGTAACTGGGACTCCAAGTTTTTTACACACGAAGAATCGGAAGTAGTTATGCTGAAAAGTTTCATCAACACGCATTGTCTTTTTTTAAGAATGACATACGTGAAAGAATTATTAATGCATAATCCCTAATTTCATCTTCGCGCGGCTACTTCGCCGCTGTTACACGCATTTCGCCTTCGCTAGTTAGGTGGGCATTAGCTCCTGCATTTCGCAAATGCTTTGCACAAAGTACAGACGTTGCATCTCTCAGTTCAGATTTTGTTCTGTTGTGATGTAGCGCACATGTTCGTGACTGTAGCTCAGAATAATCTAATTTGTAAAAAAATCAAGAATGGCTTACATGAAAAAATTATTACCACAGAAAAACGTAATTTTGCGCTCGCACAACATATATTTCGCTGCAGCATGTATTTCGTCATTCACTAGTTAGGTGGTCACTAGCTTGTCTACCCAAGAAACACATTGCACAAAAAACAAATGCTGTACAGCTCAATTCAGACGTTCGATAGCTCATGCGGGAACTCATCGGTAAACTTGAAATTGGAATTTTAAACTTAAAATTTGCCGAGTTTTTGTGTATATCACTGAATGTTGTACAGTAACACTGTACTTCAATTTTCACTTGTTAACACATCCAACACGCTCATCGAATGTTTCTGCAGTTGAAAATTGTGTTCAGTTGTGATGTCATCACTAGATGGGCTCGCCGCCGTTAATTAAGTTTTTAACCTACTATTTTTTATCAAGAACACATGTGCTAAAATGTATACTTTTTACGGCTACTTCAAGATGGGATAAGATATGAAAAATCATCCCGTTTTCGTTTAAAATACAACCACCAGCGGTATGAAAATTTTCAATATTTTGAAATGATACAAACAAAAAACGTTTCATTAACATTAATTTAAGTCATGTTACTTTGCAATCAAGGAATAACGTAAGGATGATCGTACATGTTATCAATACTATCAACACATTGTTGATAAAACCTTCAGTAGAACCTCTTACGAGTACCGTTTACTAGAAAATTTGATTGATCAACGAAGAAACCCTTTCGTTTACCTAAATTCATTAAATTAATGAAAAATAATATACGAACGAACGAACGAACGAACGAAAGAACTTGTAACTAAACTAGTGAACGACCTAGTGAATGTTCTTGAATGTAAATTAGATTGTGTGACTGACTAAGACGTATCGTTGGCAAATTAACGCCCATATATACTGTTTGAAAGTGCCTCAGTTAATGAGCTCTCAAGACTGAAGAACCTCGTGGAATTGATGCGTGGGCTTCGGAAAGGTTGAACACGTAAGAAGACACCAACGCAAACTACTAACCCGTCTTGTATTAACAGTTATGACTAAAAGCTGGCAAATTAGATTCGTTTGGACGTACCCAACGAAATGCACGTATGCGTGTGCGTATGCCGATTCTTTTGTCCCCTTCTAGTCATTCAAGTTAACGAAGCTTATGGCCCTCGCCTATTTAACGCTTATAAGTCAAGAGACAATGACATCAGTTTCATTTGCCTTTTTAGAAATGCTGTTATGGTGCAAAAGAAAGTGTTATGGCTTCTTTAGCTTTTCATGCACAAACAAACCTGTACGCTTCAATAGAAACAGCAAACCAAACCTGATAGCAACCCCATACTTGTATGACAATGAGACAAAGTTCACCTGTGACATTATTGGAGACAGCTAAAGATATTTTGTATTTTTAAGAATTTAATCTTCTGTCCTACGGGACGATGATGAAAAATGGGACAGCACTTTAATTTTGCGGCGATGTATCTCTAGATCTAGGTAAAATCGCAAGGTAAAATACCCCAATCGCAACTGTGGACAAAGGTGCCCAGATGGTCTGTAGAGACCACACAAGAATACCTCATCTTAGTAGAGCAAAATTTATCTTGAAATCACTGAATGTACACTTTTTCTACAATCGAAAATATACAGTTTCCAAGCAAAAGTTCAATTATTTGTTCATCAAGTAGATTCAAATATTCAAAATTTTTATTTAAATGATCACAAGTTCCAATCAAATGATCACATGTAACAATCAAATGATCACAAGTTTCAATAAAATGAACACGTTCCAAATAATTGATCATAAGTTCCAATCAAATAATCACAACTCACAATTGTATTGTGATGCCGTCTATGATAAGAAGAATTCATAATTTACTGCGCGTTTTTTCTAGGGATGTTTCACTGTTTGTTATTGATGGATGATACTGTTATCCTATCGACGACCAGAGAAGGACTTCTGGAAAAGATAGGCATCCTTGAAGAATTTTGTCGTGAGTCAGGAATGGTAATTAACGAATCTTAAACCAAATTTATGGTTATTAACGGTAACGAAAGGGATAAAAGGGTTATTATCCGCGAGAACATAGTAATTAGGATATGTGAGTATTACGTTTATCTCGGATCTGTGTTCAGTGCTTCAGGAAAGTTACAGCCCTCACTGGAAAAACATTGCGAAGAAAAGTTTACCCATGTTCTTAAATATGTATCATTTGTGAACAAAAACTCACTATTCCCATTCTGGGTTAAGAAAAAAGTGATGGACGCGGCCCTGCTATCATCTATTTTCTACAGCTGTGAATCTTGGTTGACTGGCAATCTTAAGCCGATAAATGTGATGTACAATTCTGTGATTAAAGCATTGCTTGGCGTCAGGAAGACAACCGCTAATGACTTATGTTTAGTCGAGCTAGGATTACCTTCTGCCAAAGCGTACGTTCAAAACGTGCAATCAAAGTTCTTTAGACGGATAATCGAATCGAGAGCCAACGAGCCCGATGACCCATTTTCAATCGTATGGAATTTGTGCTCGGAAGCGAACACACCATGTGTACAATATGTGAAAGCTATCCTTCGTAAACAGATATTATCTCTGACGACCTCGAGAACACAAAACAACATATCAGGGATTCCGAAAGAACTAAACTGTGCACCTATCTCTATCTGAATCCCGAACTATCTGTCAGTGCAATGTATAGCGTTAAAGTAAAGGAGCTCCATAGGATTAAAACATCTAGCTATTGAGACTGGAAGATGGGCAAGGATAAAAAGGGAGGACAGGCTATGCTCCTGGTCTGGCTTAAACATTCAAACAGAAGAGCATGTTATCTGTTTTTGTCCACTCAAGGATCACCTTCGTGAAGATAACACTGAACTGAGCTTCAACGATTTGCATGAATTTTTCAATGGAAACCCAAAGTCATATTGTGAATTTGTAAATAACTGTTTAGCGATTTTTGGGCAGTAACGATCATGTTAGGCGATAATAAGTGTGTAGTGAGAATTTGTAAATAATTCTTCAGTTATTTTTTTATAGTAATGATCATGTTATACGATCAAAAGTCCTTTTTTGTAGTGATCTATGGACTGAACTAAAGTATCATGTTCGACTGTCTCTTAATCAGTCAATAAACACGCGCACACACACACACACACACACACACACACACACACACACACACACACACACACACACACACACACACACACACACACACACACATATATATATATTAACTAAAAAAAATTATAAAAAAGAAAAGAAAGAAAAAGTAAAATGAAACACTTAACAACAGTTTATAGCTGACACTAACGCGTTGAGTCGAAATGCAAACCAAGTGATTAAACCAAAAATTACTGAATCACTACTGACTTAATAACAGCAACCAAGAAAAGAAAACAAAAATGAAACCGAAGCCGAACATGGCCAAGAACGCACTGCTCTCGAATCTACGAGAACAGGTTACACGCTCGAGAAAATTGGCCTAGAAAAACTGAACTCTGATAGGCCCACGCAATTTTACATTCAATACACTACATTTTCATGAAGCCTGTGGTTTCCGAGACGGTTTAATCCTGCGACCGTTCCAGAAAATGACCATAAGTTCCAATCAAATGATCACAACTCACAAATTCCAATAAAATGAACACATGTTCCAGTCAAATGTTCACAAGTTCTAATCAACTGATTGGGTGTTCAAAATGCAAGCGGCCAAGTATGAAATGATACCAACTTTTAAATGATTTTTCTAATTACACGAGGCGTTTATTACTTTTATTACTAAACCTTTCTAACATTATTCGCGAATAGTTCAGAATGTTGTCTTTTCGTTATCATAATTTACATGTCACCATGCAACTCAAATGGTTGTTGTTTATCTTCAAAACTGGGAAGAATACTTACAATGTTATTAGAGTTTTTAAAGGAAATGACTTAAGTTTCCATCATCAAGAAAATGTTATAGGTACAAATATTGTCAATAATCTTGAACGTTTTCCTTTAATGTGAGCATGTATTGATGGAATAATTTAATACGGCTAAATGTGAGAAACCTTGCATGTTGTTCCGACGTTAACATTACCGTAAATTAATAAAATTAGTAAATCATTAAACACGTAATTAAATGTAGCTTAATCACATTTGTAATTAACATTGATGCACTTCTACTAAAAAGACTAAAACTGCAAATGTGAGTTAATTTGAGTTAACTGTATAATTAAGTTAATACAAGCATTTTACGTCACTGTGTTAACGTGATTATTATAATAACATTATCGGAAATTTTCATAAGAAATTTGTGTAGTAATGGTGATATTAATAGAATCTAATTGCTTCTGTGTCATAAATAAAAAGTGTTAATAAATTACCTACGTGGAAATTGTAAAATAATGAGCTAAACATAAAATCTCGTTCTTTGAACTTTCATTTACCTATTGAAGCTGATCGATTAAGCCCAAATTAATTTATTTTAGTGGATAAATATTTCGTGTAATTCTGTTATATCTCACTTATGCCTAGCTCACACAGTCCTTCAAAAGAACGGCGCCTAACAGACTGACATTCAAAATACTGATCTCTGTCCACACGATCAGTTTTCACTGACAGTTACTTTGCACATAACTGTTTGGTGAAAAGGTGTTCTGTAACTTCCATAAAAAGTTTAGTTTATTAACGAACAACACAAAACAATATGCAATACAATATACATAAAAAAAATCACACATCACACAAAGCATCCCAACACGATTGTATGTCGTTTCGCCAGTCAACTTTTTCGCCAGTCTACTATTTCGCTAGTCCACTTTTTCGCCAGTCTACCTTTTCTCAGTCTACTTTTTCGCCAATCCACTTTTTAGCCAGTCCACTTTTTCGCCAGTCTACTTTTTCGCCAGTCCTCTTTTTCGCCAGTCTACTTTTTCGCCAGTCTATCTTTTCGCCAGTGTAATAATGATTAACAATAAAAACTTTACTTACGTATACATATAAGTAACCATTGATATATTAGGTTTCATTTAAACGCTTTGTGAACGGAAGATATAAATCCTACAGCAGCGTACCATATATCATTGGATTTGCAATGAAATGAAGAATCTGATGCACTGCGCCTAAATCGCGAGTCCAGTTTTGCTTAGCCAGACAACGGCAATAAAAAGGATATCCGGTCAGAATTTAACATTCAGAATCTGCTGTTATTTCCGTTCCGCAATGTTTAATTTCCGAGATACGCATCTTTTTGGAATAACACAAATCTAGGCAGTGCTACTCCACCAAATTTGGTGTGCCTGTAGCTAGCGTAGATTGCCATCTAAGCGTACAATTTCGGGTCGTGACCCTTTGACTCACTCGCCTAAGTTAAGGCCCGAAAATCGTCAAAATATGTCGTCTATTTGAGAAGCAGTTGCTCTTTCAAAAAGCGCCGTCTATTCAAACGAAAAATAACATGCGAAGTAATGTGCCTTGGCTATCAGTAACTGGCTCAGTTTTGTCGAACGCTGAACCGTTGCCGTTTTACGGGACCTCAGACATGCCATTGTCTGTACTATGCTTAATATACTTAACATAAACAACAATTGCAAAAATTGCATGGTTTCCTTCAAGTCATAAGTCGCACAGGGGCGTGCTATACACATTCGATTCGCAAAGAAATGCAGAATAGGATGTACTACGTCGCAATTGCAAGTCAAAATTTCGTTTAACCACAGTATGGCAATAAGTAAGATGTTAGATACCGAGAATGTGAACGTGCAGAATCTGGTAAAATTTTTGCTGGCGGTAGTGCCCTTCTAACTGAGAATGGTGAAATGCACGTAACAACGAGGAACTAATGGCGCGAATGCGAAATTGCATTTGTGTGGTAATAATTCTTTCACATATTTGGAAAAAATAGTGTGTTCCTTTCAATTTTTTAAAGAGCAGATTGTTTTGACATACAGTTTACGATTGGGCCTGGTTTTGCTTTAAACGCTCTCCGAACGAAAGACGTGAATCGTACAGAGACGTACCTTATATCATTGGATTAGCAATACAACGTAGTATAAGATGCGCTGTGCTGACTATGACAATACTGTATACTTTCTAAAATTTCAATCATATTTTAGGTCTCAAAAAACGCCAACTCTACCACTAGTAGCACAAGGACAGTGTTATATAATAAAGGAAGCATCTCGTTCATGCAATTTGCCAAATTTCGGTTATTTTCGGTTAAGTAAAAACTGAGAAAAAAAAATTCAGCACAGCGCATCTTATACTACGTTTCGTTGGTACCGCCATGGGCACCAATTTTTGCAATTGTCGTATACGTTACGTATATTAAGCCTAGTACAGACAATGGCATGTTTGAGGCCCCGTAAAACGGCAACGGTTCAGCGTTCGCAAAACTGGGTCGGTTAGTGATAGCCAAGGGACATTACTTTACATGTTTTTCCCCGTTTGAATAGATGGCGCTTTTTGAAAGAGTAACTGCTTCTCAAAAATGGATGACGTATTTTTACGATTTTCGGGCCTTAACTCAGGCGAGTCAAAGGGTCAAATTGTAAGCTAAGATGGCCGTCTACACTAGCTGCAAGCACACCAAATTTGGTGGAACAGCTCTGTCTAGTTTTTGAGTTATTCTAAAAAGATGCGTATCTCGAAAATTAAACATTACAGAACGAAAATAACAGCAGATTCTGAATGTTAAATTTTCGACCGCACATCCTTTTTATTGCCGTTGTTTGGCTAAGCAAAACTGGACTCGCGATTTTGGCGCGGTGCATCAGATTCTTCATTTCATTGCAAATCCAATGATATATGGCACGCCTCTGAGGATATGTCGATACCTAATATATCAATGGTTACCTGTACATATAGGTAAGTTAAGTCTTCATTGTTAATCATTATTACACTGGCGAAAAGATAGACTGGCGGAAAAGAGGATTGGCGAAAAAGTGGACTATCGAAAGAAAAAGTAGACTGTTGAAAAAGTGGACTAGCGAAAAAGTAGACTGGCGAAAAAGAAGACTGGCGAAAAAGTAGCCTGGCGAAAAAGTGGACTGGCGAAAAACGTAGACTGGCGAAAAAGAAGACTGCCGAACACTTGGTGCAATCGTCATAATTACTGAAACAGTAAAAGACACAGTAGAGGTTAAACAGTAAATAGTAAATGCACGTTCACAAAAATAACGTAATTACAATAATGTGCTTTTGCTATCAATTAGATATGATTTTCTGCGACTAAGATATTATTTTCTTCTTTTAAAACAGTCTGTAATATAGTTTGAAATTAAATTTGCAAGTTCACTTTCATTTCCATTCATCAGAAATATAAATTCTGCATTCATGCACTTACAAAATGTAATTTATACAATCGCTTATGATAATAATTCGTTGTTTTAGTGATTGCTCCTCGTATACGCAACACGTTCTCTTCTCGCTGAGTCACCAATGCGTATTATTACTGGCTGTTCATTCCGAGAATGACGACCGACGCTGAAGAAAATCAAGACCAGCTTGATATTATCAAACTTGAATGACAGTCATTTTCGTGTCCACACCGTTCTTCAACGTTGACAAACTTGAGAATGACAGTCAAACTCGAGAATGGCTGTGTTTTGAATGATCGTGTGAACGGCCCAAAGGCCTTGTTAGAAACGACATCATTAAGTCGTCATCTTAATTAGTTGCGTTTCCGGTTTGTACGAGATGCAAAGGATTATCCTACGTCTAATATATCAGGGTGGAATTGAAAGTCCGACACAATTTTTATATTGAGAGATAAAACTCAAATTTTTTGTAAACTGTAGATAACTTACACGTCAACGTGGAAGCATTGCAAGCTTACCAAAACTTCATGAAAAGTATATTAGCCTATATCATTTTGCTTCTAATGCTCGCTTTAGTTAGGGAATTGTAGATATTTTATGTAAAGTAACACCTGGCAATACCTTCTATGAAATCCCTTTTCATCAGCTTGCAGCGAAAAGCCAGCGACTACTTACTTGTAATACGATACCTGCTTCTGAAATCTTTCTTAGAAATGTAAAGTTCAGCTTCGCATTGTTATTCAGTAGTAAACGCAAGGTACTTGGTCCAGGCTCAAGCTTTTGGACGCCCGGAAATTATGGTTCGTCATGTAATTTGACAATGCTGTTACAATGCAGACCTCACAGGCAAACCATACGAGGAAACTATACAGGGAAGCCATACAGGGAAGCCATAAAGGGAAGCTATATAGGGATGCCAACCGATTGCAGACGAAAATTGAATCACTTTTAATATACGTGACGAGCTTCACGTTTATTCATTTAAATTTACACATAATATTATAAACAGCAAGCTTTAGTAATAACGATTTGAAATTAAAAAAATTACATCTGAAATAAATTACATTTCATATTTTAGTAACGCAAACGAAATTGGCTTCATTTAATAAGTAATCTGATTGTAATCATTATTACTCTTTACTGCAGAGGGTAGCATGAGGCCCAATGATTTGTTGGTAACTCAATAGCACCCACATAATTATATTGTTACTCGTAATAAATTGTTTGATCAATATTATGTTCTGGTTTAAGTAGCCATGTTAAAAGTGAAGATTGTTAAGAGACGGTAATCTACTAGTTGGGTGGCCAGGGTACCATCTCAGAAAGTTGGGTAAAAGTGTTTGAGGGCATGTCTACGTATCCAGACGTGGCTAAAGCAACCAAGTTCCTTATCTAACGTCCTTATCTAGCTATCATCCTTGATAACTGGATAAGATGCAGTACTGCCGTAATCATCTACATTAAGAAAACTTTACGATTAAGTGCTAGATTGTGGCTTCCAGACTGAACATACATAATGCTAGCACTTATCAATTTACCATTAACCAACAGCACATGTTGTATACGGCAAACATTAATGAATTGTACATGTTGTGTGAGGCTAACATTAATCAATGCATATTGTGTGAGGTAAACATTAATAAACTGTGCACGTCGTATGGGGCAAACATTAATCAACTGCACATGTTGTATGGGCGAACATTGATCAACAACCGATGTTCGACAATATCAAACATTAACCAACTGCACATGTTCTATAAGGCAAACATTAGTCAACTATGCATGTTGTGTGAGGCAAACGTTAATAAACAGTGCATGTTCTGGGGGAAACATTAACCAACTGCCCATGTCCTCGTAGTTGCCAACTTTCTACCACACAAGTGGCTTTCTTTTGATATTTATTTTTGTCTCAATCTTCATTTCATAATCATTTTAACACAATGTCCTGTGCCTTATTCTAAGATAAGCTTGTGTACATTGAAGCTGAGGCGCATGTTGGTTACTGAAACACATAATCTTGAGAAAATCACTTTCAAAATTTGCATCAGATTAATAATAGGAGTAGAAATTGCTTTATACTATGCTACATGGCAAAAATTCTCAGCACATAAATGGTGAGCAGGAATATTGCAACTTGATCACAGATCACATCACGTACTTCCTGCCGGAAAAAGTGTAAATGGTGTTCAGCAAAGGTTGAACAAATAACTACACTATTATGAACAGGTATTAATATACCACTAGCGGCTAGATAAGGCCATAATATAACTCAGTTTGAGTTTTACGTGTTTCAGCTTTGATTAACAGTTTACTATAGATAAATGTTGAGCTACTATTACGAATAGGTAGTGTAAGTGCTGCGGGATGGGAAAGACACATACCCGTCCTTCAACAAGTGCTTATGTTGGAAACTAGGTTGTCGCCACATTTCATTTCGACGGCTTCAGTCGGCACTTTTTTCGCTATGTAGTGAAGACGTTTGCTCTGTACGTTTTACCTGTTGACTATGTAATTTGCTACAATTTGGCATCTAGCATTTTGTAATACTTGGAACAGTTTGCTTAATCCGTTATGCTGTTACCACTGTGCACGTGGACGGTTAGACTGAATATCACCGCATAAATTTACCTGGCTCCAGCCTCTGAGGAGCTAAACCATTCTCGATGTTACCTCACCTACCTCATCTACTGGACAGTGCAGACTTCGTTCGAGTCTTCATTGCAGTGACGTCACCATGACTTATGCGGCATGCCAAGATGTTAATGGTCAGTGAATCATCTCAGTGCGAACAGGTTTTTCGGTGCACCTCCGGGGAAAGGGTAATTAGTGAGTACTTAGTATATTAGATCTTTATTTGTTTATCTTTAGTTTGACTTTGCCTTATATTTGTTTTTTCCATGTTTGGTAAACAACACTATGTCTAACAAGTTTTACAATGATTTGAAAGTTTGTTGTTATAATGTGGTTTGGGTTTGTTTTATCTAAAGCACGGCTACGTTCTAGTGATTAGGTATAGTCCTGTTGTCTGACAGACTGTCTTTGAAAGTATTTTTAATTTTAAACCAAACAGGAGTGCAGCACTCTGATTGATTTTGAAAATATCTTTCTGATCATCGCAAATTTGTTCGTTAAATATTGATCCTCATTATACACAAAAATATGTGTTTTTGGAGTTATTCTTTTTGTGAATGTTAAGAAGTAAAAAATATTTAAATAGCAAAAATATCATTTTACACTTTGCTAAACACAATATGAACAACTCAAGGCCGATTCTTAAGATCCCACTCGCGATTCGAACCCACATCTTTTGTCTCAAGGTACGCTCCAAGGTAGAGGTACCTATGCTAATTCATTTAGTTTCTAAACTACAAGCATCTGTGCACTACTACCTCACCGCTAGGCTAGGTGTACTAGTTTGGGAATTGTTGGAGTAAATCTGGTTTAAATAGAGAACAGAAAACCAACAAATAAATCCGGCGTCACATACACTAGTGTGTAGTTCTATTAGAAATATCAGAAATATGATTCTTTTACCAGAAATTGCTGTTTTTGCGCCGTTCTGTGGCACAGGCATCCAGTTTTTGTGCACACTATATTTCTGCATAAACTTGTGAAAGGTTATCCTTTGTTAGTTACAATGTGCAATAATCTATATAAGCCATTATAGTTTTTTGTGTTACAAAAAATTAAAAACACGTTCTCCGTTAGTGCCTCAATGTTTTAAGCATGTTTGTGCGAAATCGCAAATGCTGTTATACCTGTTTGAAAAACGATAATATAGGTGACGCAGGGGCATAATATACGACTTTGCTTAATTCTTCGCCTAAAAATCATTAGATTCTGGAATTAATACACAATACCACATTGTGCTTTTCAAATTTCATGAAAAGAGGTGATTTGAAGTTATTACTGCTTCAGCTGATTAAAGAAAATCAAGATGATTTTTCATATCCTTCATCGGTTTGAAGTACGGAATTAGTGATGTCATCACAACTGAACATAATATTCGGTTGTTCAAATGGCGTTGTTCAAATTTAAAGACGGTAAAAAATCAAATGAAACAAATTTTGCAGTAAGTCCCTAGTAAAATAATTCTAATATTCTTGTTCACCGTAACATTTTAAGCTGTAAAAGCTTATATTATGACGAAGGTTTAGTTTGACTTTTATGCTCCCAACGTGATTGCTTGGCTAGAAAGTTAAGCAGCACATAGTCTGGCTATTAAATGAAAGTAATGAATAAAACCTCAAGATAAACTGCTTCTGAGCTGACGGTTGCTTTCGCCATGCTGCTCCGGCTATTTTTCTTGTTGAAGGAGCGTTGATAGGCAACCGGGTGAAGGTAAGTCGCCTCTGCCGCCCACTCCCCCCGCCCCCCACAAACACCGAACATTAAGCAATAAGTTCTGATAGGGTTAAGTAATGAGTGCTAGGCTAAATATGTTATACATTGTCAACGTGATGATTTTCGCACTTTTAGAATTAGTAAAATCTTAAAAATCATTTAAATGATAAACGTATGGATGATGCTCGAAGACTGAATGATTATGAGTCAAAGCAAGGTGTATACTGTAATATAAATCCTGTTTTAGAAGTGTATGATAACAGTATACCATGTTCGTATGATAACAGTGTACTAGTGGAACATTACCGTATCATATTTTCTCGCAATCGTGTGGGCAACCATCACCTGCGTATTTAACAAGTCGATGGTCAAGAATTAGAACAGAATTTGTCATTTATACGATACTAATGAAATCCAGACATTAATTGCTTTGTGTCTAATTATGAACAGTTACTGTATGTAATAAGCCATGCAATTTTGTTTTGCCTAGAAATTGAATAATATATTATTGATGGGTCACATTTAAAGAAAAGGTGTTTCGATTAATAATGTTATACTTTTAATTGGAGAGAAGCGCTGTATATATAAAGTATAACATTATTAATCTAAACACCTTTATGTTTACAGGCATAATAACGCCGTACGTTTTTATATAAGCTAAATATTATTGAAAAAATGGGTCAACGAAAGAAACTTTCTCACCCCTGCTGTTTTAACTAAAAAGCTAAAATTGAAATGTTTTCTTACCTTTTGTGTTATTAATGGCTTCATATAAGCCAGCAACGAGTTTCAGTGAAAGAGCTAGAACGATAAGTGGCAGAATTTGCTGTCTTGTTTCAGCCATCACCTTCCTAATGATGTGGATTTCAACACTTCGTCTTATAAGATACTTTTTTCCGATACAACGCTCACGCATGCGCGGTTTAATTGAAAGTACGTGCATCCGAGTCCCAGCTTTCTTTAATTAATAAGCCTAATTAAAGGCTGAGTACAACAGAAAAGCGCATTGTTGCTGTATTAAAAACCCGCGGGTTACATGAAATGCCATAAAAACTATTAGTTTTGTCTGATAGGTCTGAATACTATTTCTAAGTCTGATAAGCGAGATAAGAGAAAGCAATAAATGTTTTTGCCCAAAAAGTAGCCTGAATCTAACTATATATTAAATCTCTAGGTATCCGTAAATAAATATATCTGGAGAATTAGTATCTGGACTACCCCAATCCCGCAAAAGAATTTTGCGCATAAACCCACTATGACAACTCACACCACTCATGCCATACACGCCACAGCACATACACTACATTACACTACACCACCTAGCAACACCACTCACACCGCACCACCCACACACAACACCAAAGTACAGCTACCACACCACACCATCCACAGTACACTACACCACATCACACCCACCACGTTACATGATGATGATGATGACGATGAAGACGATGATGATGATGATTATTACATTGACGATGACGAACACCAACATTAGCAACATAACAGCATAGTGAAGCCACGCAAAACAATTTTTTAAAGGAAAACCGGACCCAATTTTAAACCATAGCTCAAAATAATCTAACAGTAACCTATTGAAAGGAACATACTATTTTTCAAAGAATAACTTAAGTAAAAGAGTAATTACTGCAGAAACCTAATTTCGCCTTAGCGCGGCTATCCTTGCGCACATGTCGCCATTCGCTAATTTTAAGATTGATGTTTATTATTTATAAAAACGTTGAGTGGTCTTGAAAGTCTCACAATGATTATTTATTTATTGCTTGTATATTTGCTATGTTTATAAACCGCCAAATTTTGTAAACGTCACTCACAGGTTACCATCACAGTCTGTTCAGGTATGTTAATCTATTCTATTCTGGCAAGCGCAATTATATTACTATTTTTCCTTTGAATGTCCTGATTTCACTCTGGTACATACTATTTTAACATTCTGTCTGTAATTAGGGGGAATTAATGAAGAAATAAAGAAATAATCATTGGGAACTGTAAAAGGCATTCAACGTTTTTATGTTTAGGTGACAAATCTCAGGAAAGCTCTCATATTTAAGTCTTAATTTTTATTACATTAATTATAATGGTGTTGTCGCCTGACTAATTTCAGCAACAACAGCAGCAGTTACCCTCTTTTTCATTCTACCGATTTATTCGCTCTACCGACATATTTATGAAACGAGCCAAATTTGGAAAATTTGGATAATTTATTATTTTCTTGTACAACATGGGCTCATTGAAAATATAATGACTTCAGTTGTGTGTTCCATTGCAGAGGAGAAAATATTTTTCAGAAGTTCTACATTTAGAATGCTGTCACGTTTACTTGCTATTTTACTTGCTACTATTATTATTGAATTATATAACCATTATGTTAATTATATTTATCAAACATGATTACCCCCAAGAATATTTAACAAGAATTTGAATTTCATTTGAAGCCTGTTTTTCAGTCCGAAGATAGAAATAATTGGCTACTGATTACTGATTAGTTGTTGCATATCTACAAATTTATCACATATTTCAGCAAAATTTTCATAAGGTGTTGGATGTATGATATGATAGTGAATTTCGTTTATTATTTTGTAAATTTTTAGAAGCAACAACAATAACAACAACGACGACTACAACAACAAAACAACAACAGCAACCACCACCACCACAACAACATTAAGCAACATGAATATGCTTTTTATTTTCCGGAACAGATCGAAGGTAAAATCCCGCCACCTTGCTGAGAGTAATTTTTCTAGTCTGAACACTCCCGCAAGATATGTTGCGAGTTTTGCTGAGTGTCAGTTCGCGCTTACTGTCGGAAAGTTACTCGCAGCAAGTCTTGCTCTTTTGTCTGAACACGTTTGCGAGTTACTTGCAAGTTACGTTGCGAAACAACTCGCGACTCTGAACGCGCCGTAATGTACAAACGAATCCACCGCAAACAGTGTACATTAGATGTATCTGCCCCAACAAACAATGCACATTATACATATTTCACGAAAAATGTATCCTACATCTTTACAGCAATCGCTTTCCATTATTTTCTTATACAGACACAAAAAACAAGTATGACGTACCGGACCCAAACACCTTAGTGCTTCCATTCGAGTTTTTACATTTTAGAGTGCTTTTTCACTGTACGATTTAGGAAGTAGGGGCCTACAGCGAATGGAAGAAAATTTCTGCAAGACATTATTAGAGTCGATTCGATGACACTCTAACAATTTTTTGTGTAAGCACGTACGAAATTCGAGTCACACATTTTACTTGTAAAATGACAAAGACACAATCTTACACATAATTTACGATAAAAATGCTTCATTGCGTGGCATTGCAGCGCAAACTAACAAGTACATTTTTGCAACTAACTGACTTGGAGGTATTCTGTCTGAAGTAATTTACAAAATAGACGTTCATGCGTGCTCTCATTCAGTATTGTATTTCAGTACTGAGAAACCAATTTTACAACTAACTAAAGATACAGATTTTGTTTTAATTTAGGGCTCATAATACCATATTTACCTCTATTTACAAACACGCGAAAAAATTTTGATAAAACAGACTAAAATTACTAACCGCACATTTAAAATATATATTAAAAATACCTTGCCTAAAAATTTACCATTTAAATCATCACGTAATATCTTTCGCCAAGTTTTATAACTATATAAAAGGAAAATAGTAAGCTAATTTCTGAACACCACATGGCCCTTTAGTCGCATTTTATCCTTGACTTAACAAGTCAGGCGTGTTCTCATACCCCGGAATATTGTCATTTGGCATACGTTTCGCTGAAGCAGTATGTGTGTGTGCAGCAGTGATGTAGCAAATATTACAAAGAGCTACTTACAAATAGTACAGTCATAATTAAGTTGTAAAGGATATACTGTGCAACTAGTTAACATGGGTTAAAAGAACTAAATTACAAAAGAAACACCAATTAATGTAGATGACGACGCGAAGAAATATAGTTAAAACGCTTTCAAAAATTTCTATTAGCGCAGGTGTAGCGAGCTGTTTTTCACTAATATTATTCATGGCACCAAACCAAGAATTTCTTCCAAGCGCGACATCGTTAGCTCAAGATAAGTGCCTAATTAATGGTAAATATTACAACTATGTGTTTCCCGGGGAGATGGAAATTGATGAAAACTATAATACCCGCCTGCTTATTATGGTAAATTCGAAGTCAAATGATTATGAGGCACGAGTGGTTGTACGAAATACTTGGGGCGGCTACATACAGTCAATGGCTGACACAAAAGTAATATTTGTTGCCTGAAAAGACGCCGATGATGAAGGTGCCAAACCACTTTTACATGAAATGGTAAAATACAACGACTTACTGGTGGTAGATATTAATGAAGATTACCGTAATTTAGTGACTAAAAGTTTAGTAATGTTGCATGCTGCTAGCACAAGATACAAAAGAGTGCAGTTTTTGATGAAATGTGACACCGATGTTTTCATCAATCCAAAGTTTTTATCTTATCACGTTAAGCAACTAAAGAGTGATACTATTTCCGGAAACATTGTGTACAACGCCGTACCGCAAAGAAACGCTTCCAAACGGAATTTTATTTCACAAACAGAATGGTCTAAACTCCGTTTACCAACGTTTGCAACTGGTGGTGGATACATTATAAGCATGAATTTGGTACGGAAATTGTATCTTGCGTCTATGTATCATTTGCCAGTTCCAGCTGAAGACGTCTACGTCACTGGAATCCTGCCAACGCGGATAGGCATCAGAAATATACCCACTTACGCACCCATCAACCATTTAGTAATAAACAAGCCAATTTCTTATGAGGACATTAATTAAAAATTGCATATTTGCCCACCCGATTTTGGTGCACCAGCAATTCAAAATGAATTTATTTATCTCTAGGTAGGAACTACAATGAAGATCGACAAAATACAAAAATATGCTTTTCGTGAACTTCCTTTAGATACAAAAAACCTTCAGTCTGATAGCTTAAAAACCCACATTTAGGAGCCAACAAAAAATAACTAGAACCTTTACAAGGTCGTGACATAGCGTCGATGAGCACTGTGCCGTTTTTTAAGTTCGCGACGTTCATTAGTGGGAATAGAAATCTGATAAGAAATAATAACATCATAAGATTATTGCAGATCTTATTATATAATACCATATCATATAAGGTTATGATCTTATTATATGTTATTATGTTATTATATCTTATTAAGGTCATTATGTAAGACCATAAGAAATAATACGATTTTCGCACATCTTATTATATAATACCAATAAATGTCATATTAAAAAGACTCTCATTATTGGGGGGGGGGGATTTGATAGGAAACAACAACATCAACGAAGCAGTTAACATAGCCATGAAATTTATTTGGGCTGTTTTACCTGTCTTAGCAGCTATTCCCAGCAGATCAAAACCTACAAACAAAAATAGGATGGATGTACCATGAGAGACAAAAGCAGCAGAGGATCATGCAGTATAAACAAGCACGGCCTATAACAAAAAGTCCTACAGAAGCCACACTGTTTGTGCAGTGAGAGATCACCACAAATTATGTACATACAGAAATTTTTTTATTAATTCTTAGATAATTTTTAGGAATTTGGCTTTTATTGTATCTATGATTAAATTGCCTTCAACACTTGCAGGACAGTGTTCTCCAATGTGTAAGAACTTTGAGATAATGAAATTATAGGGTTTGGAATACACAAATCAAACGGTACAATATCTGTGCAAAACTGTTGTGACACAAGGAGCAAAATCGTATTTATTATAAAACATTTGAGTGTGTGTTAAATGAGAATAGATTAGATGTTTTCCATTTTCAAAAACTGAACTTGCGTTTTTTTCATGAAGCGTCATATCGGTAATTTAACACGAGAAAATATGGTCTATGCTCGCGGACGGATTAACCATTAGGCTAATAAGGCTATAGTCTTAAGCCCTAAATTTTGATCATCATAGTCGATGATCAATAGACAAAGATAATGATGTTTAGTAAACAGGATAACAAAATTATTTAAACTGAACATGCTAAAGACAATCAGGTAATATATGTTTTCCTTTTTTGTGCTTTGCTATTAAACACTTGAGTGATCACGCCTATATTGTACAGAAAGTATCCCCTTTTCACTGTAATCCCACACATTTGTACACAGGATACTTCCCACAGAACATTTCGACTCAGGTAGTCTTGACTACAATGGCAACTAGGGCATGTCTGTTATTGGACACATAGGTAATTTGGGCACATGGATCATTTTGATAAGGTATTATGACGAAGTTTTACGCGCGAAACTATTAAATTTTAAACGTCTAAAAGTTAACAAAATGCCATCTTATTTGGTGTAAGGTAAGCAGTGTTAGCTTTTTGATTTGAGAGCCATAACTTCCTCGTTGCTTTCCGGCCGCTGGTACCCAGGCCACACGAATCGAAAAGCAAGGATGATCAGTGGTCGAACGACTAAGTTGCTTTCATACATTGCTTGAATCGCATAATGCACAGCAATAAAGTTCATATATTCATGGACTTCTGGTTTGTAATGTTGGATTATAAGCAAAATATAGGCTGGTGTAGATAAAATGACAGATGCTAAAGAAATGAGTGCGGCGCCGACGCAACGTTTAGTGGTGTATTCGTAACTGTAGTCATCATTGCTCTTTCTGACCAATTTGCTGATAATGGTGAACAACCACAGTACGAGAAGTGCTACGACCGGTAACACCAGGTTAACCAAAAATGGTACAAATGACATTAGAGTCTGGGATACGTTTTCCCACATCCAAGCGCAAATTGTCTGTATTTCGGAAGTGCTAATTTCGTCAGTTATCACTTTCGCTCTAAATAGTACAAAGCTGAACACGGCAGCACCAATGATCCACAAAGCAAGCATGACCAGTGCATACCACCAGCGCAACGATGTTTTCCTGGTAAGGGCTACAAGCAGTTTATCTGCAACTAAAACAACGATGGAATAATCAGAGACGAACGAATGAATGCAGTGGCCAATATAAATGGAAGCTTTGCATGTGGAGTCGCTGAATTGCCACAAATGTTCATTCAGGAAGGTGCATACAAGTAGTGACAGAAACACAGTTGCAATCAGGTCGCATACGGCCATGTTTGTAACAATGATTCCTGTGTTAGTGAGAGTTTTCTTTGTCAAGATCCACATAAAATGAACAATGATGACTGCAAGGTTTAAACAAATGCCTAGAACCGTTATGATGATAAAAATGGCGACATAAGCTATGTCAGTTTTACCCATCTTGTACTCGTGATGAGGTGTGCCGAAATTGCTAAAGCTGATATTTACGTAATAATCTATCATCTTTCCATAATTCAAAATGAAAATAAATTAAATATGTCCCTAGGGCACTTTCTCAGCAAGACAACACCGTTAGTTGAGCAAACATTACAATTTACAGAACTGAAGATAAAACATAAGACGCACTTTATTCCAGACATACATAGAATAGAATAGAAAAATCCATGTAGAATAAAAAAAACTGCTACATAGGTACAAAAGAAGCCACTACGTCACACACAGAAAATACTACTACACTAAAATTATTTTTACGTATTAAAAAAGGAATATTGCCAAAATACATTTAGTAAGATGTAAAATTCACAGACATCTTCTGTATACAGCTGATTTATCCAGCAGTGCTAAATTTTAGATAAAAAGATACAATTAGTGTTAGAAATATCATTTATCAAACCGTTATAGCTATTGAAAGACCGCATTTTTAGACTGTAAATATTTCCCCCTAAAATATGTCAAAATAGGATACTTCGAGTACTTCGAAATTAATACACATTCTTCTGGCTCTTACAATCGAAAGGCTGTTGAAAGTGCATTGCAAAGAGGACATGACCCAGAAACTTTTCACACCTGACTTGCTTGAGTAACGCGTCACCTACGTTAGTAATTTGCTCATGCTATCTGGCTTGACCGAAAGTACTTTAGTTTTTTCTGCGTTGATGCAGACATCATTGTCTTTTGCAACCTCATTATAAGTATTAATAATATATTACTGAAGAGCAGAACTTGTCGAAGCCAAAAGACAAGCATCAGCATATAACAGGTGATCAACATGCCTTTCACCCAACTGTCATATCATCCTAATTCGCTTCGACTTCTTCATATCATTTCCGTATTCCTCATTATTACTGCCATTTAATGATACCGGCGATTATGGATAACAATTTTACCACACTAATTAATTAATTAGACCAAGATGAATCAAGCAAATTGTAGGTTAAGGCTAAACAGCTTTTGTTGGCTGCACACAGTCGTTGTAATAGTAACCCATTAACCCAGTTATTATGATAATCGCTCATGTCAATAGCGATCAGACTGTGATTTTCAAAATGAAGCCTAGGCTCTTCTCCTGTCTGGCTACATAAGCCCTAGAGACCAGTAGACGAAATCAAGCCGTGCAAGACTCAACAGGAGCAACTAAGCGATCATAGCTGATAGAAAGAACTGTGTGTGTCGTTTTGCACTTATCAGTCAGTCTATGGTCGATTTTTGGAACAGAGAACAGAAGTAGAACAGAAGCACTAATGTGCTTGGATCCGGTACGAATCGTTTGCTCATTTTTTGTAAAATTAATGTCTTCCATAAGAAAGTTGTGGTAAGTATTTACTGTTGTCCGTAAATACTCCGTTTTTTCATAAAAATTTAGAATACGCATTGTTACTGCAGAACTATTTATGCATTAGCTTAAAACAAACGCCAAACGATATAATAATGTACAGGGCAGATCCACTTAACGGCATATTTGAGGATCTTACTAAGAAAGTGAAAACTTGGGCTCCACTACAGACTACACAATGGTCCGTAGTATCTTCATAAAAAATTTCAGCGTCCTACTACGAAAACTGTGATACCCCTTTAATGTAATTGTGAATGCAACAACATGACGAAGGATCTCGCACTTCATTCCGGATCCAAAAACGGTTAGCGACAAACAATGCGTACGTGTTTGTGTTGCAATCTAAGCGTCTTTAACATACAAAGAATGCGACTGAATGCTTTCACAAACCTAGGTCCGTTTTCCATAGTTTAAAATTCAGCAGCGTACATCTTAACAGTATGATTTCGAGGACGCAATTACTCTGCTTTCAAAATCTGTAATTATTTTAATTATATAATTATAGTTACTATGAATAAATCAACTGCTATATTTGGACAAAAGCTAACTTGCGCAAACGCTTTTAATTAGTAATTATTAAGTAGATTTCATAGTTAACCAATTGCCTCACGAATTTGCAATTTTTCAATTACCGCATTTTCACGACAAATGTCCAACAAGAATTGCTTTTCGCGTGCGTGTTTCAGAGTGTAGAGTACATTGAAAAGGTTCATTAGTGGACTGTGCACAAGCCCAATCTTAAAGCAAAGGCATTTTATCAAAACAGTTAACGCTAGCAGTTGTCGATTCGTGATATAAACTACTTCTAAAAAGCTTTTTTTTTATTTTTGACCAGTACAGACTTACTGTTAAATGGCGGATAGTGAACATTTTTCTCAAAAACATGCTAACAGTTTTCTGCGGGTTAAAATGTAAGCATGCGGGCGAATATATAGTTTTATACGCAAACGTATAAAAATTAATTATGGTATAAGATACAAATCTTACGTCGTTTAATCATTTGTTTATTTATTTGTAAAAGTATCCATACATACAATAAAATTTAAATGCATAAAACAATAAAATATTGTTACGGGGTGGGGGGGTGCCAATTATTTTCGACCCCCTCTACATTGTGATAGTTCGATCCATTACGAAGCCATTACATATCGGCGTTGCATAGCAGCTATAAGTAGCTGGCATGGAATGGCCTCTTCGGTTCAGTCGGCAGACGGACAGGTGCGTTTACCACCTAAACACGATCAGCATGAGGAACGCAGGAAAAGATTCTGGTTAAGTTTCATCTTAATTTTTTATTTACATTTTCACATGTCTTCTCTATTTTCACATCTACAACATTTGTCTGCAACATGGTTTGGCTGATCCAGTTTTGAACCTTGGACCTCTTGGCCGCCTCCGCAACAACATGTTGCAATAATAAACAAGACAGACCCGCAGCTTTTTACGCGAATCCAGCTAGCTCCAGCATCCATTGCCTTTGCAAGTCACAGTTTGCACAAATTAATAGGTTTAGAGTTTAGACAATAAAATACCTGCTCATTTTTAGACTAACTACTAACCACTTTATAATTCATGAACATATATATATATATATATATATTATATTATATAATAATTATATGCATACGTTATTTATCATTTTGTTTTCACGAATATAACCGTCTTTGTTGCGTCGAAGGTAAGAAGTCAAAGTCGTTATGTTATAAAAGACAGTTTAAAAACTTGCACTTAAAAAAGAAATAAGCAATTGAATTTTAATGTATATATGTCGCGGAAATAGAAAACAATAGAACATGCTTCATTTCTAATAAGCGCTAAATTGTCATGAAGCGTAGCTTCTAGCGACAGAATTCCTCACGAAGAAAACACCGAGGAAAATTTTCAGAAATGCGCCATACAAGACAATGCGTTCCATTTTCGCGAGGAATTCTTCCTCGAGAAATTTTGACGCGCGACCTCTGTGTGAAATTGGCCTTAGTCCAACATGCAACAACACTCTACTAGTAATCAATAATGCGCGTATTTTCCATTTTCCAAGTGTGTTTCCTGATATCTAGAATGCGATTTTAGTATCAACGTCATCCTACTCTACAGTGTTTGAAAATCGGTTTGAAAAGAAATTCCATCGTTACTCGCTGTGAAAGCATACAGGTGGTACTCATATCATTAGAGGGGGTTACTTTAAAAAAAGCCATTAATGCAACTCACTTTGCTATAAACTGAGAGAGAAATTTTAGTCAAAAAACGTTCACATTCAGATTAAATGTTTGTCGCTCAGAAAATCGCCTGGAAACATAAAGAGAACCGATTTCAAGAATAACACCGTTGTCGGAAACATCTTTCCGATTGGAAAATTATCGTCTATATATTAATTTCAGTGGTATGTTTTATATATATATATATATATATATATATAGATTCGAGGGTACAGCGCCGACGACGGCACCATTTGCGGCGATCTATATATCAAATGAAAGGTCTCGATCTAATGTGGTCTCATTGGGGGTTTATCTTTTTAATCGGGTCCACCCGGATGAATGGGGTGCGAAAAACCCCCAGAAATAGCCCTTTTCGGCCGTTTTTTGCAAAACTTATACCTCTTATTTCTGGAGAATGGGAATGAGGTTGGGATGATGCTGGCTATGGATAGATAGCCCGTTCAGCTGTGGGTGTAGTAGATGTATTTAGAATTCGCGTGAGGGCCACGGCGAGCCGTAACCGGCATTTTCCCAGACACCACTCCCGATTTTTTTCGAAATTTGGTCAAACAACATGCGGAAAAAACATTCTAGCGGCGCCTGGTGGGTCTCTCGAAAGGAGGTATGTAGCTCTTTAGAAAGAGGAGGAACAGCGCTACACGACGGTGTAGGCTATGTTTTAGGACACCTCAACCAGGAGTGGCGACGAGTTAATTAGAGGTTCCATTTCCGGCAATTCTCACTTGGAAAAGTGCTGACACAAAGCCTTTGTTCTGACGTCATCCATTATACTCTGCCTGTAATTTTAATTCAGTAAAAGCTGCTGCTGGCTTTGTGTTAGATAAACAAACAACACTAGGTAGAATGTTCACGCATTGTTGATTATAAGTGGATTCATTTTTGCTGGGCCTTTGCTAGTTGCACATTATTCTACTTAAAGCTATTTAAAAAGAATCCCATGTATAGTAGGAACGTAACTTTCTGTAGCTTAACTGTAATGATCAACTTTAAAGCAAAGTGAGTCACTACTGTCAGCGCCTCATTAACTACGTAATAATCTAAATGCATTTGGTATAAGAGTGTGGGCAGGAAGTAGATCCCTGGGAATACCTGTCTGGTGCGCGAAATGGTTGGAACAGGTTTTTCCCCATGTTATAGCAATTTCTAAAACGTTTTCGTACAGTACGAAACTGTGCACAGATAAATAGAGAAATTAGTACCAACAATTATGACTGTAACTCAATATGACGTCTAACACATTTATTATTGTATTTCAACATGTGTTTAACATTGTGCAATAGTTGCAAATAAGTAATTGCATCATGATATTTTAATAATTCGTTCTTTGCCTTTATTTATCTCTAGGAAGGAACTACAATGAAGATCGACAAAATACAAAAATATGCTTTTCGTGAACTTCCTTTAGATAAAAAAAACCTTCAGTCTGATAGCTTAAAAACCCACATTTAAGAGCCAACAAAAAATAACTAGAACTTTTACAAGTTCGTGACATAGCGTCGAAGAGCACTGTGCCGTTTTTCAAGTCCGCGACGTTCATTAGGTGGGAATAGAAATCTGATAAGAAGTAATAACATCATAAGATTAACATCATAAGATTATTGCAGATCTTATTATATAATACCATATCATATAAGGTTATGGTCTTATTATATGTTATTATGTTATTATATCATATTATGGTTATTATATAAGACCATAAGAAATAATGCGATTTTCGCACACCTTATTATATAATACCAATAAATGTCATATTAAAAAGACTCTCATTATTTAGGGGGGGGGGGGAATTTGATAAGAAACAACAACATCAACGAAGCAGTTAACATAGCCATGAAATTTATTTTGGCTGTTTTAGCTGTCTTGGCAGCTATTCCCAGCAGATCAAAACCTACAAACAAAAATAGGATGGATGTACCATGAGAGTCCGCCATGAGAGACAACAGCAGCAGAGGATCATGCAGTATAAACAAGCACGGTCTATAACAAAAAGTCCCACAGAAGCCACACTGTTTGTGCAGTGAGAGATCACCACAAATTATGTACATACAGAAAATTTTTGTTATTAATTCTTAGATAATTTTTAAGAATTTGGCTTTTATTGTATCTATGTTTAAATTGCCTTCAACACTTGCAGGACCGTGTTTTCCAATAGGCATATTTGTGTAAGAAGTTTGAGATAATGAAATTATAGGGTTTGGAATACGCAAATCAAACGGTACAATATCTGTGCAAAACTGTTGTGACACAAGGAGCAAAATCGTATTTATTATAAAACATTTGAGTGAGTGTTAAATGAGAATAGATTAGCTGTTTTCCATTTTCAAAAACTGAACTTGCGTTTTTTTCTTGAAGCGTCATATCGGTAATTTAACACAAGAAAATATGGTCTATGCTCGCGGACGGATTAACCATTAGGCTAATAAGGCTATAGTCTTAAGCCCTAAATTTTGATCATCATAGTCGATGATCAATAGACAAAGATAATGATGTTTAATAAACAGGATAACAAAATTATTTAAACTGAACATGCTAAAGACAATCAGGTAATATATGTTTTCCTTTTTTGTGCTTTGCTATTAAACACTTGAGTGATCATGCCTATATTGTACACAAAGCTTTTCACTGTAGACCCACACATTTGTACACAGGATATTTCCCACAGAACATTTCGACTCAGGCAGTCTTGACTACATAGGCAACTAGGGCATGTCTGTTATTGGACACATAGGTAATTTGGGCACATGGATCATTTTGATAAGGTATTATGACGAAGTTTTACGCGCGAAACTATTAAATTTTAAACGTCTAAAAGTTAACAAAACGCCATTTTCTTTGGTGTAAGCTAAGCAGTGTTAGCTTTTTGATTTGAGAGCCATAGCTTCCTCGTTGCTTTCCGGCCGCTGCTACCCAGGCCACACGAATCGAAAAGCAAGGATGATCAGTGGTCGAATGACTAAGTTGCTTTCATACATTGCTTGAATCGCATAATTCACAGCAATAAAGTTCATATATTCATGGACTTCTGGTTTGTAATGTTGGATTATAAGCAAAATATAGGATGGTGTAGATAAAACGACAAATGCTAAAGAAATGAGTGCGGCGCCGACGCAGCGTTTAGTGGTGTATTCGTAACTGTAGTCATCATTGCTCTTTCTGATCAATTTGCTGATAATGGTGAACAACCACAGTACGAGAAGTGCTACGACCGGTAACACCAGGTTAACCAAAAATGGTGCAAATGACATTAGAGTCTGGGATACGTTTTCCCACACGCAAATTGTCTTTGTTTCGGAAGTGCTAATTTCGACAGTTTTCACTCCAAATAGTACAAAGCTGAACACGGCAGCACCAATGATCCACAAAGCAAGCATGACCAGTGCATACCACCAGCGCAACGATGTTTTCCTGGTAAGGGCTACAAGCAGTTTATCTGCGACTAAAACAACGATGGAATAATCAGAGACGAACGAATGAATGCAGTAGCCAATATAAATGGAAGCTTTGCATGTGGAGTCGCTGAATTGCCACAAATGTTCATTCAGGACGGTGCATACAAGTAGTGACAGAAACACAGTTGCAATCAAGTCGCATACGGCCATGTTTGTTACAATGATTCCTGTGTTAGTGAGAGTTTTCTTTGTCAAGATCCACATAAAATGAACAATGATGACTGCAAGGTTTAAACAAATGCCAAGAACCGTTATGATGATCAAAATGGCGACATAAGCTATGTCAGTTTTACCCATCTTGTACTCGTGATGAGGTGTGCTGAAATTGCTAAAGCTGATATTTACGTAATAATCTATCATCTTTCCTATCAACTGAAATTGAAACTATTATACTTCTATAAAATTTAGAAACTTCTTTCAGATAGCTGCAGCGGATTTTTGACCAACACGTTCTAGCACCACACACTAAACACCGTTAACTGAAGTGACAGAGAGCAAGAACAGATGTTTATGGGAAGTCTGGCGATGTTGGATGTTGCGTATCATGTTGCAGATAATTGACGCCCTGGAAGTTACTATCCCACCGAGGGTAACGAAGCCTCACTGCAGGAATGCAGATCTGAGAAATTAAGTAAGCAGAATCTTCTTGATTTATCCACGGTTAATAATTATTTATTTATCATAATAATAATAATAATAATAATAATAATAATAATAATAATAATAATAATAATAATAATAATAATAATAATAATAATAATAATAATAATAATAATAATAATAATAATGTCTCCAGTTTCAAGGTGTGAAGTTTATTCAGCAAATGATTATTTAGTACAGTTTGACCGAATTACAATCCAGTATTCAATTATTGGCTTTACAAATACTTTATAAAAAATGGCCAAATTATACGTTTTGAAGTTGAGTAAATAAAATGAAAGAAGTATTTTATTGACTTTTTGTTTAATATAATTTACATGGAAGTTCCAGTTAAGCGCGGAATCGAATATTAATCCTGTATTGACGACTTCAACTTCAGAATTACCGAAAAAACGAGACCATTTAGCACGGAGAGTAATCTTTTGCGTGAACATAAAATTGACTTTGTTTTTTAGATATTTATTGTAACTCCCCAAATAGAACACCAGTTTTTAATTTCGTGTAAATCTCGTTTTAAACTTTCAACGCTAAAACGCATACTGGTAGTTGGACGGAGTAAAGTTGTATTGTCAGCTGTCGCGAGTGACTGTCGAGGAACTATTTTGGGACGCGTAACAACATAGTGGTAAGTCATTTAAGCAGAAAGCGTGTGAAGAACACGACTTTGGCATTGCTTTCGTCTTTATTTTTGTTATATTTTGTGTCTTATAGACGAATAAACTTTCTTTTATCGTTAAATCTTGAGTTACCTTAATTTCTGGGAACTAAAACAATCTACAGATCAAATAAGATAATAGGAAGCGTGGACGCCATGAAAGAAAACTAAACAAACGCTTTCCTACCTCAGCAAACAAGTGCACTATATTTTCCAAGTTGTCAGCAGTGTCATTAATAAATACTAAAAAAGTAATGGTCCTAAAATGGACTGACTTAAAATGGTCCACTGACTTATTCACCTGTTTATGTTGCAGTGAATTAGGCCTATAGATTTATCTTTTGTTAGTTTACCAATAATAATGCGCAATCAATTAAAAAGCGTCATATAAATATATATAAATATTATAAATTATAATAAAAATATAACAAATCTGTTGATTTGTATAAAATTTGGATTTTGATATTGCTTGCATGTTTTAATGAAAGTCAATCTGGTCTACATAAATCTGAGACGTAGAAATACATAAATCTATTGAATGCGCACAACTGTGTTTCCTTCACATCTTTAAAGCTAAACCGGACCCAATTTTAAACTGTAGGTAAAAACAATCTAATCTTTAAAACTTTGAAAGGAAACACACTATTTCTTCAAAAATGACTTACGTGAGAGAATTATTACTACACAAACACATTTTCACGTTCGTGCCACTATTTCTTCGCTGTTATATGCATTTCGCCATTCACTAGTTAGACGGGTACTAGCATCTGCATTTTGGGAACGCATTGCACAAAAAACGGGTGCTGTACCTCTCAGTTCAGCTGCATTATTTTGTGACGAACTACACACGTTCGACAGCTCATGCTTGAACACAGCGGTAAATTTGAAATTTGAATTTTTATCTTAAATCTTGTGTAGTTTTAGTGCAACACGTCGAATATCTTACAGTAGCACTGTACTTCAATTTTCGCTTTCGCAAACACCTGCAACACGCTCATGGAATATTTTTGTTGTTGAAAATTACATTGGTTTGTGATGTCATCAGTAATTGGGTTCGCCCGCTGTTAATTTAGTTTTGCAGTATTAATTGTGTTAAAATGTATCCTGGAGTGTATTTGCAAGTTTATAGGAACTACTTTTTTATTTATTATTTTTATGTACACTTATTTTGTACATTAAAAATACATAACATTAGAAAAAAAACTGAAAACAATCAGCTACTGCCACGCTTACCACGTACGAAGTACCTACATATATATATATATATATATAATGTTGTATTGTATTTTATTATATTGTATTGTCTGTCACTTGTCTTCGTCATAAGTAATACTATTACATATGTATATTATACATATTAACAATTATGATAATAATATATAATGCATATATATTGCAGTTAACATACGTAGATAAGTGTCATATCTACCAGTAAAATGATTATGTATATCCATTTCAAATTAACGGATATTTGCAAAAGTGTTACATGCATTTAAAAGTAAAATAATACAAACGACATCAATCACAGTAAACATTTCAATGTAAAACAAATACACCTATTACAAACGAGGAACGTGTACTGTAACAGAATGTCTCATTGATCTCTTACTTTTACCCTTAGCGCCTGCTTTTGCAAATTAAAAGAAAATACTTTCTATGGAAGCGTAGCTTTAGACCTATTTTGTAAGTTTGAAAGTTTGAATTAAAAAATACCACAATTAAAAACAAGGAAAAAAGAAAGAATGGACACAATGTTTCAAACTACTTTTGCAGTTCTTCAAGTGAAAAACAAAAAAAGAAAAAAATCACCTGAAGAAGAACTACCGTGGTGATTTGAAACATTTAATTTTCTTTCTTTTCTTCTTTTTTGTGGGATTTTTTTATTCATAGTTATTATTCTTGTCATTTAATCAAAATAGGTTTCTTGCAGTTAGTTACCAGACCTACTTAGATCTAATAAAAATCTAATAATAGGCTCCGTTGAAGCGAAGACTACTAGTAATGGTAATAAATTTCCGTTCTATAGTGAAAATCAACGCGTTTTCGCTAAAAATTCTCAAAGATTGAAATTCTCTTGGTTGGATGGGAATATATCGAGTGGCGCAGAAAATGTGCGGTAGCTTAGACCACAATATTATTTGAAGCGATTGCCCAACAAAATTAAAAATTCGCAGTGTGATACTAAAGTACAGTAACTTTTTCCTGTGAAAAGTACAAGGTTATAGCTTTAGCGGATTTTAAGTTATGGTAGAAAAACTTTTGCATGTTAAAAAATTAAATGCCGAAACAATATCAGCTAGTCTCTAGTGAAAAACAACCACTTTCAGTGACGTATAAAACACTCACTACACGGCAGCAATCAATGAAATAAAATCAGCCCGTTTACATTGTGATCTTCACCGTGGAAAATAAATCATTGATAAAGATTTGTTGCCAAGAAAAAATGGAACTTAATCCTGTGATCTACGCACTGTGTACGATGGCCGGACAGAGCCGTTTGATGCAGGGGAACTAAAGCCAAAACGTGCAAAGTGCTGGGATCAAGTACACCTTAAAGAAGTGAGAAACTATGTCAGCCATTGGGAGAAATGCCTTCGTCTAGTTTGGAGTGAAAATGGTGAACGTATAGGACATAACAATAGTAACGCAACGTTTATTCCGACAATTATTCCTCTGATTTAAAACTTATGTATCTTTGGAAATGTTTAAGGAATAACTTTTTAGCGTTTATACGGTAATTTTTAAGCGGTTTTGTCATTTCTTTCTTACAATATCGGCATAGTTTTTCGTCGCCTTATATAATTTATGTGATACTCTGTACATCAGCTTTGCTTCAAACAGAAAGGCCAAACAGACGCTACCCGTTCTTATTCTTAAAATGCTTGTAAGATATAGTTCTGTTTTTCTGGGTGTGCTGGCTCTAATCTCATATTTTCACTTCTGAGTGAAATCTTGACACAGCTGTTACTTTGTGTGGCCATTGGTTCTGATTAAAACAATCTGTTAAATAATGAACTTTTTGTATTCAGGTAATATACATTATAAAACTGAATGAACGGTTTGCTACCCTCTCTACCAACATAAAATCATTCTGCAAGAAGCAAGTATGAATGCTTCACCCGGCTTCCCAGCTTAAGCAAATAACCCACATGGTGTTCCCCACAGTCTCAGATCTCAAAAAGCAGCACGGTAATTGCATTGTCCGTCATTTTGTGTTAAGCAGCAATAACAACTTTTTGTTTAGAATTCTCACAGAACCTAGTATTTGTGGGCAGAATATAATTACTACAATTTAAATTTTTGATCCTAAATGTGTATATTAAGTACATTGCAGCAATCCAGATACAAAAAACGATACAATCCAGATGCTTAAAACAGTTATGTCTGTAAATAGCTTTATTTGTATAAACATCAAACAATACTCATCTGTTCTTGTCAAAACATTTATTTATCCGTATTATACTATTCTGCGCTGTACTAAACAAATAATCACTTAAAATAAGTCTAAAGAAATACTTTACTGCGGGTGACGTAACAGAACTGTTTGCATAAGTACTAAAAGAGGGTTATTGGAACATTACATCATTAATGAGCCATTTGATCTCTAACAATCGTTAACACCGAAATGTTGTATCAATGGAAGCGTCATTTGATGAGGCAATTATGTGCTGCCATCTGTGTCAAAAATGAAATTCACTTTTCAGCAAGTCAGCACACGCAGCGCTTCACTGTGATTCTTTCAGTCAAGAACCACCTTCTGCGTACTAATAATTATAAAAATCGAGAATATTACACATATAAAATGATAAATTAATTTGATATTTTCAAGAGAAAAATGAGTAAGTTTATCAACATTAGGCGTCCATAAACCAGTCTACCTGGACGGCTGGACCTCCTGTTATTTTCTTAATCTGAATATGTTTGCAAGTTGATTCTAGGCAGTTCCTCCTTCTTGTAGAATGCGTACACGTTTAGACCTACTAAAAATATGGCCTAAATATCTACGCACTATAGGCCATATTTTTAATATGGCTCACCATGTACCTCTATGTTCATCACCTTCGGTGTCTCGAAACGTGTCCTCTGCATCGTGGCGACGAACAGCTTGTAGCGACCAAAACGTATTCCAATATTATTATTAAGAAGTGCTTTATACGAGTAATGCCCGGGCTATTACTATTATTTCTAGCACAATCAAAGCAGACTAATTATACAGAATTTTAACAGAAATTATACAGGTTTTAAGCCTATAGAGGCTTCGCGATTACACCTATAATTCTAGGACAGTCTATAAAATTTAGCAACGGCTACCAAAATAAAGGCCTGGCAAAAAAAGTTGCCAGGTTTTTTCTTACATTTCTAGTGACCGTTTATATTAGTCATTATATTAGGTACAATGATTCTGTTGCGTGTTATAATACATGTAAAAGCCAAATATAATAATAGTTATATTTTATCATTGTTACAACCCTCTACACAAAATGAAAACGATAAGCACTTAAATGCCTGACGTATGGCGGAACTTTATTATTGTTACAACAATGAATAACGCTCTGCACAAAAAACACTAAGCACTTTTAGTACCTGTCGCATGGTGGAACTTTGTTACAACAATGAACTGCACAAAAAACAGTAAGCAGATACCTGTTGTATGGTGGAATTTTAGCATTGCTACAACAATGAACTACTCTTTACTAGAAAAAACTTACTACTTTAATTTTAGTTTTCAATGACACACAAAGATATCGCTAGCTACCGTATCACAGAGTATAAGCAAAATTAGCTGTGAAGACTACAGTACAAAAATTCAGCGCGAACTACGTCTAAAGTCGAAAGATTCCTTCCACTGCTTTTTGTTGGATCACTCGATGATGCGCCTACACGTAGAGATTTCTCTTGCCATGTTACCTGATGCAGTTGCCGATGGAGACTGAGCAAAAGTAGTTCACCGACTGTGCGTGAATGTAACGTATATTATTCTTTATGAGTGAACGCATGGTGTTTCGGCACGGTTAGCACTGTGTTCCGGGGTTCACTAGGACAGTATTGTAACGGCTAGGCATGCAATGGACAATGCATTGCGTCTAGGCCATTAGCGGTCGTTGCCCCACTTACCCAGGTTCTAGCAGCATTCAGCTTTGCAAGATCGATGCGTTCAAGCTTTTGCAAAAGCCCAAATTTGCTTTGAAAATTCGTGTGACAACCATTACGCAAATAAAACGCATTTTAATTGCGGTTATTTTGAACGTGTAATTTATCACAGCAGCCTAGGTGGTTTAACGCCTGCATTACCTAGTTACGAACAAAAACAGAGAAACACCAGCGTCTAGTTAAGAAAATTTACATTATAAAGTTTATTGTAGACAACTTCCATTGCAAGGACAAAATGAAGAAAAAACAATGACAACAAAAACAAAGAATCAAAACAAAAACAACAAAAATAATTTTCACTTTTACGAAACATAATTATAGACCAATGAATCATAGACCATAAGTACAAAAGTGCATTTTCCACATTCTGTATGTGTTCATAATACTGGCGATTCTACTAAGCTATCTACTAATTATGTACATTAATCCTATTAATTAAGAACTAGTTAAGTTAGTTATTTTACATTAATAAAGGTAGGCCATATTGTTTATAGTGTACCACAGGTTGTTTGGCCATATTTCTGGACGTTATCATGACAGGGCACGTATACATATGACACATTCAATATTGGAAAACACTTTCCAACAAACATAATAATTAAGCCTTAATCACACTGATCCATTATGTTATTCTTTCTCATTATTAACATAATGTATGGAAACATGGGTTTTTAAACCACTATATTAGTCTTCATAGTTTATCTACTTGTTTGATAGCTTGAAGTAACTTTTAGTCAACAAATCAAATCAAACGGGTGGCGCATTATGCAAATTAGGTTGCTTGATAAATTTAGTTGCAGTGACGACTCGAAGTTCAAGTTTCTTTTACCTGAAATTACAGACTGTTAGCAAAATTTGACGAGAACTGAAATTGTAGTTGGCAAAACAGTTTTAAAATTAGTTACAGAAGTTCAGCGCTTCTTAATAGGGACTGGCAGACAAAAATGATTCACAAAGTTTACGTTTGGATTCGAACTCGGAAGTAAACTGCTAATGCTTTCACAAAACAATTTAAGCAAACGTTAATGCAACAGTCTTACTAATTAAGACGCACGAAACTTCTACACATAATTAGGAACGTAATTACGTAATTAGGTACGACCTGGCTACACAATTACACACATGTGTAAAAGTCCAATTACTGACAGCTTGAAGCGTTTGTTCTTATTCTCAGTGTATGGTCTGTTTTTTGCTTTTTGATCATTTCAATCTACATTCAATAAATGGAAATAGTTTTTCGTATAATTAAATCCACAAGACATTAACTGAACAACGAAGTATTGCACAAATGTGATTGCATCAAAATGTAATTATAGTCACCTCAGTGAATATTTTTAAGACCAGTTCACTTAGAAAAGTAGGCCATTTATCAGTGGTTGGTTTGATGCAGAAAGTGTTTCACGCGCTATCAGTGCGCATGTGTAGACAAATTCTATGGAAATATCTTTTTAGAATTTATTGTATCTGTTGCCTAATTGAAAAAAATTGCAAAAATGATCAAGCACCAGTCGCCGCACCCAAATTCACCTTCTGCATCAAGAAAATTGATTTACTTTAACGTTTAATTTGGAAAACAACTCTTGACTGACTGATTTCGATGTAGTTTTACTGTTACAAACAGTTTACTTTTGACGTATTTACACAATTTGTAACTTCATCATAGGCCATTTGCAAACTTTATTATCAGGCATGTTTATAGTTTAGTTTATACAGTGTTTGTGATCAAAGCTGCTAGAGTTTTCTATGCGTTGATGAAAATGTTTTCATTGATATGACGAGCTCTCCGTCTGTGTCCGGCGAAAACTTTGCATAACGTCTTCTCCGAAAGTACGCAACAACAGCTACACTGATAATGAACACCAACAGCATTATCATCACCGTCAGCGTCACGGCTATCGTAGTCTTGGCGACGCACTGTGTATTGGGAGCTGGCAAATGTGTCGCACCTACAAAAAAATCAACAGATCAATAAATTACCAATAATCAACTAATTACAAATTACATAGTTTTCAACTCAGCATTACCTTTGTTCGGTGAAAGTACTAAGTCTAGAGGAGGCGGGTGCAGAAAGATGTTTTCTCGTAATAAAGATTGTATACGATTAATACCCAAGCATTAAACTAGGTCGTTAGTGCTGCTAGGGGCATTTACTGTAGTAGCATAGTTTCTTTAGTAAGACTGACGTTTTTACTTATTATTTCGCACGAGTTGGGTTCATGCTTTTTTGTCCATTTAATAGACTGAACATTTTTTAATGTCTGTTAAGTTTTTTCTTGTTTTTTATTGGATCTGTTTGCTCAGTGACACAGCCTTCTCGTGTACGAGTTTTTTGTTTGCATTTTGGTTCTTCCTTGCTTTGTTCGTGCGCTGCATTTAGTTGTTTGTTTGTTCCTTTATGGATTTATTCATTCATTCTGTCATTCACTCATTTGTTTCTCCTTCATTTACTTGCTCGGTCGTTCGTTCGTCCATCGATCCATCAATTCATTCATTCATTCATTCATTCATTCAATCATTCATTCATTCATTCATTCATTCATTCATTCATTCATTCATTCATTCATTCATTCATTCATTCATTCATTGATTCATTCATTCTTTCTTTCTTTCTTTCTTTCTTTCTTTCATTCTTTCTTTCTTTCTTTCTTTCTTTCTTTCTTTCTTTCTTTCTTTCTTTCTTGCTTGCTTGCTTGCTTGCTTGCTTGCTTGCTTGCTTGCTTGCTTGCTTGCTTGCTTGCTTGCTTGCTTGCTTGCTTGCTTTCTTTCTTTCATTCATTCATTCATTCATTCGTTCGTTCATTAATCCTCTGATTCAGTTATTTGTTCTTTCTAATTTCTTTACTGATAAAGCAATGAATTTTTCCATCAAGTAGAAACATTCAAATCAAAATCCGGTTGTTTATAGCTGATATGTAGTTAATTCTAAACTGTACTTTGTGTTAATTTGTTAAAACAGTAAAACAGGGCAAACTGCACTGTTGTCGATCTTGTTAGTCAGTTCTTTGTATACTAGGCGGTGCTTGTATACAGAACCTGGACTGCTTCATTAGCCACACTCCCGTATGGAGTCTCATTATTAATATAATTGCTGCTAGATCACTTGAGCGTATGTTGTGATGACGACAGCGCATGCCCACTCAGTTCGATTTTTAAACTAGAATTGCGAAAGAGAGAAACAAACTTACTGGGCCATTGTAAAAAAATTAATCAACGGAAGTTAATTATATAAAGGTCAAAGAATCACGTCAGTCGACTGTGACCATTGAGCATTTATAATTATTAGTGCTCAGGTTGAACTACGTTTAATGGCCTAGAAAAAACATGAGCGAAAAATGTTCCACATTCTGCCAGTAGGGGTCCGTCCAATCGCGCTTTTGACAGAGTTGCTGTTCTGCAGGCGTTAGCTTATTTATGTGGCACCGCCTGCATCTTTAAAGCCTATAATACTTCGCCTGCAAGACCTGGATACGGAGAAAGTAGAATAGAACGGTATGCGTGGCACAAAAGCAATCGGAATGTAGTTAAAATAAAGGTAAACAAAAATGCGTTTGGGCAAAACAGGTTAAGAAAAAAGTTTGACTACAAACGAAACCAAAAAAGAACAAAATTAACCAACATGAAAGATGGCCCCCAACACAACAAGCAATAGCAGCACACCCCAAGAGAATATCATTAGTTTTCCACCGTTTTTGATTCACGCTTTACCATTATTTTTGCTAAAAAGCTGTGTTTCTGGTGCTAGTTTATGCTTAAAATGCTTTATACAATCATACTTAATAAATAAAAGTCGAATACAGCTTACGTTACAAAGTTTCAATTTTACACAAAAACTGAAATTAAATGCTCTAACTGAGACTTTCTGATACTGTAACCTTTTCTTGGTGGCTTGTATAACAAAAAATCGGGTGTGATGGGGTCATTTCGGAATAAAGTCCGGAGCTTGATTTCACGCGTTTTACTCGTTAGAGGACGCCCGCAAAATTTAGTGCTTAGTTACGGCATCATTTGCTTATCACGTGTCACATTTCGCGTGCTGTGGTTTACGAAGGTTATTGTAGCAGAGTCTAGAGACGTAGGCTAATCTGAAAGTTCTCACTTCGGTCAGTGTTTTAGTTCAATAATTTTTAGTTTATTGAAAATTGGAAGTCTAAAAAAAAATTTTCCGGTCTTTAAGTGACTAAAAACTCGCAGTCGCAGCACAACGGCATGTGTAACATTGTCTACAAATTCAGCGTCACAGAAACGACAGGGTATCCTAGGAAGCCATTGCTAGCACAGTTGCTTAGCATGCGAGTTTCCGAAGTTTCACGAACATAAACCGAACAAGTTGTTTTGGGGAAAAACGCAACATCGAGGGCCGATTTCATTAGGAAGAAAAACGTAAATTAATAAAAATTACTACCAAATTTTAAGTTACTTTTTAATTTAAAGTAAATTAGTAAAGTAAAGTTAATTTAAGTAAATTAAATTTAGTTAACATTTTTTACGTTAAATTTGGCATTTAAATCGGTAAACAGCTAAAATGGCAAACAAACAATAAACAATTTACCAGCCGAATCCAAAAGCATACAAAGTGTAAATGATGGGGTTTGCGGATTTTAGCAAAAAAGAGAAGAAAGTAAAATTCTTCAAAAACTTTTTGAATTTTGAATCGACCTACTTAGTGCAATTAGCATTCTGTGTACTTTAAACAACAAATAAAATGTCTAAAACATACACAACTTCGACTTCGATTTAATTTTACGCCAATTGGTCTTCAGACACGAAGATTTTTAGAGGTTGCACAGGGTCGTCCAGAAAACATTTCCTTAAATCAGTTCGTAACCTTTATCATAGTAAAAGCTTTTGTAAATGAGGTTCACATCACAGTTTTTCGTTTTTGCAAAGACTTATATTTTTGAAATAGGAGAAATCGGGCTACACGAATATGTGGATCCTTTTACAGATGCCTCTGCCAGGATGAGGGGCTACGGGTTAGGGCTATGGACAATGTACGAGTTAGTTTGTGTATAAATTTGTGTATCAAGGTTGTTTTCTTAGCAAGATGATGCCACAAAGGACTGCCGTAACAGAATAATTGTTATAGAACAGTTATGTATCAGAAAAGGCTAAGAATATTTGAAAATACATTCAAAATAAATAAAAATTTGAATGCCTTTTTAGTCTAAAGAACACATTCCATTTATTCCAGGAGCCCTAACAGGCCTCATCAGCTGAATTGATTACTGTATAAGACAAAGACTCTCACGGTGAAAACGCAAGTCTTCATTTTACATCTTTTGTCTAAATTAAGTGAAACTAGAAATTTCTTGGACGTAAACTTTCTGTAGCCGCTCATTAATGGCACCAAATCTTATTAAAGCCTCTAAATATGTTTCTCTCTCTTTCCTCTATCTCTCATTCACTCACTCACTCACTCACGCACTCACTCACTCATTCACTCACTCACTCACACACACTCTCTCTTTCTTTTTCTCTCTCTTTCTCTCCTCTCTTGCTCTCTCTCTGGTATACTTCAGAATCAACAAGCACATTTAATTGTTTATTTGTCGTTTTGTTTAAAAATTTGCTTGAACTTAAATGAAAGAATGAAAGTTTGCACTTTATAGCGACTTCATTTTGAATTATTTAGCATTATTACGAACCTTGTATGGGTTAATTTGCTTAACTGTATTTTCATAAACACTTGAACAGCATGAAATAACGATCTATGTCAGACGTGTTTATCTATGTATACGTGAAAAGGACGTGAAACGAGTTCGCTTTGTGTTAGAGTCGTTGCCAGGTTTTTAAAATTTAGCACACGGAAAGCACCGTCTACCATGCCCAACTATATGTTGACGGGTGTGGCAGACCCGGAGCATAGTCCATTATTCTCTAATATGAGACAATAAACCAGGTGAATATACACATTCGGCCACCTTTTTTAACAAGAGGGATAGCAGGAGAGAAAACATGACACAACAGTTTTTCCCAACGTACATCGACCCATTTACTAACCAAGCTTAAGCGTTGATAGATTTCAGTCGTTACAGCACAACCGTGACCAACGAGATGGGCTCTTCTCAGCTAAAATAGCAAACCGCCTAGCTTTTTCCAATATGATCTCTGTGAGTTTTTAAATTCTCAAATTCTTCATAAGGCTCTTGTCAAACTTGACGGACATTGAATATAGCATCATAGATTAAAAAATCGAATTTGTAGAGATAAAAATTTTTTTAGCATTTTTGCTTAATTATTTTAAATATTTATTATATATTATATAATTATATCAGTTAAGTGTTTGGCGGCAAAAAATTTGCTCAAGAAGATGAAGAAATTAAGTTTAATCGCATGAAATTAATTGTGAAAACTCTATGACGTCAGTCACATTTACCTTGCCAGTAATAGTGGCTATCTTCTTCTTCTAACATTATCCTCAGCCCCCTGTAAACGTTTCTAGATTGAACAACTTCCACTTCCGGTTGGCTTGCGTCACGTGATGATCGCTTTCTCCTTCGTTTTTCGTCCTCACATTGAGACTGAAATGAGTCAAATGTTTTTAAATTCCTTGGTCAGGTTCAGCGTAAGCGTACAGAAAAATGTGTAAAACGGAAAGAGAAAAAAGAACAAGGCTGTAAAGAATAAGAATGAAAAATAAAAGAAAATTTCAATGTAAAAATCTAGAAAGAAAGAGGCAAGGCCGGATTAAGATGTGCTATTGCCTAAGCACACCCGGCACCTGCTGCCCTGGTTCTCTCCTTCGCCCCGTGTCAGCGCGTGCACGTTTCACAACTCAAAGTATAACGTACATATTCTATATGATGCAAATTATTCGACATACATAAAACAAGCTCCGTTGCTCTACATAGGATTTCTACCACTTAATCAAATCAATAAATCAACTACAAAAAGGTATGGTGTCATCCAACAGCAAAACAAATAATCATTCTCGTGTAGCCCTCTACCTCATTTTCAACTGTGTAAGACTTTTATGTTCTTTGACATACTTATAAGATCTAATTAATATACTTTATTAGCATACTAGTAACTTCTATCTGTTTTCAATTTATTCTTTTTTGTCAGCTTGTTGCCCCCTGAGTAGTGCCATAAACACGTGCTTAGTCTGCTTATGCGTTAATCCATGGAAAATAGGGAATTTTCTAGTTACGCAAATGTTTCAAGCACATAAGCGTAATGCTAAGAAATATAAATTCGCGTGGAAAATTTTTTGGGGTATAATTCAAAGTTGCCTTTTTCTTCCTACGTAAGTCTGGTGACGCCAATTTTTACCAGTTTTAATATTGCAGCCTAACTAAGTGACCACTATGTGAACTACACACGTGTTTAAAGAATAGAAAACCTGGAATAACTGTCATAATATAGTTTGTAATCTTACCTGTTCACACTTGTCTTTACATATATTAACGTTGCATTCGAAGTAAACCATTTCTTTGTCTGGGAACTTAAACGACTTGAACACGGCATAAATGTAAGTCTGGCCATCTTGGTTGTAAACGGGATTTTTGTTGAATTCTCCAATTAAGAGGCGATTCACGGGACAGCTAAAATAAAATAAATACATAATAATGATTTTTAAAAATAAAAGGTAAACAGTGAAAGCAAAAGACAACTTAACAGCTTGCTTGTAATGCAAGGATTAAGGATCTTTGGATAAGCAGCTGCTGCTTAATTAATTTCTATATATCAAAATAAATCGCATCATCATCATTAGCACCGATTCATTATCATTGTCACCAACACCACCATTGTCATCAGTATTAATATCACCATCGCTGTCATCATCACCATCGTCGTCGTTGTCGTCATTGCCGTCTCCTCGCATCCATTTTCTTTACTCTATTTACCGCATTTATAGTTTGTTTATGTCATAATTAAAGCTTATGCATGTTTAACGTAACTTATAAATTAACTTTTTCTGCTCGTAGCACTGCAATGCATTGTATATTTTGTAGTTTTGAAATTGCAGTGTTTTGCATTTTGTAATATTGTGCAAAATGGATAAATAAATAAATCTGAATCTAAAAGATATCTTCATACAAAAGATATTATATCTAATATTAGAATATTATTGTTTATTACAAACAATAATATTTTAATTAGATCTGAGTAATACGTTTACGCTTTGAAAATCGTTGAGCAAACATAATTGATTTTTTAAGTGTCGCCATTTTCCCTGTCGCAAAGGTCACTTAACGCACACTTCAGGTGAATGGTTTTGCTAGATGTTTTGGTAAATGGTAGACTTGAATGCTTAGTTTTCCTGGCGAAATGAACCATTAAAAATGGCGGTTCTTTGCTAACTCACCCATCGCTATCAATGAGTTCCACCCTTCCAAGTGGGGTACCACTGTGGGCGAAGCAGTCGGTAGCTCGAACGTCCCACTGAGCTGCAGATAAACGTAGATGAAATTAGAAAACTTGTCTACTAATTATGCTGACAATTTTAGCGAGCTGGAATCTTGATAATTATTAGGAATAATTCCCTGCAGTAAATTGCTGAAGTGGCTGATGTGTTTTTAATTGCCAGATTTGTATATAAATGCTCTTTCATCGAGATACTGGCAGAAGCAGTATAAAAGACGAGACCGTCCATTTTCCATGGCACTCATCCATTCTTTTACTGAATAGGCTCAGCGCTGCTTAAATTTGGTCGTTTAGCACTGAGTTATTGGATTCTTCGGATTTATAAAAGGGATAAGTAATATTCCGTGAGCTACTTACGTAACTCATACAAAAAACTTTTTAAGTAGTTTAAAAATAGATAGCTATCATAATGATTAGAGAAATAGAACTTCGAAACATCATGGATCAATAACAAATTGGCATCCGGTAACATGTGACATAGCCGTAATGTTACGAGATACAAAGTTTTTTGTGATTTTCACCGATTTTTACAAGTTACTAATTTTTTTAATTACGCAGTTTTTGTGAGTTTGTGAGTACACTTTAAGAGACATAATCGGTTTTAATGAAAAGTTTTGTTCATAGATATCAATAATTAACGTAAAACTTATTCATAGAACTTTCATACCTGCTGCACTAAAAATAATTTATGCTAATTTTTTCGAAATACGAAAACACGTTTTTACTTACGAGAATCTTTGATATGAATTACTATGGAAGCCAGTTCTCCCACAACCAGCTCGGTACTAGCGGACACTCGAGGATCCTTCCCTCCAACAACTTTTAAGAAAATATCCGGCAGGGGAACATTAGAACCAGGAGGAACGTAATCTGAACTGCTGATGTGCCTAAAAAACAGTTTCATTTTGACGAAAGGTAAGTACTAAGCAACTTATGTAGCTCGCATTGTAAACTTTCCACGTAAGATGCAGCAATACAAGGCGCATAACGTTTTGCTAGGAGGGTTTAAAGACAATAACAAGTAATAGCATAGAAAAATTTATTACATTAAAGTATTGTTCAGACAGTAGCGAATCTATCATACATCCAAAATTTAGTGTGAAACCTCTCGCACAGTTTGCAGTCTTGATGGGTATCATTGGAGCAGTGACTGGAAGGATGCTGATCAACGGAATGTTTTTTTTATCTTATTAGCGTCCAGTCTGTCTTTCAAGACAGTTCCATTGCGTTTAGGGGTGTTGAGATCTGCTGCATTTCAAAGTCCTTCAGTTCAATGAAAAAAATTAATTCTAGGGTTTTCAGCTCCAATCATACCCCTCAAGATTGCAGGCTGCGCTAGACGTATGAGGCTTTTCCTTCCGCATCAGATTTTGTAAGCATGATAGATTTGCAAATGTCTGAACAATATTTTGATGCAATAAATTGTTCTGTACTATTACTTGATGTTTTTATACCCCCTAGTAATAAAATGTTATGTAACATCCTGCAGTACTTTACAAACAGCAAAAACAATCTCTACCAATAAAAAAACAACAAAAAACACGTCAATCTTCACATGATGATGCTCCAATAGGAACTATTGTATTAAATTATTTTGTTTTTACTGTTGTATACTGCAGCTAATAAAGCAAAGCAATATTACATTGCAACCTTTGTGGAAATATTGTATTCATTATAACATCTCATTAGTCTTGGTTTCACTTCCACTTTCATACAACCTGCTGCTACCTTTACCGAAGTATATTAGGTGAACGTGAGAGTTAAATGGCTCTCAAGGAAAAGACTCCACATTATAATCTGAGCATACGAAGAAATTGGGGCAAAAGGTGTTGATGGATACGTAATAAACTTTCTAAGGTGTGTCTGCTTCTTTCGAAAATAGTAATACATTTATTGTCAAGGTTGTAAGAGAAGCGAAACTAATTTTTTTAGGAAACCCTGTCTTATTATAATAAAATTTTTGTCATTATATTATAATACATGCAATGGGATTTGTTTTGTTTGACAGCACGTGACTACTTTGGGAAACAATATAATTAGCACACAGGACTTGTCTAAAAAGACTTTGTGACTTTTATATAACTGTAGAGGCTTTACAAATCACGATCCTTTCGCAAAAAAGAACTTACTGCACGTGCCCAGTTTTGACAGTCAGACCTCTTTTCTTTGGTTTCTCTTCCACGGTGCAAGATACTGCATATGCTTTGTCGTCTGGCCACAGAACACCAGAGTTGCCATTTGACATTACTATGATTGTATTGGTGAATGCTCTTTCTCCATCTTCGTCCTAAAACAGAAGAATCAAAATTAAGAGATATTGAGATATTGCATGGTTTTTATTCAAATAGCACAAATGAAGGTAATGGCTACTCAAATTACGGGCCTATAGTAAGAAATGTTAAACACGTGAAGAAAAGCTATAATTTAATTTGCTAGAGATACAAGCTATCCTCAAATGATTTTTCTTGAAAGGAGTGAACTTGTGCTTTTCGGGCAATCTATTTTTCTCGTAGGAAAACCCACAAAGAAGAAACCAGGGGGAAAATCTAGATGTGTGAGCAGGTCTTCTACATCCACGAATGCCTAGCATAAGAGAGACAGAATGACTATTACAAGACAGCGTTTAGGAATCAGAGATGAGAGATCCAGACAGCATGTTCCATAGAAGTAGTGACAAAAGAGATTTTGGAAAAAAAATGTGGCAAGCTTCGATGAGCAAGGTACTGCCGGTTAAAGCCTGGTTCACCCAAATCAAACCCAAACAGATTGACAATAGATTTCGATTTGTACACTGTCAAGTGTATTAAGCTAACAAACTGAGGTCCAGCCTAAAATAGGTTGAAACTTGAAATAAAATAAAATTGCCTGAACAAAATCATCTAGTCTGTTGCTTGTATTAACGTAACAATACCAATACTTACATAATTCTCGCTTTCCTTGATTCCACATCCAGCAAGTGAAAGGCGTATAACTGGATCACTGGATCCGAAGACCCTATGTGTGCATCCGGCGATGCTGTAGTAATCTTTTGCAAAGATGACTCCATGGTAAGGCTCGTGGAAGTGTAAATTAACAATCATTGCCTTCTGGTCAGCATCACATTGCACGTCGATATCTTGAAAGAAACAGGACATTTTCAGAACTCAAAGTTTCAGACTGTTAACTGGTACCTAATTATTTTGAAAGCCTCAATAACGTATGAGTGAGGACTACAGCAGACAAATGAAGATCAGCCATTCCAGAATTTTATCGGTTTCATTAAGAGCCACATAAAAAGAATGAAAAACAGGCATGTTCAACTTTCACAGAGCCGGTTAGCTCGCAGAAGAAGTACAAACGTTAATTTAAAAATATCTGATTCTTTAAGAAAATTATGCTCGCTACTTTTTCGACCTGCAGAAAATTCGGTAAGCTGTAGTGCAGATACAACAGAAAGACCAACTGAAAATCAGTATAAAGGTTAAGTTATTTGGCTGTTTCATTTTATTACATAAAATGTTACAACTCTGCATTCCTGAGTTAAGGTTAATAGTTTTAGCAACAGGTATAAAACAGACATAAACATGGAACCCACCTTTCAGTCGATCTTGTCTGGGAGTCCTGATCTTAGGTGCTGTTGTACTTGTCGTCACTCTGTATCCATAGTAAGACGACGATGGAAAAACCGAAGAAAGCGAAGGTGCTTCTGTAGTCACCTGTTCTGGTTCGTCAGTAAATGGAATAAAGTTCAATTTCTCTTGATCAGCTGCTGAATCAAAAGAAGACGTATCCCAAGGGTTCATCCAATCTGACAACCGGCTATCTCTTCCACCCGAAATAAAGTATGGGAAATTTTCTGTTGTTGGCTTGGTCGTTGTCCAGGGGAAGTAAGATCCTGTTGATCGCTCAATGTTTTGCACGTTCGTCTCCGAAGCAACAGCAGCTGCAGGATCGCTTACTGGAACTTCATAACCTGTCTGAGTTTGACGACTTTTTGTTTCTGAATTAATAGGAAAACCTTCTCTCTTGTTGCCATATACAAGTGCATTTGATGGAATTGGGTTTCGCGCCCGAGAGAGCTTGCTCCAGGGGTTGTAATAATCCTGATTATCTGACCGGCCATATTGTGAAAAGCTAGGTGATTGCCATTCATGGTGCCCTTGACTGCTTCTTCCAATAGTACTGCCAGGGACCTGAGCGTGTGGTGTTTCAATGTATTTGCTATCAATTACTTTTGGCTTTTCTTTTACAGGAACAGCAGAATTTGCATAGGCTTGCAAATTTGCAACACCAACTTGTTGCTTGGGATCTGTAACTGGAACACTTACTTCTGCATCTTGTGAATGAGACAGTGGGATTGGATTTTGGTTAACATTTGTTGACACGTCATACATGAATCCTTCCTGCACAGGGCCAGTATTTGAAAGTCCAGGTTGTTGAGCATAATAGGTTGTACCATCATCCATAATCAGAGGCACAATGTCTGGAGAACTTGACTGGGAAATTTGAGGAGCGTCACCTTCCTTAGACAAAATGTACTTACTGCCATCGTTAAAGACAACTTGAACTTGATCAGAATTGCTAATTCCATTGTAAGGAATTATTGGTATACGTGAACCTTGTTGCGTACTACCGGAATCAAGAGGTGAAGGCTGCACATCTTGTGTCTGACGATCAGAAACTCTTGCTTCACTGACGGGGTATAACCAACTGTCACTAGCTTCTTGCTGGTCATATACGCGAGATCCAACATTGGCATAATATTGCAGGTTTCCTATTGTAGCTATTTGTGATGGGTCATCCACTGGTACACCAACTGCAGCATGTGTTTCATGGGTGTTTGGAATTCGGTGTTCCTTGTTCACAAGTGACTGGTCTTTAGTATTTTGTGAATCAGATGGTAAATAATATTGGTTCCCAGATTCGGGTTGTTGTAAGCCATAGACACTACTTGATCTTTGGTTTTCAAAATTAGGTTGAACCCCGTAATCATTATAATTTGCAGGAATTTCATCCTTCTCTTGCTGTCCTTCAAACTGCGGACTTCCATTTGGAGAGTTTTGGTAATATGGGTGTTCAGCAACATGAGCTAGTTGTGGTGAAACTCCTTCATAGGCAGGATAGCCGACATTCCCATAAACTTGGTTAATGGGAATTTTTAATTTTTGTATGTATTTGTCATCGCTTACAGGAAACTTAGCTTGATTTAAATCTGCGTTGTAATTGCCTGTTTGATCTGCAGGCTGTTTAGCCTGTTGAACTTCTGTTCCTACATTAGTGTAGTAACCAACATTACCCACATTTGTTTTTTGATTTTCAGAACTAACTGGTACATTAACATAAGGGCTAGCACTAAATGGGACATCCTGGCTAACGATATGTGGTGCATATTGATTACCAGGAACGTCTTGAATTTTTGTACCTACGTTTGTGTAATATTCAACATTGCCAACGTTTGCTTCTTGTGGTTTTGAAATAACTGGTACGTTAATATATGGATTAGCACTGAATGGACTATCTTGTTTCACTGGCTGGTAAACCTGAGAATCCCTAACACCTGTTCCCACATTGGTGTAGTAGCCAATATTTCCAACACTTGTCTGTTCATTTTTCTGATTAACTGGCACATTCAAATTAGGGGCGGCACTGAACAGTATGTCTTGATCATTGTTTTTTTGTAGACTGCTACCATCTTGCATGCCACTATTTCCAACTTTCTTGCCATTTGGCTGTTGCTTTTCTTGATTGACAGGTACCTTTACATTTGGACTGGCACTGAAGGGCAAATTTTGATTGTTGGTTTGTGCCAATTTATCATCTTGTGCCTCTTGAATATTAGTTCCCACGTTTGTATAATATCCAACATTTCCAACTCTTGCCTTCTCCTCTGCCTCTTTAACTGCTACTTTAATATCAGGTTGAGCATTAAATGGCAAAACTTCATCTTTGGGTTTGTTGACCTCAGTATCAACATTTGTGTAGTACCCAACATTTCCAGTGTTTACTTGTTCTTTATTCTCGCTGACAGGCACTTTCACATTCGGATTTGCATTAAATGGTGCTCCAAGAAGAGTAGCTTGCAGTGGTTGACTATTATCTATGTTTTCAGTTTCTAAAGGAGCTATACCAGCATACTGGACTCTGCCAAATAATGACGGATCCCTTCCCAGAATATATGGACTACCAACATTAGTTTGGTGTACTGGCTGATTGGCCTGTTCATCCTGGATTTCTGTCCCTACATTTGGAAAATATCCAACATTTCCTACATTAGCAACTTGTTTCTGTTCACTGACTGTTACTTTGGCATTAGGACTTGCATTTAATTGAACTGGCATTTGATTGTCAGTATCCTCATTTATAGGTTGATCATCTTGAATTTCTGTTCCTACATTTGTGTAATAACCAACATTGCCTATATTTACTTTTGACTTTTTTTCACTGACTGGTACACTGACATTTGGGTTTGCACTAAAAGGTATATTTTCCATGATGTTCTTTTTCACTGATGATTGCTTATTTCCAGAGTTTACATGTTCTTTATTCTCACTTACAGACACTTTGACATTTGGGTTTGCATTAAGTGGTTTTCCTCGAAGAGTAGCTTGCAATGGCTGATTCGTTTCCAAGTTTTCTCTCTCTACAGGAGCTATACCAGCATACTGGACTCTACCAAACAATGACGGGTCTCTTCCCAATACATATGGACTTCCACCTTCTGATTGGTATACTGGAGCATTGGCCTGTGCGTTCTGGATTTGTGTCCCTACATTTGGAAAATATCCAACATTTCCTACATTGGCTACTTGTTTCTGTTCACTCACTGGTATGTTAGTATTGGGGTGTGCATTTAACTGAGTTAAATCAACTATAGCTTGATCATCCTGAACTTCTGTTCCTACATTTGTATAGTAACCAATATTGCCTATGTTTACTTTTGATTGCTTTTCACTGACTGGCACATTGACATTTGGGTTTGCACTAAATGGTACCTTTTGCCCGACATCCTTTTTTACTGTTGATTGACTGTTTCCAAAATCTTGACCTTGAATATTCACATTGGTATGGTAATCTGCATTTTTAACACCTGTTTCTTCAGTTTTGTGAGAAACAGGAACATTGATGTTTGGATTTGCACTAAATGGCACATTTTGATCAACTGATTTGGCACCAAGCAAGTCGCTTTTGGCTTCTTGTACCACAGCACCTACATTAGGATAATATCCAACATTCCCAACATTTGTTTTTTCCTTTTGTTCTTTCACTGGGACATTAATATTTGGATTGGCACTAAAAGGGTCCTGTTGGTTATTGTTTTGTACTAAAAGGCTGCCCTTAGAATCTTGAAGGTCAACACCAGTCTTAGAATAATAGCCAATTTTGCCAGTGTTTGCTTGTTTTCTTTCATCGACTATGGGAATTTCGATATTTGGGTTTGAATTGAATTCTTCATTTTGAAGCTTTGGTTGTTTATCTTGAGTTTCTGTTACTTTAGCACCAACATTTGGATAATAACCCACGTTACCAACGCTTGCTTGCCTCCTGGGTTGAGTTACTGATACTCTTAAATTAGGATTTGCACTAAATGGAGAGCTTTGTTGGTTGGTGTTCTCTTCTTCTTGGTTGTCTTGTTTTGCTGGCTGATTTACATTCTGTGAATCAGAATAAAATGGCGCATTAGTTGGCAATGGTTTTCCGTATGTGTCTTGTTCTTTGTTGTAAGTGTATTTCAATTCATGCAAGTTTTGATCAGGTAGAGCGTGAAGACCAGTGTTGCCGTATTCTGTTATAGGACGTGTTTCGCTTTTATTGTCTGGTGTCTTTTCTTTAACATAAAAGGGTATACCTGGATATCGCGTGTCTGCAGGAGTCACAAAGATGCCTTGATTATTAATTACTCTGTTGGGATTATAGGGATTAAAATGTCTTGATTCAACTGCTGCTTGTTGAGCTGACGTCTGGTCCAAGATGGTTGATACAGTGGGTAAAAAAGTTGTAGTAGGCTGAGTAGATCTGAAAGTAGTGTGCAGGTTTTGTCTGTCGTTGGCTACCTGCCCTACATTAATTGGTACTTCGAATGCATTTCCTGACACTCTTGTAAATTGTTGGCCTGGTGCATCTTGACTTTGTTTCACATCAATTGGCACTGAATATGCATTCCCCAATGTGCCTGTCAATTCCTGATTGGCAGCATTCTCCTTATCAGCTGTGTCAATGGATATTGCATGTTTCTCAGCTAGTCCTAGATCAAATGATTGTTGACCGTCTGCCACATCAATTGGCACTGCATATGCATTTCCAGCTACTCTTGAAAACTGTGAATTAGGCAAATCTTGAGTATGCACCACATCAATTGGTACTGCATCAGCTTTCCCGGTTACTCCTGTAAATTTTTGCTTTGATGTGTCCGCATTCTGATTATTTTGTCCAGCTGAATAGGATGTACTCACAGTTTGTGGCTTTCCGACAAATTGATTCTGTCGAAGACTTTCTAATGATGAACCAGGACGCACACGAGGTCCTCTTGAAGTTCGTGGTTCATCTGTGTCAGGAATGGTCAGTCCGGCAAAGCTCAATCTTTGGCCTGGTCTGTTCTGCACATGAATTGATTGTTTTGTGTCAACACCTAGTAATTGTCGTGGTCCATCACTTTCTCCAGGTAATGTATCCCCACCAAAACGTGCTCCGCTAAAATACGATGGTATGATTGTATCATCGTGGCTTGTACTTAAAAAGCTGTCCTGTGAGAATGCATCACCAAATCGATTTCTTACGTTTTCTGGTACTGTGTCATCTCTATTCACATTCAAATCCAAATCGCCCATGTGAACCGGTTCAGATTGATTTATAAGAACTGCGTGTCCTTTGACTACGCCACGTGGCCATTGTGGCTTAGCAGTTGTGGTGGTTGTCTCACCGACAAGAATGTCTTTTCCATATTTCACAGGCACACTTTTGTCTGGCTGAAGAATTTCCACTGACTCCTCACCAGAGTTGATGAGTCCAACTGTTTCAGATCTATGTGGCGTTGGAGAAGGCGTTTCTGGCTCTGCTGCCATAATCCCCATATTTGCCATAATCTGAATCAATGTAAAACGTTAAGTGGCATTCTGAGGTAAACGGAGCAAGGAATAAACTGTCATTAAGGATAGCTCACTACTGACATTTTATTGCGATACTCTAATTTTGAACACTTGTAATAGTTAACATATGAAGACAAAAACTTGCGAAATTCTGTGCAACACTATAATAAGCAAAGGAATTATATCACCTTTTCAAAGTCGCGTTTGCTGATTTTGTTGATAGCTAATGGAGATAACATTTAGCACACCACAGTGTAAATAGTTTTGATGAAGGCGTGCCTTGTGACTGCCTACTATAACATTTTTCACATTTTTCCCTACTAGATGGCACTAGCTGCCTACCAGGCTGCATACCTTGTGATACCTGTTAAAAGTCAGTCACAAGAGTTTGTCCCAGGCAATGGTAGTGGACAAGTAAAATGTTGTTCTTTAGGCCTGATTATGGCTGCACTAACCATGTTTTGTTTAAGATGGTCTATTGAAGCTTGTGGATGATCCCCAGGTGTCATACTTTGAACTTTGGTTGCAAAACAATTACCACTCAACACGACAGTTGGTCACCTTACAGGAAGTTTATGATCCTTTTCTTAGTGAGGCATTTTACCGAGATTTAAGTGATGGAAGTTGTACTACTGAAGCATAGTAACTCGGTTTTCCTAGGAACCTCTACAGCGTGCAGACCCTCTACTCGAGCCGTCTTCAACAGTGTTTGAAGGACAGTGCTACGCTACGTTACAGTGTGGGCATAGCTTTGTTTGGACTTGATCAGTGTAGCCGTAGAGAGGCCCAAGGAATAACATTTTACTTGTTCACTACCGTTACGTGTGACAAACTCTAGTGACTTATTTTTAACAAGTGTCACCAGGTATGCAGCCTGGTAGGCAGTTAGTGCCACCCAGTAAGAAAAATGTGAAAAATGTTATAGCAGACTGTCTCATACCTGGCGAACGCAACGCAATAGAAAAGGGAACAGTAAACTTACAAAAGTTAGTAAATATATGTAAGCCGTTTCCCATTTCATGGTGAAGTATCTTCAGCTTTGCAGCCAGAATGGACCACGTCAACTAATTAGTTTTATTGTTTCCTGGAACAAAACAAAAAACAAAAGTCAGTTATGTTAGTCAACAAAAACACTTAAGTGATGTAACAAACTTTTAAACAAAATGGTATCAAACTTTTGCACATTTACGCAATGTCTATAGTTTAGCGTATGACGCTTGGACTGTTGGCCAAATCTTTGGTTCAAGAAACAGCACACATTCTTTGTTCTTTGGACCAAAATCTGACATACTAACAAGGAAATTTTCCTCAATTGTATGATAGAATCAGCGAATTAAAAAAATCCCACACAATAAAATTAAAAAGATACGACATTTCAGTTCAATACCGTGTGCTACCTTTAGATGGAAGGAAAAATGAAGAGGACACAAACATCGTCTGTCGCACTTCTGTATTAAGAATAATCTACTCTATCAGATGTTGCATTACCAGTGGTGTCTTATTCCGTTAAAATAAGCCTCTTTCACATGAAGGCTATACGAAACAGCTCAAAAACACTTTCCCTGGCAGTTACTTGTCCATCTGCTTACTAGGTTCATTATCGCTTAACTTCAGTCGCTATAATTGCACCATGCCAATAATACCACTCAGCTAATTATAATTATCCATTAAGTCTGGTTGAAGTGAAATTCGCCCTTTAATAAGTTGGTGTTAGGCTCATTTTTTCAACAGTCTCGTCTGTGTAAAACATTTAACATGAACCCTAAATTCAAATCAAAACGTTACAGTTGTGAGTTTTGAAATAGTTCTCTTTGCATTATCTTTTGTCTGTCTATGCTCCGGGACAATGGGTCAACAAATTTCTGCCCTTGGAGAATTTCCCAGAACGCTTGTGTTGGAGTTGGCTAAAAAGGTAAATTTAGGAGCAGGTGGTACCAAGTCACTGTGATGCGCTCTGTTTTGTCTATGTAAACAATAATAATTAGACACTGTTATATTGTACCAGTATTAACCAGTAACCATTTCCAACAAACACCTACTTTTCAGCAGTCCTTTGTCGCAATTGTTGGTTTTAACGCGAACCTTCACATTTATTCTTGTAAAGAGATTCTTTTACTGTAATTTGTAACTGTTTTAGATAAAATTACTATCATAGAAACATAAAGAATACACACGCAGGATTGTGCAGTGCAATGCCTCCAAATTTAGATAATAATATTAATCTCATGATTTAATAACAATGTGATTTTTATTTATAATTCTAGTAAATCTTTATTCCCTACGTAGTAAGCCGATAATAACCACCCAATTTAACTTTCGTGCAATTGCTCAGATAATGTTAAATTGCTACAGATTATTATAACTTACTGAACAGCCTACATCTGAGGGTACTTGGTCAATAGATGTACAGCCATTTAAGCAAACAGAAAAAACCCAGTTAAACAAACTTAAACTGAATTTAACTTTTTGGTGTGTTGCAAGTACAGCACTGAGCATCACGAGCAATGCTTAATTTTGAATTCAGCACGTATTTGCGGCTGAGTTAACTAAGACATAAACAGGTGCCAGCAACTAGGCCACTGACCGCGCGAAAGACTAGGAAGTGTGTGGTACCGCTTTAGGTGTTCAGATCGCGTTGATAAATGACTTGTTAGCCGAGTCCACCATGCCGAATTTTGGAGGTTCCGTAACACTTTGCACATTTTAAGAAACACTGTTGTTATTAAGCCAGCTATGTTTAGCAAATTTTAAAAGCTCACGCGGAGACTGCTAACGTGGCACTTGCTAAAATTGGGAATTTAGAAAGACAGTCTACAACACAAGTTTAGTGAGCCGAATGTACAACTGGCTATTATTATAGCAGACTTATAGTAACTGACTTGTTTCTTCGACAAAATTTCAAAATCTCGTCTCACAAACTGTGCGTTAATTTATCTTCCATTAGCCAAACTTTTTCATATTCAAAGGTTTTTACAAAACGGAAGGAAATGTAGTTACATGGCAGGGCATCACCTACATTCTGCGGCCTCAAAACGCCTCATTTTCTCTCTAATTTCTACTCCTTTTTTCTGTGGCTATAAAAAACTTATAGCAAGCTTGTCCAAGTTTTTTTTTATTTGTTGACGTTAGTACTCTCATTAGTCAAGTGAAACTTGGAATGCCGTTTTCATCAATAGCTATCAATAGAAAGTGTCTACATGAAAGTCCCCAAGGAGCGTTTACAGATTAACCTGTAAGAATGCCTAGAACATTTAATAAACATATTAATATAAAGTAAATAAATTTTAATATGACTTGTGATGCAATTTTTAAGGATTTTATTGTTTGTACTGATTATATTTAGTATATTCTGCCTTCTTGATTCGTGAAGCAATGCATGATATTTTTCCCATACAAATGTAATAATAATAATAATAATAATAATAATAATTTCGCTTAGGACATGGTCCAGGAATAACACCTTAAGTAACTCAGTACTTACTTCCGAGATGGTCTCGATTATTATTACCTTGTTACTTTGATAAACCCGCGTACTTGGTTGCAGAACCAACGGTTCTATTTTTTAAGTTTCATTGGTATGACACGGTCGGAGGTTGAACTCGCGACTTCCTTGGTGATGGGAAAAGAACAAGCTACGATTGAGCTATATCACCCGGTAATAAATCACCGACAGCTTTGAAGGCTCGAAATTATAGTTAGAAAGTGAGGATGCGAAATACAGAAGTTGTTGTTAACAAAGAGACACACTGATGAAGAATTCAATGAATAAGAGATCAAAAGAAGACTAGGTATTTGCATGTCCTTATTCAGAAGCAAGACGATGACTTACTTATGGCGCGTTCGGACGTAGAGACTTCTCTCGCAACTTGTTGCGCAACTTCTCACTGAGAGAAGTTGCCAAGCCATTCACACGTTGCAACAAGTTGCGAGAGAAGTTGCTAAACCGTTCACACATGTTGCAACTTTACTCTCAGAGAGAAGTGCCGGGAGAAGTCTCTACGTCTGAAGGCGCCATAAGAGCATGGCGAGCAAAAAACTCAGAAACAAAACAAATGGACAATACGATTTTAGAATTTATAACGTGATTACAGTATTCCATGCATGGTCAAATGGTGAAAAAGCTTCTGGACTTACATATTTTCGAGCACGAAACAGTTTTTTGCTAAATTTATTTATTTCGTTGTCAATAAAATATTCCCTCTCTGTTCTCTTCGAGCTAACCCCCTCTACCGTATTTTGATTCTTTGCAATGCTAAGTATGGCATATTATAACTTCATTAACGGGGCACGTATTCTGATTCTGCATTCTTCGACGACCATGTCCCAAGGCTGTGTTGTATAAGTATAGTAGGCTTCCGGGGTCAAGTCTCATGTTTTAGCGATATGTTACAATAAAAATTTAACGGTAAGTGACGACGCCATTACCCAGGGGGCATGTCACACTCGCATACCGGTGAAGAAAGTGCGAGGCAACATTTGTGCTTAATGACATGGCGCTACAACGATGACTTTCCTTTTAATTTCCCTCTTATATTTCTGACCCAAGGCAGCCAAATACAGTAACCCGAAATTAGCAAGTTGGTAAATTTCGATAATTAAATTACACGAGAAACTGATTGGTGATGGGGAAAACGAATTCTTAAAATTGAAAATTAAAATTGCAAAGGCGTGGCTTTTATTCAGACACAAACATCTGTAATATTTCGACCAGTTAAGGTCATGTTCACGCAACAATCCACCTAAATAAAAATGCAGTGTAAAAAATAAAAAAAAATCAACATTGTGAGAAGGAACAAGACGAATACTACATTGCAAACTTGCAGAACGTGCGGTACCATTGTAAACTTACAGATCGTGTGATATTTTTTCTGTCATTTGGCTTTGTATTACACGATCTGAAAGTTTACAATTTACTATTCGTCTTGTTTGCTTCTCACAATGTTGATTTTTCTATTTTTAGGCTGAATTTTTTTAGGCGGATTGTCTGAATAAAGCCATGTCTTTGCTAAAAGCAAAACCGGACCCAATCTTAAACTTAGGTCAAAACAATCTACTCTTTAAAATATTGAAAGGAAACATACTATTTTTTCAAAAATGATTTACGTGAAAGAATTATTACCACACCAAAACAATTTCATGTTCGCGCCACTAGCTCTTCATTCTTCATTGTTACATGCATTTCGCCATTCGCAAGTTAGACGGGCTAGACGGAAACGCGTTGCACAAAAAACAGGCGCTGTACCTCTCAGTTCAGATGTGTTAGTTTGTGATGAACTACACGCGTTCGACAGCGGTAAATTTGAAATTTGAATAGTTATCTTAAAACTTGCCTAGTTTTAGTGCAATACACTGTACATCAATTTTCGCTTTCGCAAAAACGTGGAACACGCACGTGGAATATTTTTGATGTTGCAAATTATGTTAGTTTGTGATGTCATCAATAGTTTGGCTCGCCCGCCGTTAATTAATTTTTAATCTATTATTTACTTATCAGAAACGCTTTTGCAGTAGTAATTGTGTTAAAATGTATACTTTTTATCGGATTTGAAAATGGGATAGTATATGAAAAACCATCTTGCCTTCCTTTATATGGCTGCTGGCTGTTATTTTAAATTACACGGTTTCATTAAGTTTTACTTTTTCAACGAATAGTTACTCGACAATACTCAGATCGATTACATAATTTAATTGCACAATTATCTGTGGTGTATTACAAGCATTATTACCTACGTGGTTGTCGTTAATTGCATATATTTGCTTAGTGCTTATGTCTAAAGTACGCTATGCAACTATTAGTGATGTAGTACTTTTTATGAAACAAGTGTGTGCTTACATAAACGCAGACGAAAAAAAGCACTCTTTATGAATACATTGTCAGTGTTATTGAGTAATTGAGTAACTCAACAGTGATCTACAGCCACTAGTACTTATAGTAACTATATATGTAATTGATTTCTCAGTTTGTTGGCATTCACTTATGATTGTTTTGTTTCTTATTATTTATTTTGTTTGTTTATGTCCTTAGATCTAAACACCTACAATACCCTAACAACGCGTGCTGGGGGCGTAGGTCTGCTGTATGTGTGATTTCCAATTTCCGTTCCTAAAACGCTAAATATTCCGTAGAAATTTTCAAGGGATGATTTGATGGATCTGACAAAGAATTGTTACTTTTTGTTGTCTTGGTACGTTACTAACAGTGGGCAAATTAAACTTCTTCCCATCAGAATTCCATCTGTTCTCACCCATCCATCTTTGGAACCCATCTTTTTTGTTCCAATGAACAGCTCTGCCTGTTTATAAAGTACATACAAGGGTCTCGTAAGTCACTATGCACTTTGATTTCTAATTCTATTTTTAAATTTTTCTCCAGTTTCGACAACCTCTTACTGTCTTATATGAATTAAGCGGGGTCTTTGTAATTTTTTGAAATTTATTTTCGACTGGAACCACGTTGCTATGGTGACGAGAAGGACATTGGAATTAAAGTGCAAAATCGGCATGGCATGAAGTCCTTCAATCACCAACTGACGGTCTGAGGAAATTCAAAGCTCCATATGAACCACACTATTCTCTCACAATTAGCAACAAGCTTTTCGACAAGATGCAGCCCATCCTCACCACTCACGGTCTGCGAGAGAGTTTTTCAATGCAAGATACCCGACTTGCCATTGGTCTAGCAAAGACTACTGTTATATAGTAGATCTTTTCAGATTTTCGTCTAACTTGATTAAAAGAATTGCCCAAGGTTTTAGTTCATCAATGCGAATTTTCAGGCATCTTGCTTTGTTTGTTGAAATAATATAGAGATGTAAAGTGTATATTTACGAGGCACCCTGTATAAAGAAGCGCACTTAGAAACTTAAGTTGCGTTACCTTATTTTTGTCTGAACTATTTTGATCAATAGTCGGGCACTAAAGATAGCTTTTTCACTTTGAATTTTGAAGGAAACAGTCGTGTGCAAATCTCAAAAAGGAGCAGTATTAGGAAATAATGAACAAAGAGCCCGAGAATGGAAAGCCAAATTACTGTATAGTGGGTATGAGTACACTTGATTATAGATCACTCTAAATCCGAATACCTGAGCATGAAAACATTACTTAATTCTGAGTAGCTCTGACTTTACAGTTACAACAATTTAGTCATTGTGGCCACTATAGTGATAGTGATACAAGAACTGATAATTTAAGTTGTGTAACACAACTGAGTAAAACTGAGAAACTATCACATGGAAAACGTAAGACTGTTGAAGCAGGGGGAATTTAATTACTTAAACATTGTTTTTGTTGCAAGAGAAGAAAGTCAAACTGGTTTCCCAAGTTTTCTAAAAATAAAAAAGAACAATCCAAAAATGTTGCCTTCTTGTTGATCCTTAGACCTAATTTCGCCTGAACAGTCAAACCGAAACAAATAAATACTAAAGGCTGATTCACACATTCGAGCAGGTTCACGCAGCTACAACTGTCTAAAGGAAAACAGGAAACAATCTACTCTATACAACGTTGAAAAGGAACATACCATTTTTTTCAAAAATAACTTACGTGAAAGAATTATGAGCACAGAACGATAATTTCGCCATTCGCTAGTTAGATGGGCACTAGTGCCTGCATCTCGGAAAATCATTGCACAAAAAAGAGGTGCTATGTCTTTCAAATCAGAGTTGATCAGTTGTGATGAAAGGCACATGTTCAAGAGCTCATTCGTGAGTATAGCGGTAAATTTTAAATTTGAATTTTTAGCTAAAAATTTTTAATAACACATTGAATGTTTTACAGTAGCACTGCACTTCAATTTTCGCTTTCGCAAACACACGCAACACGCTCATGGAATGTTTGAGCTGTTAAAAATTATGTTCAGTTGTGATGTCATCACTAGTTGGGCTCGCTCGCAGTTAATTAAGATTTTAACCAATTATTTAACTATCAGAAACATTTTAGCATTATTGTAGGTCTTAAAATGTATACTTTTTTATCGTACAACACAATGGGGTAGGATATGTATGTCACCTATGTACTGAATTTAATAAGTGCTACAACTGAGTTTAAACACATTTGCGGCTGCCGTTAAATCCACAGTGCACATGTTTAATAAAAGAGATTTGAGTAAATAAATAAATAATTATATAAATAGGAGAACATCTCAAAACAGCCTTTGATCAAAGGCTGTTAATTCTTACCTTAACGAAACTTACAAAATGAAACATAAACAACAAACCAAAATTAGTCAAACTAGAGCATAACATAGTGAAAGTAAATTAAGTCCATTTTAACAAGTACACACCAGTTATGTCATCAACAATAATTCACTCACAGCACCTTTCCTTCACTAAATCATTGTCTCTCCACACACACATGCTCAACTTTCTACGCTCAAGACCCAGTGACGTCACGATGCCACCATAGTCCCATGGGAACAGCCCTTAGCGACCTAGCTGTTTCACTTTTATCTACCTGTGAGCGAAATTTCATTCATGCAGGACAAGATAATCCTGAGCACACAAGCTTGCTTAATTTCGTGCATACTACTTGCAAATGCGAATGACATGCAGAGCGGGTACTCAGAGTGTGGAGTTGAAATCTAGCGTTTGTATGTGAAAGTTTTGTGTCCTCTGGACATTGTACAATACGCTTTGATGAGTAGATTGAGGAAGTGCATACTTCAAAAGTTATGAGAGATTAATAAAGAGCAGAAAATTTCATTGAACCCGTCGTAACTGTCATCATGCGAGACGCAATAATGTCAACTAGCATAGAGGAGGTACCTAATGTCACGATGGTCTCAAGAGTGGCCTACTTCTTTGTAACCATCAAGCTATTTCTTTTTCATTTCAGATTCTTTAGAAAATTAAGGATGATAAGATGGCAACTAATATAAAGCGAACTTGACGACAGTAAAGATTTGTTTCTACTGTTTGGCACTGTACTAGTTAATGTCCGACAGTCAATGGCAGAACCGGAATCCAGTTGATTATTAAAACATTAGTTCAAATATTGTTGTAATTGTCATTGTCATTGCTGTTGTTGTTGTTGTTGTCGTCGTCGTCGTCGCTGCTGCTGCTGTTGTTGTTGTTGTTGCTGTTGTTGTTGTTGTTGCTGCTGCTGTTGCTGTTGCTGCTCCTGTTGCTGCTGTTGCTGTTGCTGTTGCTGTTGTTGTTGCTGTTGCTGTTGCTGTGGCTGTTGTTGTTGTTGTTGTTATTATTATTATTATTATTATTATTATTATTATTATTATTATTATTATTATTATTATTATTATTATTATTATTATTATTATTATTATTATTATTATTATTATTATTATTATTATTATTATTATTATTATTATTACCATTATTACCATTATCATTGTTACTCTCATTATCTTTATAATTTGTCTGTCATTATCATTATTATGATTAAAGCATCACTTATAGCGTGCGACGTTCTAACATTACAGAATGGTCCAAACAATTATGATGATGATAATGATAAAATGAAAAAATAAAAACTAGTAAATTAAAATTCTTTCAAAATTAACAGTGAGGTCTGTTAATTTGTTAATCTTACAGAGCATATGCCGTAACGTATTGAAAAATTAGAAAGATAAAGTACCTTCAACAGGAATTAATTTAAGTTTGCTCAATGCGCGGTGATACGCTGAAGCCTATAGCAACAATTGATGATTGGGTTCCAGCTGATAGATCGAGCAGTTATGACTGGTATTTTGAAACACCAGACTTTTGATATTGTTGGCTGGTGTTAGCCGCTTACTGCCTAGGAAGTACCACAAAGAGAACTGGATTGGATTCACCCAGGTAGATACGAGGCCGAGTCATTCGGCTACTTTATGAATAGAAAGATACTTTAGACACTTGACCATTCATAAGTGGTATACAGTTAACTATTACTTGAAATAAGCACCTATATGTGACGGCGTAATGGGGTCGGTTCTTAGGGTGAGGAAGTACCCGAGACCTGACTACTAGCCGAGTATGATAAGGACTTATAACTACCGGGGGTTCTCACGGTGTTACTTCTTTAGTCATCAGGCATCGATTACGTCTTCATACATAAATAGCAAAAGAGTTAAGCTTAGGTTTAACGATATATTTTGACATGACAATTTTAACATATTAAGCTAGGTTGTAATGCAATGCAAACGCATAAATTGTACATAACGTATAGCTATCTCATTAATGTTAGTGCTCTAGCTAAATACTCATACCGTGGCGCCACATAATGGGGGGGGGATAATGTACAGACGTCCGGTTGGTCGGTAGGTTTTTCAACAAGTCCTGGTCACCACAAAGAGCAAAAAAGGAGCTCCTGATGACTGGTTTTTGTCGCTCACCACCAGCGTACTCCCACCATTGGTCCTGGGAACTCTAAGCGTCACTAATGGCTGACTTGTATGGGAATCCTCTCAAGCAACTGCTCTAATAACTGGAAGGCCGACTTCCACCACCACGATGGTCTCACCAGGTGTGGCTATCTACCAGTCCATCAAATACGGCCACTAATTACCATCTTATAGCGGGTATACCCAGTTCCTCCATAACAACTACACTGCAACTAGTTCTTGCAAATAGCGCTGCATTCATTAGTGTAATTTGGAACAATAAAGGTTGAAAGGATCAAGCTTCTGTTAATCGTTCTACGTTTGTCCGGGTTAGTTAAAAGGTGAAAGCATTTCAACCACTTTTGACATGTATGTAACTGAGCGTCGCATAGCCCAGATTGACTGTCTCTTTCCACACAGGTAACGGCGATCAGAAAATAGGTCAGTGTCAAGCAAGTGCTTCATAGAATGAGTGATTACCACTGTAAAGGGGGAAGAGTTAGAACAAACTAAATACCTATTTCTATCTATGCTCAAACGAGGTAGCTATAAATAGTAGGTTACTATGAGGTAGTTACGAGCAATAACAGTAATAACAATTGTGGTGCAAGGGCAAATATAGCTCACAAGTGCTGTTATTGGAGTGAGGCACAATAGACCTATGGGGCCGTCACACTATAGTTATAATTATCATCACTGAGGTTCAATTAAATACTACTGTGTTGATAATGCTAGTGATAAGACGCTGTTGAATATTATTTTAATAAGGATTCGAAAAAGATTTACTTGACAAAATTGAGGCGAAGAGTGTTCCTCAATTTGTTGTGACGTGTGCTTATTCGCCATATTTAACAAACGTTAATCCTGGTTAGTAAACAGATTGGTGGCCACCGAGAAACCTGATTTTGGGTAACGAACTACATTTATATTAAAGCCAGCTAAAGTAGGCGCCTGTAACTTGTGTACCTATAACTTTGGTGCCTGTAACATCGCCTGTGCTTGTGACCTCAGTGACAATAACCTCAGAGCTTCTGATTTTGATGTCTGTAACCTCCTGCCTGTAATCTCCATGCTTGTAACCTTAGTGGCTGTAATTACAGTGTCTGTAACCTCGGTATTTGTAACTTTGTGTCCATAACCTCGGTACTTTTAATTTTGTGTCCATAACCTCGGTACTTATAACTTTGTGTCCATAACTTCGGTACTTATAACTTTGTGTCCATAACCTCGGTGGTTGTAACTTGGTGTCCATAACCTCAGTGCTTGTAACTTTGTGTCCATAACCTCGGTGGTTGTAACTTTGTGTCCATAACCTCGGTGGTTGTAACTTGGTGTCCATAACCTCGGTGCTTGTAACTTTGTGTCCATAACCTCGGTGGTTGTAACTTTGTGTCCATAACCTCGGTGGTTGTAACTTGGTGTCCATAACCTCAGTGCTTGTAACTTTGTGTCCATAACCTCGGTGGTTGTAACTTGGTGTCCATAACCTCAGTGCTTGTAACTTGGTGTCCATAACCTCGGTGCTTGTAACTTTGGTGTCCATAATCTCGGTGCTTGTAACTTGGTGTCTATTATCTCGGTGGTTGTAACTCGGTGCCTACAACATCGGTGCTTGTGATCTTATTATTGCAACCTAGCACAATGCATTATTATGACTTTCTTTAAATTATCTACAGTATTAAACTGTAATTAGAAAATTGTTCAATTGTAAGTTTACATTATACAGTAACACTGACTCTACGAAGTGGTTATGTGCAACAAACGAATCTTGAATCTTGTAACTCGGTGTCTGTAACCTCGGTTCTTGTAACTTGGCGTGTACAACCTCGGTGCTTGTAACTCGGTGTCGTTGAGATACCTAAATGAGACGCAGTCTGTTTTGTAAATCCACTATAAATAAATAAAGTTTAAACAAAACTAACTCGGTGCCTATGTCTCAGTGATTGTAACTAAGTACTTATAACCTCAGTATTTGTAACTTGCTGTTTATAACCTCGGTGCTTGTAATTCGATACCTATAACCTCGGTGCTTGTAACTCAGTGCCTATAACTTCAGTGCTTGTAACTTGCTACCTATAAACTCTGTGCTTGTAATTCGATACCTATAACCTCGGTGCTTGTAACTCAGTGCCTATAACTTCAGTGCTTGTAACTTGCTACCCATAAACTCGGTGCTTGTAATTCGATACCTATAACCTCGGTGCTTGTAACTCAGTGCCTATAACTTCGGTGCTTGTAACTTGTTACCTATAACTTCGGTGCTTGTAACTTGTTACCTATAACCTCGGTGCTTGTAACTCAGCGCCTATAATCTCAGTGCTTGTAACTTGTTACCCATAAACTCGGTGCTTGTAATTCGATACCCATAACCTCGGTGCTTGTAACTCAGTGCCTATAATCTCAGTGCTTGTAACTTGTTACCCATAAACTCGGTGCTTGTAATTCAATACCTATAACCTCGGTGCTTGTAACTCAGTGCCTATAACTTCAGTGCTTGTAACTTGCTACCCATAAACTCGGTGCTTGTAATTCGATACCTATAACCTCGGTGCTTGTAACTCAGTGCCTATAACTTCAGTGCTTGTAACTTGTTACCCATAAACTCGGTTCTTGTAATTCGACACCTATAACCTCGGTGCTTGTAACTCAGTGCCTGTAATCTCAGTGCTTATACTTTGTAACTTGGTGCCTATAGACTCGTCGGTACCTATAACCTCAGTTGTTGTAACTCGGTGTCTAAACATTGGTGCTTGTAACTTGGTGACTATAACCTCGGTCTTTGTAACTTTGTGTCCATAACCTCCGCACTTCTAGCTTTGTTGCTACCTCAATATTATCGTAAGCTCAATACATGGTGCCTGTAACGTCCATAAGTAAGAACAGGTATCATCAGGTATGTAATCTCTCAATTATAAACAAACAAAATAAAAGGGAGCACCACGTTATAACTTCAAGTAAACATAAAAAGACAAAAAAGAGAAAAGGCACAAGTGATTATTAGAAGGATGTAATAGTGAAAAAGATGCATGCGCGTAGAAAAAACACACAAGCAGTTCCAAACGTTGCGTCCTATCTTTTTTCATTTTTTAATCGTGGGACCACATTGGGACCACACTTGATCGAGACTTTCTGCTCGGCATGTAGATCGACGAGAAAAGAACAATCTTTGCATCTCTAGCCCCGGAGGTTATATACAGATATATAAATATATTCGTAAATGTGTGTGTGTGTGTGTGTGTGTGTGCGTGCGTGCGTGCGTGCGTGCGTGCGTGCGTGCGTGCTTTTAATGAATTTGGGGGTAAATTAAGTTTGGACTCGAGCTGATATTAGCATTTTGGTGTCTTGAATATTTGAATGACTATATTGTACGTTTTCTGAATTTTTGCAGAGTAATATGTTTTTTAAATTTTGATTTCTATAAAATGTTATAAATAAAATGATTTACAATGATTATAATTAAAAAATTGTATTAACCGCAATGTCACGGGTTTACTAACTTACTTAACTTTTTAATGAATTTTCATTATCATACGACACTTTGGCCTAACGCTGTGAGCAATAGTCAAGCGGTCAAAAATCAAATTGTTTGTGATTTTACGATTTTATTCACGTATGCAGCATAAATACTGGTGACATGTAGCTAACGCGCTCACTTCAAGTAAGCAAGTGAGTAAATCACAACTTCCACGAATTCAGGATCTTTAACAAATCTCTCGCGAATTTAAAATGTCACTAACATTGGGTGTTCACGTAGTAATTGCGGTAAGTAATTTGCATTATTCATTTATGAGATTATCATGTATTATTCGACTTTTCTAATTCAGGCGTGACAACGTGTGCTCTTAAATTATAAAAATTCAAAACACTTTTTAAAATTTAAAGCGAATGTTTTGACTACATGTGGAAATTTTCTGACCCTTTTTTCTTTTTAATATCGAACTTAAGAACGACTTATCGCTTAGCTGGTGCCTCAGTGCGCTATAAAATGTCATCTAAACGCATTAACAAGTTTAATAAAATAACGTGCTACATGATACAGATGTTATAGTTTCTAACAGCATAGGAAGCAGCTGCTTTAGAGCAACACAAAACGAAAAGGTATTCTCAATCTTTTGACATAGCTATTCTATATTAGACCTACATGAAGACAATGTTATAGACAAAGTATTTTTAGCAAAGCACATTTAGATAATATAACCAGGGATCATTGCTTGAAGTTATAGACCACTCGCGGCCGACTTGACTATTTTAAAAACTTTTCTTCAAATAGAATAATTAAAATCTGGCATCAAGCTCCCGAGTCTGTCGGCTGTGCCCCCCCCCCGTCTGTGTTCAGACTAGCAAACTCTTTAGAAACCGTTTAGAATATGTAAATTTTATTAATCGTTTATCTTTTAACAGCATGTGTAAGTAGCCTTGGCTCTTTGCGCTTTAAGCCGTAATCTTTTAACCAGCCTTTTTTATAGGTAAATTTTTTTTCCTTTCGGTACATACATTTTATCCTGCTTTCATATTTTATACTTTCTTGTAAATATTATTAATACTTTTTATAAAGATTACGCATTAAATATATATATATATATACATTATGTATATACTTAATCAAAATTTCATTGTCTTACTTATTGGTGAAATAAAATCACTATTACTAAGTTTATAAATTAAACTTCACTGAAGGGAAAGAGTTGCGAAAAAAGTCCACTATGAGCATTAGTATAGTAGTGACAGTGCTGGACTTCTAATCAAAAAGGCTACTGGTTCAAATCTAGACTCGGACTTTAGTTTTTCACATTTCCTTCCTCTCGGTCAAGCTTAGTTTCAGAAGCTTAATAATTGTGAATGTAATCCATCACTGGTGGTCTTAGTTTTATAGCTTCTAAATCAGATTTTATTTTAATTGAAAGGTTGCTCTTCTAATTTGTGTGAAAGAAGTCAGAACATCAAATGGCTATCGAACAACAAGCAGAGAAAGTAGGTGACTTAATTATTAACCATATAACTCAATGGCCAGTCAAGGGTCAATCAATTTGTTCATTTATGCATTCAACATAATACAGTTAAAATCACTAATATTTATAGCATCGATCACTAACACTGTCAATGTTCATATTAAAAGCGCTATCGACTTGGAAATTAAATGAAATGGAGAAGCAACCGGATTTCTCTTTATATAGGGTGGACGCAAAAAAATTAAGCCGTATTTAAAATGCCATAGAAGTAAGAATTTTCATCCAATCTGATTATAAATTCTAAGCGTATAAACAGCGAGCATTTTGGGACTTACTCACTAATTTTTGCCGAGAAAGTAATGTGCTTGATATTCGCATCAAGTCTATAAAAATGAAAAAAAACTGGAAATTACTTTCATGATACTGCCTTTATGGACATGTTAACTTTTTTATTCATTTTATTCATTTACTAACTTAAGAATTGGAGGATAAGTCTCTAAATATTTTCATTTTGTCCTGTTAGATTTATATACACATTGGATAAAATTTCTTAGCTCTATGACATTTTTAAGAGTGGGCTACTTTTTTGGCTCCACCTTGCATATTTCCATCTCCTAGTTTAACCCTGTTTAAATAATCTAATAAATTATCTAGTTTAAGACTGTAAAGGGCATTTAACGTTTTATTATAGCTATTGTATTTATATGCATAGCATCATCATTTTCTTTGCTCTTAATATTTTACACAAGCGACATACATAACAATAAGTCATACTATTTCGATCTAAATTTATACTGCCAATTTTCAAAAGTGTTTGTAGGATACAATGTCTTTGTGAAAACGATGATTAAGTAAAGTATTGTATCCTACATACGTTCTTGAAGATGTGTAAATATGCATCGAAATAGTATGACTGATTGCTATGTATGTCGCATGTGTACAACAATTAACAGCAAAGAAAATAGTGATGCTACGCATTCAAATACAATAGCTAGAATATAACATTAAATACCCTTTATGTTCGAAACGCGATTTTTTATTACAGGAGTTTTCGGCCTAACGGGCCTCATCCGCTGAATAGAGTGAGAGTAAGGTTAGCAGCACATGTCCATCCAGCTGATGAGGTCCGTTAGGGCAAAAGCTCCTGAAATAAATAATATGTTCTGAAACTATAAAGTGCATTGAACATTTTATTCATGTTAAATATGACAAGTTTCAGGAGAGCTATCTCATATTTTAAAACAATAACTAGAACTTTTCCTCATAATTATATAAAGAATTTAATTTGCTTCGTAATTTTCTACTAACATTTTTTAAAGCAATATCAATGCCATTCCCAAGTTTTACCCTACTGTAGGGCGAGATAGACGGCAAGTCGAGATCTTTTTAGGCTTGCACAAGCATAAGTAAATTGTAAACTACGAATCCATAGCGGACTGTCGTCATTATAATTTCAGCAGAATGTACTTTGGCCAGAGTATTTTATTCTTGAAAAACAAGTGAACAGTCTCTTTTGAAGAGCATCGAGATGACAGACTCGGTAGGAGTCGCAGTGCATCTCCACTAAGTTAAACCAGAATTAATCAAACAGTCACTAAGATTAAAATGAGTAAACACAGACTGTATCTACACCCTTTAATGAATATTCTTTCGGTAAGCTTTTAATTGCGAGTAAAAATTGTTAAAAAAAATAAAATTTAATGTGGTCTAAAATTAGCCTCCATTACCTGTCACTTTGATCTGTAATTTGTGACTTTCTACGTCAAGCAAACTAATTCATTTCAATTCATTGCATTTTTATGATACGCTACAAGTTAGTGACATGCTTTGTACATTTTTATTAAACATCAAAATTTCCAACACCAGTGCCTCCCAAAATGCAAAAGCCCTTTTAATGATACAACAGTTTAATTACAAGGCAAGAGTGCTCATTACAAGGCACATTATACATATTTTTCATCAAAGCTTCAAGAATCATCAAACCGAAATGAATGCCTTCAGATTCTCATAACAATCGCTGTTTGACAAGTGTCAACAGCGGCAACACGACCACTACCAACGACGATGACGATAGTATTAACAACAACAACAAGGTCTTATGACACTCATAATTAGTCCAAGTTATTATGATAGTATCCAAGATGTCGTTTATGGGCGGAAAAGTGAAACCATTTTGGTTTATTGCAGAGAAAGCTGTGCCTTGTAACCGCCTCAATACAGACATTGTTGACCTGGTGACGTTAAGAGAAAAAGAAAATGAAAACTCAACTAACAAAGACAGGGTGCTGCTTCCGAGAAGTGACGTCAAAGAGGGAATCTATCCAGAATTTACTGTATGCTGGTAAGTCTGTATTTTAACGAGAGGACCAAATAGTTTAACATTTATTACTACACTGTGAGCTTGACCAAGAAAAGAGACCAAACTTCCGAAAAGAATTAGCAGATGGCACTATTTCAGATAAACCTACATACTCAGAAGGCTATCCTTAATTATTTGACGCTTTTGTAAAATATTGTAAATGAATTTTTTGTTTTTAACGTATGTTGTAATGTTTAAATGTTTAAATGATCTGCAAAATTTAGTTCATGTTACTGGTGCAAAGTAATTTTCGATGATATAGCTCCTATACAAAAAAGGCCTAGGTGTGCTCAGTATTTCAAAGTGTTAGTTCAGACGCACGCCAAACTAACTACTATTTTCTCTTGGTTTACCTAAAATCGGTTCTTAAGCTGGATAAGTGTTAGTTTTTATTTAATTAATATTTCATTAGTTGTTTCTGTGTTGCCATCTGTATTGTTTTGCAGGTGGACGAAAGGGCATGGCACGTCGTTTTATATGCACAGTCAGAGATACCCGCACATACCTGAGGACTTTTTAAATGAAATTGTAGAAGTATTTATTTCCCTGGAAGATGACGGGGGTGTGAAGTACACACATGGAAATGAAACATTTGAGTAAGCGTGTACCTGCGTTACACAACATTAGTACTGTTATAATAATATAATTCAGAACACAAGTTCATGTAACAAAGTTTTACACCGATCAGCAATCGTCATCATGTAACTTGGCTATTTCAGTTTAACTCATAACTTTACATCACAACTTTAAACCAAGGTGGCGTTTGCTCTCTCTCTCTCTCTCTCTCTCTTTTTCTCTCTCTCTCTCTCTCTCTCTCTCTCTCTCTCTCTCTCTCTCTCTCTCTCTCTCTCTCTCTCTCTCTCTCTCTCTCTCTCTCTCTCTCTCTCTCTCTCTCTCCCTCCCTCTCCCTCTCTCCCATGAGTTACATGAATTCGTGTTCTTCACTCATGGTGTTTTTGCTGGAGACTCTGCATAAACTGCGACAAAAATAAAACGGGGGCAATAATTTACAAAAATGTGCCTCACCTTATAACAGAACCACACCCAAATGATTTACAATATGGCAAAAAGAAAATTTACACAAATGAATCCAACTTTTCGGTCAGGCGGTTAGAGCGGTCAGGAAGAAAGCTCGGTTCAAATGGCTAGACATAAAGAAATTATGATTCCCCCTTTGGGTATTTTGTTCCCACTCATTGCTTGCAAATTCATTTAAAGTCACTGTCCCGATCAGGTGAAGGCTTGGTTAAAGACAATATTTTATCAATAGAGCGGGAACTAAATAACAGTGTTTTTCATAAGCACTTTTTAGCAAGTCACTTAATAACAACTAAATCTTTTCTGAGAACTTTAAAAAACATAGTAAGAAATGAAAACGTATGCGATGTGTTGAACGTAATGCTGAAAGTGCTAATCTATGCAGGACAGATCTCGATAAATTGATATATGCCGTCTGGAACCGCAGAATACGGTTCAGAGGCTTTTTTAACGGAAGGAATACAGAAAATGCTATGCCTTCTCTCACAGCCCTGCGTCTGCCAACTGGTAGATATAGAATAGAAGGCTTAGAATCTCTTGCGCTCAACCTTTTACTTGGCAGAGGTTGTAACTCCTTCTTATATACAGTTGATCTAGCCGATAGAAATTCCTGTAAAGGCCTTGCAGATATACAAACGCCGGAGCGCTTAGTATTTGACTGCTTTTTGATATTTAACAACGCTAAATCTTCTATGCAAAACGTTTTACCTTCACTAAATTTAGAACACTTGTATATTTTCCGGCATGTATCTGCATGTGCAGCCTTCATTGATATTGTTCGCGAAGTTTTAGTTAAGAAAATAGTAACGTACATGTAGCTATCTTTGCATTAGTTTGCCAGATAATAATCTTAAAAATTCATAGCACATTTATTAATCTATTCATTGTATATTAATTCTGTGTTATATATATATATATATATATATTTATTTATTTATTTATATATTTATTTATGTATATATATGTACGTGTATCTGCAGTGACCTTCAATATGTAGTGCATTTTTTTGGATTGTACATTCTTACCCTGCAAATGGAGGGATTTGTATTTATTTTATTTTTTGAAATAAATGAGATTTAATAATAATAATGATCTCTCTCTCTCTCTCTCTCTCTCTCTCTCTCTCTCTCTCTCTCTCTCTCTCTCTCTCTCTTTCTCTCTCTTACCTAAACATTAATGTTCTCCCATTTTAGATGTCACTTGATACTTCCAAGTCAAACGATAGATCTAACGAAGAAATGGACTTATGTATGTACAGTAATTGATGTAAATAATAATCAAATGACAGCTCATTGGAATGGCGGGTCAGAGGTATTTTTTTACTTTCTAGCACCTGTTCTTTACTGGAGGGTCAGCTAATTTACTTATACTGACCACAAAGTATCAACGTTATGTATAAACTGACGACAACAGGAACATCGACATTGACAATGACAATAACATTAACAACCATAATAGCAATGGTGATGACATCGACAATGACAACGACTCTGATTACGACAACAACAGCAACAACGACAACAAAAATCGTAACGCCAGAAGTGATGACAACAACAATAAAGATTACAAGACAAAAATAGGTGCCACGTTTTTGACATATTATCGTCAATAAGAAAATCATTTGGAAGACAAGACAGCTTATAATCCAAAATTTATCTCCTAACACAAGCTGATAAACGCTTTAATAATGTTTACAGGCAGGTGGTGAAACAGCAACAATAACTCTACCAAGCGACGTAGATGCAGCTCAGTTCTTGTTTGACAGCAATGAGGAATTTGTGGGAGATTTATTCTACTCAAATAACGAGAACGCAGTGTTTCGTGATCTGAACGTTTGGAGCACGGCGCTGTCAGCGAAACAAGTGGCCAAGCTGTCGAAGTCCTGCATAAACTGTGGCGACGTCTATTGTTGGAAAGACTACCGAGCTGAAAATATTATTGGGCAGGTAAAGTTCTTTCAGATAAAGTGATATTAAATCGATAGATAATGTACATAATGTATTACAATGTCCAGATAAATGTACAAGCGCCAAATGTTTGGAAACAACATTCTGACAGACAGATTTAAACATCTGTATTTCAAATCATACATTTCGACTGGCGGATAAGTAACTCTGAAATGTTAAGAAGTTAAGAAATGTTGCCTATATAGCCAATGCAGTTGCCAACTTCTCTTTAAACACTAATCCACTGGGTATCGTTGATAATGTGTTTATTATGTGATACCTTTGAATTTAAAATATCCTTCAAGTCGTAAAATCACTACCCGAATAACACAAAACGCGGGTTCTAACTAATCTACTGCTACAGTGACCTACTTTACAGATGATGATGTAGACGCCAACAGATGGCACTACATGGTAAGACTAAAGGTCCACTGACACCCTGGTTGCTGTTAAAACTCACTACTGATTAGCGTGATACAAAAAAGCGCCGCACAGTCAGCTTGCGAAAAACGAAAAATCGGGGAAGAAAGAAGGAAGTCCATACTCACTTGAATGCACTATATTTTATAGACGAAAAAATATTAATAACGAAGTACAAAGTGTAAAAGTTTTAATGTGACATGACTGGTATTTTGCACTGGGCTACTTTCTTGTTCATTTATTGATCATTTCTGCTTTATAAATGTCTCACTGCCAAGCTATCTTTTCCCCCATCACGTTCAGACAATGCTTTTGACAACGAGTGACCGATCATTTCTACGTTTTTCAGCGTACAAAATTGTAAAATAATAGTGGATTCTTAGGTACGATCGACGAGAAACGAACTAGACAGTAAGGCAGTAATGACAGGTTCTGTTTTCCTGGGCTTTACTGGCGTTTTGTGCCTGTGCAGACCAGGTATACTGTGCAAAGTTTCTTCATAAGAAAAAGAAAACGGAAAACCAGGAAAAAATGCCTTCCAGACAACATTTTTTAACTCATAGAAAGACATTTCTTAGACACATTTTAACTACATTTTTAGACCCTTGGGAAACCTTTGTGGCATTTTTTCGAAAGCTTTAAATATTTGAGTCAAAAATATTCTCATAGTCTACAGTTTGACTGCTGATTGACGTGTATGTAAGTTTTATGTAATCGAGCACCTTTATTCTACGTGCAGCTGCCCAAACTTTATCTGGCAGGATAAATGGGCGATTTTATTTGTGGCAAAAGGAAAAGATGTCCTATCCTCACTGCGGTCGCGTTTTTGTGCGCTTTTTACGTTGAAATAACGGTAAAGATTCGGGAGAAATATTTCAAAATTTAAAGAAAGGGAAGTTACCATTAAAATTGATAGTTTCCGTTAAATTGGTGGATTGAAAGGTCTTAATGCTAACGTAGTCTAAATATAATTTTCATGAAATTTAGTTACAAAGGTTAATTATTACCATAATGACTGTGCATCTAACCCAAAATACAGCAGGCGCCGCTTAATAGACTCACTTTGGGACCGAGGTGTTTTGACCCAATTAACCGACTGAACCTATTCACCGATGGGTGTAGTATTACAGGTATAGAGAAATACAGAAGAGTCATCAGCTTACTATGCATTGCAAAGGTTTTTAATGAATATTAGAAATGAAGTAATGTCTAAATTTCTTTGTGCAGTTAAAAATTAGAAAAAAATATTTTAAAATATTAATTTATATACTTAGCAATAAGTCAAAAAGTATACTTCATAGACTGTAGTGGCTAGCAGCTGACTTGCAGCTTAATTTAATTCGCGGGAGTACTCGGCACAAGTATTAGTCACTCTTCCTGACATGATGTCACAGCACTGAGTGTCATGGCGAGCGATAATATTTGTGACAGTACCAACGCTTAATTTAAGATACTATATCACATGAAAGCATGCACAAAACTGTTTTAAAAATAGGAAATATGTAATTCCGCCTACGCTATAAAATAAAATAACATTAAAAAATTGTGTCCTTTAAAGTAAAATTAGACAGAAATTTAACAACCTGCACAGCAGTTGCAAACAGGGCACCATATTCTGACCAAATGGTTACTATTAAGGACGTGTAGGACATCATACAAGTTTTCATTTGGCGTTACTTTGAGTTAATCAAAATTGTCAAATTACGCCATCATTAATTAAGCCCTTCCGTTTGCCCTTGTTATGGAAATCATAATGCATGCCATGCAGCTACACACTTCAGGCATTCGCAAAAATGAAATGCAAGTTAAAACCGAAAAGAGTATGATTATGATGACACACTGGGTCTTTCGCTGCTCCAACTCACATAATACATTATTGAAATTGCTTACGCCATATATTGTATGCGAAATAAATGCCGAGGGAATTAATTGATTGAATTGAATTAGAATTACATTGCGACGCAGAATAAAAATGAAATTTTGTGTCTAATGAGTGCCACTGTTGTCTCTATCAGCTTCCTATTTCAACATTCTTGGCTTCATTTAAAATTTTTGATTGTGCCACAGATCAATTGATTTTTCAGTCCCACGCAATGGCGTAGGTAGGGGAGGGTTCTGCCCCTGGCAGCACTTTTCAAAGGGCGGCATTTTGATCAAGTACTTTGAAAAAGTTAATTCTATCGGAACAATAGAATGTGTTACAAAACTTTTATTTTGAGACCTATAATAACTTTTGAATCTGGAGTTGCCTGGAGTTAGTATAAATGTAGTTCGTTATCCATAACCAGTTTGCTCAGGGGACACCCATCTATTTACTGACCAAGATTAACGTTTGTTAAATATGGTGAATAAGCATAGGTCACAACCAATTCAGCTGCTCTCTTCGCCACAACCTTATATAAAATGTAAGGAATAAGCACAATATGAATCTAATTTGAGTAATTACGTAATTACATGTTCAAAGCCTTTCGGAATAAAAATGGTATTGATTCGTGTTTTAAAAATTGATAGTGACAATTTGTTTTAGTGGGTCATCAATTTATCTCCACAGTAATTGATTTTTCGGTTATCACAATTGCATAACAACACCCATAAAGTTTACAAAATAATCCAAAATCACAAGGATGTTGCTACGTTTATTTTTAACCTGGGACAAACTCAAGTGCCGCTCCGGGCGCCACAAGCTACGCCACTGGTTACGCAACCTGTCCCACGCCGTGTATTCCAGTTTCCATAAAGGAGAGGGAATGGTTTAAAATATTTGGGGAACATCTAGAATCACGTAAAGTGTATTTTGTTTCCAAGTTTTTTGCTACACATACGAAACATCGTTTATATCAAATATGTAACAAATGTAATGCAGAGAAGCAGTCATCATAATTGTAGGAAAGACACAAATAAATTATATATTTAAGAAAATTATTTTGATAAATATTGTTTTTCCAGATCATTGAAGCGTTTCCTTCGACATGCTTGACCCAACAGGATTTAAAACAAAAATGCATCAATCCAGCTACAGCAAAGGTCTCCACTGTCACCACTATCACTAATCGCCATCAATATGGAAAAATATCAAAACCAAAATCAGGCTATGGTTCAAATCCTCGCTATGGTTCCAATTCTGGCAGTGGTTCAGGTTCTAGGTATGGTTCCAATTCTGGCAGTGGTTCAGGTTCTAGATATGGTTCCAATTCTGGCAGTGGTTCAGGTTCTAGGTATGGTTCTAATTCTGGCAGTGGTTCAGGTTCTAGGTATGGTTCCAATTCTGGCAGTGGTTCAGGTTCTAGGTATGGTTCTAATTCTGGCAGTGGTTCAGGTTCTAGGTATGGTTCCAATTCTGGCAGTGGTTCAGGTTCTAGGTATGGTTCCAGTTCTGGCTATGACTCAGATTCTGGGTATGGTTCTAATTCTGGGACAAGACCTGGTTCTAGGTATGATTCCAATCCTGGCAGTGATTCCGGTTATGGTTATGGTGCACCAGGAATTCGCCGACTGAAAAAATCAAAACGAAGAGGCTATGGAAAATCTAGTTACTGAGGCTTAAAAATGTATGTTCAAACTTAAAAAATACGAAAAGCTTGTAGAAAGAAAAATCATAATAATCAAGCAAGAGGAAAAATCGTGATTTTCTACGTTTGACAATCGGTACATCCTACGAAGCGTATAGATCCTACGGTGATGTTTGATTTCTGTAATTTGACATCTGAATGCTTTGTTTGCTAACATGATTGAAATTTTTGGTGATTGTGAGTGTTGTTCAATGTCAAATGTTGTTCAGTGTGTTAAAACCAGGGTTTCACAAGGCCGCGACTTCTTTGCGAAGTTCGAAAAATTTCTAACAGTCGCCAGAAAATCTCATAACTGTGTTTTGTGTCGTCCAGGTCACAAATTATTCATGCGAAGTTTTAAATAATTTTTTTCTCGGGCGAAAGTCGCGAGAATGTCATAGGGTTAGGGTTAGCGTACTAAAGCGACCTGCGATACTTTACGTATGTATGTAATTTATTGACCAACGAATTTATAATAAGATTACAAATTGCAGGGTAGATGATAAAAATAATAAACGCTTTATTTCACAAGTATATACACAAGTACAATTAACAAATCACGCACTTAAACAGTCAACGCATACAGGAACACGTCCACAAGCAGTTAGTCCATAACAAGGCATATTCCTTACTGCGACGTCGCTAAAGTGCAACTTGAGTGCATGTTAAACGACATGGCGAATGTTGCACGAAATTCGCGCGAGCATGATGTAATCATTTCAAGACCGTTTCATAAGATTTTCGCGGGAGGAGTGTAGGACAGCCGAGGTTCTCTAAAAGTAGCCAAAATGTTGAAAAATGGTCGCAAAGACGACGCAGCATTCTCAAAAGCCTCTTAAAATTAATATTCTCCAAGTTTTCGTGGAGTTTCGCCAAATTGGACGAACATGACGAGAAAAATAGCGTAAAATAGCTAATATTACATTGATGTATAATGTAGGTTTTGACCACATTTGAATTAATTTTGACTGTGAAGATCTCATTGAGGTTTATAAAAACTGCCAGAAAAGAAAACATTTTATTTTGTCCTTATTTAAAGTTAATCAAATAGTTGTTTCTATCTAACTTGCATAGCCATAAACTAAACTAAACTGCGCGTTTTCTTGACTGCAACATGATTTAGTCAGCAACTCACAGACGTTGAACGTTGTGCATTTCTTCGTATAAATGAAACTAGACTATGTATTTCCACTAATTCACTTGCAATTTCAATTGACAATAATAAAATCTGAAACCAAGCCAATATTTCTCCCGCTAACTAATGAAAAGTTGAGCATTTTTCACAACAGTGTTAGACGGAGCTGTACCTAAATGTCCTGGACGTACCTGCGATAATTAAGCTCTGCAGGTGTGTGAAATAAGTTGCACGCTGATTGGGCCAGTCAACGAAAATGATTGACATTATGTTAGACGTCAATTGGCGCCGTTTTATCACACGTCTTGAACATGTTCAGACAAATTTACAACAGTTTGGGGAAATTTTGGTTAGGTGGAGAGTTTTGTGAGTCTGGCGATAAATTTTAAACACTTTAAATTTTTTGTCAAAGCCAGAGACATCTAGCCCTAGACGACTACCGCGAACACCAGCGACACCTGCGAGTGTTTTGTGACTATTCGAGGATCTTTTGGAGCATATTTCGCGATTGTTGGACTCTGAAATTTTCGAATTGTCGCCGAAGTCGCGATCTCCGTGAAACCCTGGCTTAACTGACCATTGATATCAATGTATATATTACAACAGGTTGCCTTTTTTTCTTTAATTTGAAACTGCACTAATAACAGCAAAGTTAGCAGGTGTTTTATTTAACTCGCTTATGATATAATATATGTTTTTGCTGATTTTAATTCATTATACATAATAATAATAATAATAATAATAATAATAATAATAATAATAATAATAATAATAATAATAATAATAATAATAATAATAATAATAATAATAATAATAATAAACGCTTCATTTCGCAAACATAAACACAAGTACACTTAACAAATCACACAAATAAATAACGCATACAGGAACACGTCGCTACAAATACTTTTTAAGCGTAGTTGATTAAAAAAATACAATAATTTATAACAAACACATCCCCATATATATCTATATATATATATCACAGGGCTGATTGAATTTATTATGCATATACCATAATTTGTTCACTATTTATTAGACATTTTTTTTTCTATGATATTTTTATTGTATTCATTATAATTATGTAGTAAAATGTAGAATTTATAATGGGAGTGCATTTATTATTTTGTGTAGGGACGTGTAACGTAAAGATTGTATTTGTTACTACGTTATATTTTATTAATTGATAATTTAGAAAAGATCATTACTTTATAAAAGCACGTTTTGAACGTTTTGTTTAATTTTCCTACATAGGATTGAAGTGAATTGAATTGAATTTGCACAAAGAGTGTAGTTATTTCGTACATGTGTGCGTTAATCAGGGCATTTTTATTAAATTAATTGACGTTTTCGAAGCTAAGCACTCCCACTTTCTACAATACCTTAAAAACTTAATTAACGAGCGCAGCAAGTGATATGATTTTTAGTCGCAGAAACATTCCACGAGCGAGCATGTTGTTACTTGTTTACGAATTTGAAAATTGAAGTACAGTGCTACTGTACAACATTCAATGTAATATGAAAAAACTCAACAAATTTATGTTTAAAATTTTAAATTCGAAGGTACCGCTGCGTCACCACAATTACGGCAGTACTGAACTGAGAAGTTCTGAAATGTAGGCGGTATGTCCATCTAACTAGCAAATGGCGAAATACAAACGTAACAGCGAAGAACTAGCCGCGCGAACTTGAAATTAAATTTTCGTAGTAATAGCTCTAAAAAAGTCACTCTTTAAAAACAGTTTTATTTTCCTTCAGTGTTTTATGCATTAGATTGTTTTGAGCTATAGTTTAAAATTGAGTCCTGTTCTCCTTTAATTTCTTTTTGCGACACGGTATGTATCATACACAATAGAAATTGTCAACCTGTATATATTAGCTGCTGCATTTTGTCAAAAAGGAGACCCATATATCATTTTCCTTTTTACACTGAACAGATAGTCGCAACAGTTTGCTATTACTTATATTGTACGTTTGAGTAACTTGAATATATACTCATACAAATAATTGAAATATAAATATATCAAAATAATGTTAATTCAAAACACCGGCAAATTAAAAATATTTATGTATTACGTAAATTTTATTTACGTAAAGAGAGTTATCTAAATTTGTAGTCACAGCTGCAAATTACGGATAATTAATTTAATTTTATAAGTAACAAAAAGCTCATTTTTGTGATCTATGCATCTAGTATGTATCTAGTGATCTATGATCTAGTGATCTATGAGACTTTGTGTCCAGTGAACTTTGATCTAGTGATCTATGGTCTAGTGATCTGTGATCTAGTAATCTATGATCTGGTGGTCTACCACTATGTATCCAATTCGGAACTAGAACTTTATTTGAGTGCACAGGTGCTATAGTAAAATGTAAAATATTCATACGAAATATGATATCTACGAAGGACAGAAGAATAACAGATAAATTGCAAAACAAATTAAAGTAACAGAATAGAAAATTTAAAATACAATTATATGGGGTGCCTCAAAAGTCACTAAACTATTTGAGTTCTTATTTTCTTTTAAAATGCTTCTCCAATCTGAGGAAGCTTTTACATGAATCCAAAGGGGCATTTGGTATCTCTTTTTTATTTATTGGAATCTGTGGCTATGGTGATGACAGTAATGGTAGAAACAAGATGCAAAATCAGTCCGGCGTGAGGTTCTTCGATCACCAACTGAAGTTTAGAGCTCCATATTGTCTACACTATTCTTTCACTATTAATAATGTAGTTTTTCAACAAGGAACAGCCCTTTCTCACAACTCCTGAGCTGTGAGAGACTTTCCCAATGCAAGCTGCTCGACTTGCTATTACATTGATCTCTGATTCTGAGGCTCTTGAGGTCCCTGAAAAAGGTTTGGAAAATAACAAAGTCTACTAACGCCGTAGTTCTTTTCAAACTTTTTGTTTAATTTGACTAAAAGAATTGCTCAAGATTTTAGTTCATCTGTACCAATTTTCAAACGCTTTGCTTTGTTTGTCAAAAATATAGAAAGTATAAAGCGTATAGTGACTTATGAGACACCCGATATTTCTTACAAGTGATGTATTAAAATTGTCATGTACACCACTATTTTTACTATATTTTCAACAACATAAAGCAGTTTTTCCAAAGTATCGTTTTGAAGCAAACATTCCTTAAGCAAACGACGGAATTGATGTTACAATCACTGATTCAATTCTTGCAACTCAAATATGGATAAAAAGGAAATAAAGGAAAATCGTGGTTCACTTCGGATACGAACCATGGGCCATTGAGTTGCATCCTGATTATCTTAGACTACTGAACGACAGTAGTTAAAACATCGGGTTTTTAGCACAGAGATTCCTGATTCAAAGCCGGATTCAGGTTTATTTTTTTACATGTTATCCTTTCCGTCAATTTGGATTACAAAAATGTAATCAATTGTATGCTCCATCATTAACTAATAACCTGCCATTATAATCGCATGTAATTCATTAATTATTCTAATTATAGGTCTTAGACCCGAATAAACGTATTTTGTATGTCCACACACATTAAACAATAACACTACATTTACATAAACGACATAGTCTGGTGTATCGCGTATGCTTAGACTGGGAGGTCGCGGGTTCAATTCTACAGCCTGGTAATACCAAGTTGTTCAAAACAAGCTTACGTTTTATTTTTAATATTCGATTTTAAATAAAATTTTCATTTCATTTCATATGCCAGGTACAGGTAATTAACATAGCATTATAATGAGACTGACTACGCGGTGAACAGTGATCGCACTGTGTAAGAGGTTCTTATGGGCTCATGCACCTTCTAATAATAATAATAAAAGGAGATATAAACTCAGTTTTACAGACTTATTGTAGACTTATTGCAGACTAACCGTAGTAAAGACTAATTGTTGTCAAATTGCAGCGCAGCTTAAGACTAACTATAGTAAAATTTATGCAATACCAGCACTATAAACTGTGCCAGTAACAGAGTTTTGTAAAAACCGTGGTGACATCTATCGACAGAAAAGATGAAGTATAATAAGCTGTTGAACCTTTTAGTGCAACTGTGCTGACAACTTTGAGGAGTCTTCCATGTAACGACATGTTTTATCATACTTTAATCTTACTCTTTAAAATTAACCTGCCTTTAATGTTGTATTTTTCGAACCTATGTGTTATTATTGTATTTCATCTGCAGGCCAGCGCCATCTCTTGTTTTTAGTTGAAACAAATGCGATGTGCTGATTAGGTCGTGTGATTACATGTCCAGGAATGAGACACAGAAGTGACAAAAAATTGAAGAAAGTGCATTAAAGAAAGAATTATTATCAAGTGTGCAATTTTAGGTGACAACAATGCTTATCAGCATGAAGTTATCACTCAGTCATAATTTTAACACATCCCGTTCAAAATTTCGGAATATTTGAGGCATTTAAATGAAAAGTGGGACTAGCAAAGGGCAGTGGCGCAAAGCCACAATTGACTGGCGGTCGAGTTTGAAGAAATTTCAGCAAGTTATTGGTAGCTAGACCTTCAGGAGTGGCGCTGCTGGGGTGAACTTCACTCTCTCGTAACCTGTCTCGTTTGTATTTTGTTCTTCTGTTTTGAAACCAAACTTTCACCTGGAATCATAAAATATGTTAATTAATTTTATAATTTGCTATCAACATAAGGCGATTATTAATGATGGTGATGATGATGATGACGATGATGACGACGATGATGATAACCGTGATGCTGTTGCTGCTGCCGCTGTTGATGATGATGATGATGATGATGATGATGATGATGATGATGATGATGATGATGATGATGATGATGATGATGATGATGATGAAGACGACGATGATGATGATATCGATGATGGTGATGACAATGTTAATGATTGTGAAGATGATGATGATGATGATATGACGACGATGATGACGATGATGACGACGATGATGACTATAATAATAACACGATAGATAGGAATTGTCACAACGGTAAACATGATTGCCACAGCTGTAGTCAAAGTCCTCACCTGAGTCTCTGTTAAGCCCAGTTTATCAGCAAGGTCCGTCCTGTCTCGTCCGACTAGATATTGATTTTTCATGAACTCTTTTTCGAGTTGGGTGAGCTGATCTGCCGTAAAAGTTGTTCTTGGTCTCTTGGGACGGTCCAAGTCGAGTCCCTTAGGAAACACGAGTTCTCTAACTGCCCCATTTGCATCTGAAAAACAAGGCAGTGGGTCACATGTTTAGAAAAATGGCCGAAACAACGAGAGCAGAAATATGACATTTGTTCACTTCTGGCAGAATGCATCACGCATTTCACTTTACAAAGTTTTCACCTGAAAACGCATTTTCTTGGACAACAACATCTGAGTATCTAATTAACAAAAGCTATTTTCATTTTAAACTGCTAGCTTGCAAAATTGCATATTTTTGACAGACAGTTTAAATCTGTGGTACTGGCTTCGAAAATGCAATAAGTTAGACAATGATTCTATCCGCCATCTTGAAATCTAAAATGACCATCAGTTGAAATTTTACTAATTACAGGAGTGTGGTACTAATCATTGGACCTACACACTGCGGAGAGACCCGGCACAGTCCTCAAGAAAAGTAACCACGCCCACTGGGAGAGGCATCCCTGGTAAGAAGTCTGAATGTTTTTAATCACCTAGCAGCGATTGGTTCTTTTGTAGCTTAACGTTCTTTCAGGACTGAAGGAGTGCTCACTCAGTGCTGTGGGCAATTATTTCCATTTATCGCATTTAATGACGTCTCAAAGCGAATTTAATTGACTTAGCGCTGCTTACCTGACAGGTGTTTACAGGATTATCATCATTATTGCCACAGGTAGAAAGAGTTACGACAACATCGTGTTCGCAAGGGAAAAACCGCTCAGTAATATTAAAACTTTAATCGGCCTAAATTTGACAAATCCCGTAGACGTACAAAGACGATTGAGGAAATAATAAGAGCGAAATAACTCACGTGACAGATTGCATCCGGGTACTTACTAACTCTTAATTGGTATGAAGAGCCTCTTTGATTTGCAATAGTGACTCAGTAATTATTATGAAACCTCAAATGTGTCTAATGTTACGACTAATAAAGGCGTATTCGGTTCCTTACATATTTGGTTTTGACATACCGAGCAGAACTCTGTTTGACTATAAATTTACTTTATTATTATTATTATTATTATTATTATTATTATTATTATTATTATTATTATTATTATTATTATTATTATTATTATTATTATTATCATATATGTCGTTATCATTGTCATTATTATTACACAACTCTTCGTTATTTTATTCATCGTAGGTTACAAATCTCGTGCTATTTAAAACTTTACGTATAATGGCAAACAGATGGTTTTCTCTATGTTTTATGTAGAAAAGCGAACTCAGGAGTCAGCTGTTAGCACGATCTTTTATTAATTTCTTTGCCGTAGTCGTAGTAATGACCCACCATTTTTAATTTGACTCTACAATGTACACAATTACTACACAGACAGCACAAATTCACAAAACTAAAGCAACAACTTAATCAGCAACTTAAACATTACTACTGATAACCAGAGTTGGTCGACGGATAGTACTGCTCGGCAAAAATTGTAGAAAACTAATTACTAAACATTACCAAACAAGTATTATTTTTGCATATTACATTTTGTTAACTACTATATAAACTAGTCGGATAGCTGTATATCTGTACTGCAAAAGCAGCATGTAGGTCCTACTAAGTAAATAGTGTAATAATGACATAATCATAAATACATCAGTATGCGATAATGCTTTTTACCGTACCACAAAAGCCGTTAAAAGCTGTTATTGTTTAATATTTCGTATCTATTTCTCTAAGGAGAAAGCAAAACATTATCCAGTATGCACTGCCACTTTAGCACATGCTATATTTTACTGAACATAAAAGTCAAATTTAACACAATTAAACAAATATTCTTTAATAAAAAGAGCTAACCGTAACTTAAAGTTTTTGACACTAATTTTATTAAATTTCTGGGCATCCTTCCTAATGAAATCGGGACTCGAAGTTGCATTTTTACCCCGAAACATTTGATTCGGTTTTGTTCGTGAAACTTCGGAAAATAGCGGGCTAAAAATGTCTTAGCAAAGGCTTCCTTGGATACCGCGTCCCTTCTTTGACGCTGAATTTGTAAACAAAGTCAGCGAAATGTGACAAGTGATAACCAGGCTCAAAAGCTACCGTAACTAAGGACTAAGGAGTTCCTGCCATCATCTCACGAGAAACACGAGCGAAAGTTCAAGACTTTCTTAGGAAATGACATCTTCCAACCAGATTTCCTCTCACATAAACTACCAAGAAAAAGTGAAAAGTATCAGAAAATTTTGGTTAGAGCATTTTCTTTCTGTTTTTGTGTAAAACTGAAACATCATAAAGCATGCCGTGTTTGACCTTTAACCACTGAATGAAAAACAATTCTATTAATCATTAGACACGATTCGGGTAATTAGCCACGTTATTAGTTAAGTTGATGTTTTATTGTGAATCTGTATTGTATCTATACGTGTATGTGCGTGCGTGCGTGTGTATAATTGTGTATATAGTCGGTACAAAATGGTGCATTACTTATGTAAAAGTCCTGTGTTCGCCTATGAATCGCCCTACGCCCACATATTTGACAACTTATGTGAAAAGTTTCTTAAAAAATCCATTCAACTGCTGAAGACCTCTTTTTAAATACTGTTAAAGAGAAACCGCTTTTTTTCAAATTCGACATAATAGATGGATACAATTTTAACGAACATTCACTGCAGTGCAGGGCAGTGAAACTGAATTACAGATGAGAAGGCGGGGCGATATTTCACATAAACTGCGCTTAACCGGGTTAACCCTATCATTAGTTAACAATATTAGCACGGCAATGAGAACTTAATAGCAGAACACGAGTTCATGTAACAAAGCCTTATACTGATCAGCAGTCATTATCATGTATCAAACCAACCTATTTTAGCTTAGCTTAAGATGTTTAACGCAAAAGCATGGGTGACATTTGCCGCTCCCTTTCTCTTTCTCTCTCTCCCTCCCTCTCTCTCTCTCTCTCTCTCTCTCTCTCTCTCTCTCTCTCTCTCTCTCTCTCTCTCTCTCTCTCTCTCTCTCTCTCTCTCTCTTTCTCTCATCATCATCGTATTCATGTATCGGATGTTCAAAACGGGTCATCATAATATATTGTTTTAATTTAGAGTTGGATATCGTCAAGCAGCTGCTTTATTTGTCGGTAATGAATTCCAAATTTGTATTGCTTAGGTTACTTATGGCACATTGATTTTAAAATCATACAAATTAAAGACACGATCGTTGTGCCCACTATTTTTAATTTTGTTCGTTATAGAATTCTCCATGTTATATCTTAATCAGTTCTTATTTCATTGTAACTTATTTCATTTCAGCACACTCGTGTTATTATGAAGACGGACGTGCAAAAATATTATGGCATTTGAAATAGACAAATAAATTCGTTTTGTTTAGTAAACATTTTTTCTTGTTACACTTCCTGGGGTCCTGAACGTAAATGGCGGACTAGCAGATCAAATCCTATATCAGTGCAGACCAAGGTTGTTAGCGTAATTTATTTATTTGTAAAAGCTGCCCTTATCCTGTTGTAATTCCCGCATAGAAATCAGCTTGCACGTTCACGTTGCATCTTCCTTACAGACAATATCTGTTCATGAAAGTTGAGGATCGAAGGTACAAACACTCAAACCGATAGCATAAAGAAGTAATAATAATAATGATGATGATGATGATGATGATGATGATAATTATAAATAATAAAAATTGTTTATTCTTAAAAATATATTCTACCTGAAGATCTCAGTGCTTTTTGCAATAGAGTTATAGGGGAAAAAACATACAATCAGTCACTGTGAAGATAATTAGACAGTTAAAATTTAAAAAATTAACTACGTATGACACTGAATAAAAATTCACAGTTTACTGTAAAAATAGCTATTATTGTTATAATTTAGAATTAATAGATTTAAATTTTTGTGAAAATGAATGAAAAGTGATGGTTACAAATAAAAATGCAGAGTTTAAATTAATGTACTAAAATATTTACAGTACAAACCTATAAATCAGAGATAGTACAAAACGATTTAGTAAATTGTTCCAGAAACAAACGTGTTTTGTCATCTCTTCCCCGAAACTGTAATAGATCTAATAAATAGAATGGTGCCTCTCCGTTGAATGCTTAAGAAATAATTAACAAAATCTTAAATTTGACGATGTGTTCTATTGGCATCCAGTGTAGTTTATACAGAATTGGGGTAATATGATCGAATTTTTTAACGCGTTTTGAACTTTTAAATTGTTGTTTGTGAAAGACCGAAAAGTAACTTATTGCAATAATCGAAATTTGACGTCGCAGTTTACCAAATGCTAATATAATCAGAGTACTTTATAATGAAATTAGGCCATCGTCAACCCAGGTTGTGCTATTAAGTGTTAAACCCTAATGCAGGCAGAAATCACTCTAATGTCATATATCACATCAAACCTCAATGAGCTGCTAAGTCTTCCTTGATGATCCATGTCGAGATGGTATTATCTGCACTGGAAACAATGGAATTAACCAACAAAAGACGTGTATTAATGCTAATTACCTCCTACTGTGATTCCCACCCTTCAATTATCACATTATTAGTGTTAAGTGAAACTAGGAATTCTTGGATGTGAACTTTTAGTGGCCACTCAATAAAGGCATCAAATGTTATCAAAGCATCTAAACATAGTTAAAATGATGGTTTCATCTTTCTCTCTCTCTCTCTCTCTCTCTCTCTCACACACACACACACACACACACACACACACACACACACACACACACACACACACACACACACACACACACACACACACACACACACACACACCTCACTCATATATTTTAGCTCGCTAACCTGCTACAATGACTAATGCCAAAAACGAGCAATGTAGAACAGTGGTCTATTTTCCACAACAGAAACCCACACAGGTAAAAAGACTGTTTGTGTAGTAGCCTTAAACTATAGGCCTACACTTGCACAAACTGCTAGGAAAAACAAGCGGAGGCGAAAACATGCATTGTAAATAAATTAAAATTGAAAATTCATTGTGTTTTTCAATACTCAAAAGGATTGAAACTGCATTTAAGTTAACTCGTTTCTTTTTCATTATACCAATCTCTAAGGGCGTAAAATGTTAGATTTTAAAGGAGCAATTAATACTTGAAAAGGGACAACTTCACCGTTACAATGGCGTCCAACATCAAAGACTTTCTTGTCGTTTAAGTGCTTCAATTTAAAAAAATTTTCGTAATCGCCTAGTAAACCTAAAAATGACAACTTGCCAGAAACGAAGCTTAACTCTTTGAAAGGCCTTCAGAATTCGGGAAAGTTCTGCCAGTACCATTGCCCATCAGCTGCCAGAAGACAGCATGTTCACTTTCTCGAGTTTCTCGGGCTCAAAGAGTTGCGACGCTCCGATTTCCTGTACCTCCTTTGTGGCTGTGTTTAAGCGTGTCACGACTGTCAAAAAGGCTACAAGTTTTGACTAATTGTACGTCACGTGATACTGGTTGCTTTCCTACACACGTATAAGTAAAATGCGCATTGTTGTAAAATAACTATAATTAGCGTTTCTTATAATCAACATGCGTTTTCGTTCGGCACATTGGCTGGAGCGATCGTCTGAATTTGCCGCAAATCCTATCGCACGCTCTCACAGGCTGATTCTTGTTTAAAGGAAAACAGGTTGATTTTCTATATTCCACCACATTCTGAAGTACGGCAAAAGTATACATTTTAACACCTATAATAATGCCAACGTTTCTGATAATTCAATAATAGGTTAAAATTTAATTAATAGCGGACGACCTCAACCAGTGATGGCATCTCAACTAAACATAATTTCAACAACACATACATTCCATGAGTGTGTTGCATGTGTTTGCGAAAGCGAAAATTGAAGTACAATGTGATATAGAAAAACTCGGCAAATTTTAAGTTTAAAATTCAAATTTCAAGTTAGCCACAATGTTTACACATCAGATCTCGAATGTGTCCACTACGTCATAACTGAACACCTCTGAACTAAGAGGTACGGCACCTTTTTGTGCGACGTGTCTGCGAAATGCAGGTTTAGTACCCATCTAATTAAGGAATAGCGAAATATATGTAAACAGCGAAGAACTAATGGCTCTCATGTACGTCATTCTTGAAAAAATAGCACTTTAAAATATTTTATTGGGTACATTGTTTTGAGCTATAGTTTAAGATTGGATCCGGTTTTCCTTTAAGGACAGGTTAATTATGCGTTGGTCAGAGACACCTTCTACAAAAATTGCTAAACATGCATACAGAGAACAATAGACTATATCATTAAAAATGGATAAGTATTTCCATTATTTTTGTTCTTAACGAAAATCTAATGGCGCTTTAATTAAAATACAATTACAGTGTTTCATTTTGTATTTTAACTTTTGTACTTTTCGTACTTTTCTTAAAATAATGATGTATTCCACTGAAAGCTGCAATGCCGAAAAGAAAATAAAAGAAGAGAAAAGAAAAGAAAAGAAAAGAAAAGAAAAGAAAAGAAAAGAAAAGAAAAGAAAAGAAAAGAAAAGAAAAGAAAAGAAAAGAAAAGAAAGAAAAGAAAAGAAAAGAAAAGAGAAAGACAAGACAAGAAAAGAAAAGAAAAGAAAAGAAAAGAAAAGAAAAGAAAAAAAGGGAAAGGAAAGAAAAGAAAAGAAAAGAAAAGAAAAGAAAAAGGGAAAGGAAAGGAAAGGAAAGAAAAGAAAAGAAAAGAAAAGAAAAGAAAAAGGGAAAGGAAAGGAAAGGAAAGAAAAGAAAAGAAAAGAAAAGAAAAGAAAAGAAAAGAAAAGAAAAGAAAAGAAAAGAAAAGAAAAGAAAAGAAAGAAAAAGCATTAGAAAATAAATAAACATGTATTAATTGCGTGGTAAGTAAATTTTAGACCACAGTTCAGCCCTGCTCGTTTATTTTAGGCGGATTTATATAATTGATTTGAAGCAAATACACAAAAGATAATTAAAATTTGTATATTAAGTAGGAAATGGAAATCTGGGGTGACTATTAAAAGGAATGAATTTGTCTAAGCGCTGATACTAAATTCTCTAAATCGCATTTCCGACTCTAGTCGATTCAAACAGAACAAATATGGCCAAATTTTGGCATCTCTCCCTGGTAAGAAAATTATTGTTATTATTATTATTATTATATTATTATTATTATTATTATTATTATTATTATTATTATTATTATTATTATTATTATTATTATTATTATTATTATTATTATTATTATTATTATTATTATTATTATTATTATTATTATTGTTATTATTATTGTTGTTGTTGTTGTTGTTGTTGTTGTTGTTGTTATCGTTATTGTTGTTGTTGTTTTTTATTAATATTATTATTTAGTTATAATTATTAGTTATTGTTTGTATGTAACTTCTATTATATTGTAACTGTATTACTAATTTGTAATATGTGCACTTACTATGTAATCAGTAAAACTGTATAATTAATTATACGCCTTCATTTTTACAAATTCATTGCATTCAAATTTATTTTCATCAACACAGAGTGGCGCTCTGTATTGTATTGTTTTTATATGATTTTGATAGGTTACATGTTTCCAAATCATAGTACTAGAATAACCAACTCGGTATTTCCACAAGTCTGTTTCGATTATTAGCAAACTGAGACATAATTAGACTTTACCATGCATATATTCATTAGTTCAAGAACAATTTTCAAGTTTTCCAAAAAAGAAGCATGCTAGTTTAGAGTCTACATAAAAACTCATCGATTAGGAGAGTGGGTGCATATTCTGCTTGTGTTTAAGATTGAAAATTTCTTATCCATTACTACTACTGCTATTGCTACTTCTACTGCTACTGCTACTGCTGCTGCTATTGCTACTACTGCTACTGCTACTGCTACTGCTACTGCTACTATTACTGCTGCTGCTGCTACTACTACTACTACTACTACTACTATTACTACTACTACTACTACTACTACTACTACTACTACTACTGCTGCTACTGCTACTGCTACTGCTACTGCTACTGCTACTGCTACTGCTACTGCTACTGCTACTACTACTACCACTACCACTACCACTACCACTACCACTACCACTACCACTACCACTACTTAATACTAATACTAATACTAATACTAATACTAATACTAATACTAATACTAATACTAATACTAATACTAATACTAATACTAATACTAATACTAATACTAATACTAATACTAATACTAATACTAATACTAATACTAATACTATTACTGATACTGATACTGATACTGATACTGATACTGATACTGATACTGATACTGATACTGATACTGATACTGATACTGATACTGATACTGATACTGATACTGATACTGATACTAATACTAATAGTAATAGTAATAGTAATAGTAATACTAATACTAATACTAATACTAATACTAATACTAATACTAATACTAATACTAATACTAATACTAATACTAATACTAATACTAATACTAATACTAATACTAATACTAATACTAATACTAATACTAATACTAATACTAATGCTAATACTAATTCCGATGGGAAAAAATTTGGATTAGTTTAATAAAAAAAAACTTTATCACTCAAATAACTTGCTCGTTGTTATATAAAATCTTCATCTTAGAACATAGAGAACTAGATCTTCAGAGAATTTACCCGTGCGATTAAATTAATGATTATTGTCAGTATAAAAATCTCTAGTTTGATCAATTTGATTATTGCCAATAGAATTTATATGCGTATTATGCTGTTAGGGCGTTAAATTATTTCAAAATGTTCCAAATTTTATACCAGCTTCTAGGCTATGCTCTTTCTTGATACACGTCTTTGAGAACCATTGTTTTAGATTTTGTATTTACTAAATTCGGAATTCATAAAGAAATTTGAGAGAAAAAGTGTATCGTCAAAAACGCAATGACAAAAGTTGAATGCTTGCCATGCATTTATGATTTTTGTCGAGATACAAAACTTGGACTAGAAAACTTGGCAAAATGCCAGCACTATTTATTAGATTATCTTTTCAAATATCCGCTTACCTTGAACTTTAATTACTCGACAATAATCTGGAAGTTTTGAAGCTGACGTGCTGGAATTCATTCCTTGTTCCTGCGCCAGATCCTCTTTATTAGGGAACGCTTCCCTTCCAGGTGCCGACAGTCTACTAAAGCGTACGTTTTGCTCCACTTCACTATAGCTACTCTTTGGTACCTTTTCTTGCAGACCGTTTGACGATTGAGGCTCCAAGCGACACTGGTCAGTCAAAAACATAATACTGTAATCCTTTACTCGGCTAACTGGAGGTCTGAAAGCCATCTTGGTTGCTATCTTTCTCTACATGCTGAGAACAGTACAACACACAATTTAAACAGTTGCAGAAACTTAAATGAACGTTCTGCAAATTCAGATTAACATAGTACGACTGTTACGCTGCCGCTAATTATCAAAAATTATGAGCGCGCTGATATGCGTTACAGAAACACCGGAATAATGTTTTTTATGAGCCAATATTACTTTGCCGAACCAGACATTCTTCATTTTTCGGGTTAACAGACCAGGATTCGAGTTGCCTTACTTGCTGCAGCATTTGACTGTGATTGACATTTATGAGTTGCTGGCGTCAGCCAATCAGGGTTGCCTAATTTTACTGTGCTTTGTACAAATAGCTCAAGCAACTCACAGTATTCAAATAATTACGTAAAACTGCGGCCCTAGTAGAGAAAGGGACAGTTTAGTGGCGATTAGAGAGTGTTAGTAAGATACCGAAGTTGAAACGGAAATATTTAAAGGAAAACAGGATAATTTTTCATATCTTATCCCATTTTGAAGTACGTTAAATAGTACACATTTAGATAATTAAATAATAGGCTTAAAATAGCTTAGCTAACGGCGGGCGAGCCCAACTGAACATAATTTTCAACTGAACACACATTTCACGAGTGTTTTACACGTGTTTGTTAAAGCGAAAATTGAAGTACGGTGCTACCGAACAACATTCAGTGTGATGTGGAAAAACTTGGCAAATTTTAAATTAAAACTCAAATTTCAAGTTTACTGCTGTGCTCACGCATAAGCTCTCGAACGTGAACATTACGTCATAACTGAACACCTCTGAACTAAGAGGTACAGAACCTGTTTTTTTTTGTACGACGTGTCTGCGAAATGCAGGTTTAGTACGCATTAAATTAGCGAATGGCAAAATGAATGTAAGCAGCGAAGAACTAGCCGCACGAACGCGAAATTACCGTTCTGTTTTAATATTTTTTTCATGCACGTCATTCTTAAAGAAATGGTAGGTTCCCTTTGAATATCTTATAGAGTAGATTGTTTTGAATTATAGTTTAAGATTGGGTCTAGTTTCCTTTGTATTTCTTCATGGAATAGTAACACGCGCATGGAAACTGGAATTTTGTTTGTTTCTGTTAATTCGATGTTAGGATAGGATTTCTGGGATCGGTTCTTTAAATAACCTCATGATGATCTTGAGACAAAATTCTAAGAGCCAACTGTTAAAAATTATTTTGGATACAATTAATTTCATATCTCGCTACTCGCAAGCTCTTCTTCCTAATTTTTTTTGCCTCACACATTTTTTTGAAAATTTACTGTTTCATATAACGTTTTAATCAAATCATATTTTACTGATCCTTGATTGTAAATATTTAAAAAACACAACTAAAGAGAAATTAAATTGTAGATAGCGAGATGAAGGTTGAAAGTAGCTTTAGAAAAGCTAAATTAATTGATGATTTATTAATAGAATTAAAAAGACGCATGTTTTTTGTCTTCAGTTATTTTTATTATTATTTTTGGTACAAATTTCTTGTCAGTTTTATTGCCCCTACATTTGCTCACAAAATAAGTGATACAATGTTTATTAAAGCACAAAAACACATTTCATAAATAAAGATAATAAAAATTTGTCTTGAAATTTTTGTATCACTCACATGCTGTCTTAATGCATAAAGGGCTTGCAATAGACTCCGCGATGACCATTAGGCGCAGACATTTTAACGGTATGTTGTTTGAAACAAGTTTAGATAACATTGCATAAAGTTTGCAAAAACAATCAGAGCATTTGTTGCACTCTCTTCGCTAACTAGCCAAAACTTTACATTACTTTTACTTTATATTAGATTAATAATGTATTTTTTGTGAACCAGTAGTGCACATTAGGATAATGATACAGCGACGTTTGGAGCAAACACTTTAAATCACTCAGAATTTTCTTTTCTAGTTGCATAAATCTTTCAAACAAGTAAGCGTAGTGCTGAGAAATATAACTTTGTGTGAAAAGTTTTTTTGGGATGTACTTTAAAATTGCCTCTTGCCCCTTTAAGCAGGCGGACTGCCATATTGTTGCATATTGTTATTCACCATCGTCTCACTGAGCTTACTTTTTATTAGTCCTGCGAGAACTCACATTGGCTCAGAAGACGTAATGTTTAACGAAACTTAAACGGGTTCAGACGTTTTAAATTCGTCCATCAAATCTCCCCATGACATCAGCATGAACTACAAAAGCAACTGGTATTGACGAATGATCCAATTCATTGAAAAACTCCATGCGGCTGCGGGTCTTGCTTTCACCATAGACTAGCTGATTTGACGATAAGTGATGGATAAATCCACCAGGAGGCGTGCAGAGCGGGACGCTGGATGCCCATTTGTGGAGGCAGAACGCTTTACCGCGCACTGCATTAGCAACTCAATATACCCTCTACAAGTTAATGTGTTTATAATTAAGCTAATTTGGTCACAGCGTCTCAGTGATAAAAAACGCTTTGGTCTGTGGGCTACTGAAATCACTCATGAGATCCGTGGTTGGAGTTTCTGACATTTAGAATACATCTTGCGCACGTGCAAACAGGAGAATTTACAATTTCCGTTTCTGCTTTTCATTTTAGCGAAGAAAATTCTGATAATTATCCTTTAAGTTTTACTACAATTTGTATATTTATTACATAATTGTATACATATTTAATATAACATGCATAAATATTAGTAACGAAGTAATATTCATTTTTCAATATAGAAGATAAAATATGTACAACTGTGAAATAAAAAGATAATATGTAAAGGGATGTTAGTGGTGTGAAAAAGCTCAAGGAGCGCAACAAATGAGGTAACTTGAGCTAAGATTGTCTTCTCTAAATGTATCCAGAAATAAATTCAAATACGTGAAAGAGCCAGATTCCAACTGAATCAATGTACTTATATTTACACAAGCACCAATCGCCGATGGTTCTAAACAGACATAATCTCAGTTACATTACTTATATGTATATCATTGCAAAACGTGTAAATGAGGAGAAAGGTCAAGTAAATGGTTTACTTTTTGTTGTAAGGTTGGATATAAGAAGATCTTCTGAAGAAAATCTAAAAATCCAATCTGTGTACTTTGAGCGACAGTATTCTCATCTCGACTATTAATCACTTCATTTCTTGAATTGAATTATTGTAGAAAGAGGATAAGGAGAAATTTGTATTATAGATGAATTTGAATTTGATTAGGATTGCAAAAATCTCATTATCTTCAAATAATTTAAAGGAAAACATGATGATTTTTCATACCCCACCACATTTTGAAAGTATATATTTTACCATCTATAATAATGCCAAAGTGTTTCTGATAATTAAATAATAGGTTAAAAACTTAATTAGCGGCCAATTAGGGATGCCATCACAACCGAACATAATTTTTAGCAGCACAAACATTCCACGAGCGTGTTGCACGTGTTTGTGAAAGCGAAAGTTGAAGTACAGTGCTGTTGTACAACATTCATTGTGATATACACAAACTAAGCAAAGTCAAATTTCAAGTTTACTGCAATGCTCACGCATCAGCTCTTGGACGTATGCACTATGTCGCAACTGAGCACCTCTGAACTGAGAGGTACAGCATATGTTATTTGTGCAACGCGTTTGCGAGACGCAGGTGCTAGTGCCCATTTAAGTAGCGAATGGCGAAATGCATGTAATAGCGAAGAACTATTCGACTTAAACCTAAATTATGTTTCTATGGTAATAATTCTTCGCGTAAATCCATTCCTGGAAAAACTGTCTCTTTCAATTTTTTACGGGTTAAATTAGTTTGAGCTATGGTATATTGTGTCCGGGTTTTCTCTAAGATACAAATGATTGTTTATACACAGGATAGTGATGAACCTGGCACCTGGTTCAAATTCAGGCTGGATCTTTGAGCCATTCTTTGAGACTTTCTTTGACTGGAAAATGTAAAAATTCAGGCTTGATTCAATTATTAGAAAGAAGAAAATTACATTTCGGCTTTATTGTGTATTCTGGCACTTAAAAACATTTCATCTCTGTTGTAAAAATGGGATGTAAAAGTGATACTACAACGGCATCAATCTTGGAATTATTCCTGCTAGAATTTAGTGACCTTTTTTCCTGAAACTTAACTCAAAGCTGGGTGCCTAGGCCGTGCAGCACCAAATTTCATCGCCTCTCGAGTGCACAAGAGAGACGTTTTGCTCCTCAAATCACTAGGTGGTCGAGCCACTCTTGTAGACACTTTTTCTTCTAATCCATTTCTACACAATAGAATCAGATGGCCAGAAATAACCTTCAAATTAACAAGTGGCAAGTTGTAGCAGTCAATCAAGTGGTCAACAAGGTCCAGTACATAGCAAACATGGCATTTAAAGTTTTAAAACCAGTCAATCTCAACTTTTCAAACACGCCAGGAAACAAGCTTGGAACATGATGGAATTAATAACACTTTTTCTCAAATTTAGAAAAAATGGTAAAAAGAAGGAAACGCGAAAAAAGACTGAAATAGATCTGTATTTGAACCAGGAACCGCTGGATAACAATTTCGTGACGATGACCGCTAGACCATATAACTCCTTGTGATTAAGGCAGTTCGTGATTCAATCCTAGTAGCTCGACAGCTAGGGTCAGTCCTGATTTTTTCACATTTGCTTTATAGTAAAATCAGGATCTAAAATTTAAAAAACTCCACTTAAATTTAACTTCCAAACCTACAGTTGATAATATTCAAGCTAGTACTAAAAACGATTTTGTTAAGTTCACGCGAGTTTAACACCAGGTAATTTCCAGCAGAAGCAAGTCCTTAACACTTACTCTGCGCCAGCTAAATTGTCCAGTCTGGTTGCCATGGTAATCAAATGGGCAGCGACATCTTATTTATTTTATCCTTGCCTTCCAGCCCTTTGCTATGATATTCAGCTCCTTGCTATGATGACAGCAGGGAACTTCATTCCCAGTCCGTTGCTATGGTGATCGTTGCTATGGTAACCAGTACGGAACTTTTTTCCTAGTCCATTGCTATGGTGACCAACTGGGCACTATCTTCCCAGTCCGTTGCTATGGTATTCTAACCTGCTTAGTGTAGAGGCTCGTGGCAGGATCGTAATCTAGATAGTACCTACTAAGTGTAAACGTTTGTGGCAGGACCGTTATCTAGACAGCACCTGCTTACTGCAGACGCTTGTGGCTGGACTGTAATCTAAACAGCTTTACTCAGTGTAGATGCTTGTGGCAGACAGTACTCTACACAAAGCCCACTTAGCGTCGACGCTTGTGGCAAGACCGTAATCCACTCAATCAACACGAATAATCCTGTAAAAGGAGACGCTGCATTGGCAGAGAATCTTCTCTCAGCGAGGAAAATACTCAGGGTATGAATGGTCAAACCGCCCGAAAGCGCCCTTCCCGCCTGGTCGCCTATATATGTCGCACAACGAGACAGATGGACCAATAATGAATCTGCAGAGCCAGAACAATGTCAAAGCGCACAGAAATGCTAATTTAAATAGCAAAAATACCAATTTAAAACTGAATGTACTGAAACGCAGTTACACAGAAACAAATTGCAGAATGAGTAAAAAATAAGTATAAATAAAAATATAATGTATGATCAAACGTTACTGACGTCTTATACTAACATTTTTGTGAAACAGAATACCATCGTACGCTTCTATGAGCGTACTCCTTCTCATTCAGTAGCTCACAGCTATCAAAAAGTGAAACATTTTTGTACCGTTTTAATGCATGGTAGATTTGCAAGCGTCCCTTCCTGACAGGTGTGGCTTAGGCCAGCAGTAATGGTATAATCACTACACTCGCACGAGCTGTCAGCACTTCGAGTAATCCTAGCCAAAATATCTCGATAAAACTCATTTAGACAATTAACCTCAGCGAACTGTGAGTGAAATAATCCAATCTGTCGCTTGCCCACCACTTCCGTTTCACTAATCTTGTAAAAAGACACCCAGTCTGAAGCGCTAGTGTCACAAACCTACGTTGAATCTTTTACCCCCCCCCCCCTCTGCATACGCTGTTCGGTTTTTGTTTTTTTGTGCAATGTGTTTTCGAAATGCAGGCGCTAGTGCCAGTCTAACTATCGAATGGCGAAATGCACGTAACAGCAAAGAAGTAGTGGCGAGAACGCGAAATTGCGTTTGTGTGTATAATAATTCCTTCCAATATTTTAAAAACTAGTTTAAATGCATTAACCGACAGATGTGGCAATACAGAAGTATGAATCTGTAACTTAGTGTGCGCTGCAAAGGCTTTTGATGAATTTTAGAAACGAATTAATGCCTAAATTCCTATGCAGTTATTTAAAAATAACAATTTATAGTGGTTAATAAAAAAGAAGAAATATTTCAAAATCACACGAGTCTGTTTATTTACAAAAAATACAAAAATACGTCCGACGTCGACTGCTTCATTTTTTTATGAAATTGACGTCTTGTAATGGCGCGGTCGGAACAGTATTGCGGGAGATTTAAAATGAAAACAAGCGAAAATTCCTTTTAACGCGAGTACGATATGTGCATAAAATTGCTGTGAAGTAATACAATTTTTAAGTTGATTTTTCTGAAACCTACGTCAGGTACCCCTTTTTTGTCCTTTAAACAACACAGCCGTCATCTAAGCATTCCAGTTTGTATGGAACCAGCAAATGCGGCAATTTTTTGCAACTCCTTATTGGACTGTACCTGCACCCCTGGCATAACAGCAACTGTGAAAGACAGCGAGAGCTTTAAAAGCAAACCCTAGGCAAGTGATTCAGCTCCCAAAAATTCTTGGTTAACGAGGTTAATTGCACGGGCGGGTCAAGCAAGCCACTGGGCTAGCATATTAGCATAGGATAAACGTTCCTGCTTGCAAACAAAACGGTACTTAACATGATTGTTTCTACGTATATTAGAGCACAAAAGTGAACTAAGATAATACAAAAGTCATAAAAGCTTATTGTTAACACAAAAGTGTCTTATTGAAGCCGGTGAAGCAAAAATATTGAGTCAGTTATGAGGAGTTATTTGAGTCTATTATCAGCAGTTTATATACATTTGAATAGAAGCAGCCCGTGCCAGACGTTTTTGAGTCAATTAGGCAATTAACCGTGAGTCCAATAAACTGCGCCTGCAGTATTTATAATAGCTTTACTTACACTCAATTAAGTACAATGATATAGCACTAGATATTTAGTAGTTTTTATTTTTACTTTTACCTATATTGATGGAAATTCACAAAGCGGGTTGTGAATTATTGGTTTATAATTTTGAGGAATTTGAAAAGCCGGGTTTTTTGACAAAGGATTTTTGTTTATTATTGGTACCGAGGCGCTGTATACTAGTCTTTTGTATCGCCTTGTACGTCTGCCAAACATGTTGCGCAGGTGTTTATAGCAGGAGATCAATTATTATATAAATATACTTACTTTCTATAAGTAGCTCCCCTGTAAATAGAGAGGATTTATACACATATGCTTATAATATTTTAAATTAAAAATATTTATAGTAATAGTAATAGCAATAGTAAAAGTAATAATAATAATAATAATAATAAAATAATAATAATAATAATAATAATAATAATAACAAAAACAACAACTACTGCTGCTACTACAGCAGCAACAACAATTAATAATGCTTTCTATATAAATGTATAGGCTTCGTCTCACGAGTGCTTAAAATTTTATTGATAATGTTAAGTAGCTAAAGAATGTTATTACACAGTACCTCCAAAAACTACAAAGTTTGTCTATAAGCGCAGATATTTTATATTGAATAATGAAGACTGCTTTCGTTCAATTTATACTAGACTTTTATTTTAATTAGAAAAATATCATCAATTTACATAGTTCAGATTTTAATTGAAAACTTCACAAAAATAAATGTTCAATATTTTAATACAATCATAAGTAAATCAATACTACGGTAATTAATTTACTTTACTAATTGAGTTATGAAGTCAATGATTGATGTACTGCAACCACAATACACCCGACTTAGGTCCTCTTTTCGGGGTTAATGGGAGAGCACGAGTGCGTTACATATTATTCAACATTTTTAACGCCTCTCAATTAGAGCCCTAATGGAGCTTACATACAAGCAACACGCGCTATTCACTCTCAATTGGGTACAATGTGCACTGCATCATTGTGTCTGCATCATTTTAATCAGGGGAAAATGTAGGAGTTTTCAGAATGTTCGCTGGAGAGGAATGATAGAGGTTGGAAGGGGGTCCTGGCGTATTGTTTGGACAGCACGGGCGTTACTCACTGCTCAGTCAGCGTTACAACGGAATTGAATTCGCCATGAACACAAATTATTCTTATAGCTTCATGGTAGCAACCGTATTAAACTGTCAAATTCTCAGCTTCAGAATATTCTGCTGAATTATCGTGTTATGTTTCAAAGTAATTGAATCGGGTTGTTCAAGATATACACAGGGTTGCTTCTAAAATATACCAGGTGGCGAAAAGAATATGCCGAAGTTTTGATCAGGATAACTATTATAAAAAAACAGAATTGCTTCAAAATTACGACGCTAGTGTTACAGATGCTTACGTATAAACAGTAAAAATTTTACTACCAAACATCACTTTTAAAAAATTCTTTATTTGGAGTTGTTTTTTCTTTTCACATTATATAATTTTGTAATGATAGTATATTAGTAGCACTAATATAAAGGCTAATATAATATATATATAAAGGAAATAGTATATTCAGAGTTAAAATTTAAAAGGAATTTTATTTAATATTAATTTATAATAGTTTAAAGTATAATGGCAACAATTATATATAATTAACGGTTCCTCCAGGTGAAGCTGAGAGGCCTGCCCAAATACAGGCGTTTGCAAAACAAGTATAAAGAATCCCTAATTCATTTTTTATTTTCTTATTTAAACATTTATTTCAGCATACATAAAGTTTAAATTTATACTAAAAGCTAAGAAGCACTATATGTCATGCATTATTAAAAGCAGTACAAATATATACAAAAATATATTAAAAATACACACAGAATTAAAACCACAACGGCTTCAGCGAAAACACCCGCGTTTGCTAAGTCAATAAATCAGACCATTTTCTAAATATTTTACTATAAAATCGTACGTCAGTTTGGTGACATATACATATACATATATATATATATATATATTGCAATAGAAGTTTCCCTACTCAATCATTCATGTTCATTCAGGTAGAGAAACGCAACAGTTCTTTTAAAATGTTTTATGGCGTAAGCATAGCGCGTGAAATACTTGTGAAGAGCAATGTTGTAAGTAGCGCTGATCTTGGTTAAACTGCATATCTTGAAATTAGCATTATAGGTTATTACAGTATATATTGTTACAGAACGAACGAAATGGCTCAGTTTTAACATTATTTGACCAAGAGGTTGCATAATATCGCAAAAAGGTATACTTGATCAAAACAATGATCAAGTTAGTCGTTGTTGCTGACTCCAAGCACCCTATCTGCTGCTGCTGTCCACGATGCACTGTCCCTCAAATTTAGAGTTGCATAAGATAAGATAAACATTTATTTGACGTCGATTTTAAAAACACACAACTGCAAGCTGCAAGAGCTTATGTCACCGACAAATAAATGAAACTATTCAGCTACGTTAAAAACTAATTAAATTAAATAATGCACACTTAAGAACAGATAGACTTAATAAAATTATAAAATAACTTCTACTTTCACTACCTTCTACTTCTACTTATAACTATCAAAAAAATAAGCTAAAATCTTCACAATAGCTACACAACGTACAACTCAACTGGCCAGAATTATTACAAGAACGGCATGTACAACGTTCTCCACTCCACATTTTTAATTTGCTCTTAAAAGAATTTAGTTCGGTTTCATTTTTAATATGAGTGGGGAGAGTATTCCATAACTTTGCCCCCAAGTAACTGAATGAGTTCAGACCATATTTCGTTGTTCGAACATGTGGAACCATCATTTTTGCATTATCACGAAAACTGTACACAGTATGTTTTAGCTGAAATAACTTTTGTATATAATCTGGTGACTGGCCGTTTATTGCCTTGAAGACGTCAGTTACTATTGACTGCTTTCTACAAATTTCCAAAGTTGGAATATTGGCTTTCTGTAATAGCTGCTCATATGAGCTATCATAATCATTTAAACATATTTAAACATAACAAGATAAAACGTGAAAAGTACAGAGCTCAAACAATCACCTTGCGGCGCCGATATTAGCAACTGATGTTAGAAGCGAATACTGTGCTCATCATATCGGATAATAAGATTTTGCAAAAATGAGTTGATGAAGTGCAGTGCTCAAATTAAGAGTGACCATAGTGGGTGCTGACGGCACCTAGTAAACATTTTCGAAGTAGTCTTAGTTTAGCCTTTTTAGATTTGCCATATTACACACCAATCAGATATCAGAATTAGGTAAAGTCATCTGACATACCTGACCTAATTTGCAGTACTTATATGTACACGATGACAGATCTTTTTCTCTCTCATTGATGTTTTTTTTAATTCTGCTGAACATAATGGTTTCTGTTTTTTTGTTATCCAAGATGCCATCTTAGTTACCAAACTACAAGTTTTGCTAAATAAAGTCAATTGTCTTAAATTTATAAATTTATTCAAGAAATTCGTATGTCAACTACAAATTAGAAATGGATTATGCGATTATTGAACACGACATATTTTTGTTAAACTGCTGTAATTTTCTGTTTTCACCTGTTATCGCACAAGCCGGACTTCTTTTGGATGTTTTACCTGGATGCATCCACAATTATGAACAAGTAAAGCCCTGGTGGAAACCTACATCAGCAAACGTTGCATGCATAAACGATACAAAGAACGGCATTAGTCTATTCTAATAATGTATTTGCTAGCCTTTTGGCGTGACCACATTTTGTTGCGTGTAGTACACTGTATGTAATACAATAAAACGTACGCATGTGTAGCACATAAATAAAATGTAAAAAATGAATCTCTTATCTGTTTATTTTTTTCGTGTTCCGTCGCATTATCAGTTACAGTCAGTATTTCTACGTAAGTCAATAGCTAACACCTCTTGGCTTTTTTGTCGCTTCAAGAGCTTTACGTAATGCTCAAGGAAGACAAGGTTCCTGTCTTCTTACTTGGATTTGTTTACTCCAACGGTTATTCTTCACCACATCACACAGATCATCATTGGTTATTCTGTTAGGCCATTTAATATCTAACAGTTTCCTGTAGAGACTCTGAAAGGTGTCTATTTGTTGTTTAACCATTATTGTCCACATTTAGTTAATTGAGAAGTTGTTAGAGTCATTCGTTGAGGAATAAGGCATGTCTTTACGAGCGCAGAATCACGCAATGCACTTCAACACCCAGCGAAACTGCTAAAGTCACTCGTATACCGTTAAAAATACTAAAATTACCATCCAAAATTAATGCTGATAAAAAGTCCTGCTTAAAATACAAAAGACAAAAATACAATTTAGGCTGCCATGAAGTCACAAATAAATCAAGCTATTTGACTTGTCGTGTTTGACTATTAGGTCTACTGTTGCATAAATAATAATTTGTTTAAACTTTTGTGTTTAACACTAATTAAAGATGTGTTTTTTGGTAAAAACAACTTGTATTAATTTTCGTTTATGCCTGATTTACGAAAATCAATTATTCCGCGATATCGGTAATTCAGCCTTTTTTATAAAAAATAGTAATCCGTTATCAAATTACGGTATTATTGGTATTACAGAAAATCAATAATCAGTATATAATCGGTTTTAAGAAAATCAGGAATTGGCTATGGGATCAGGATCGGCTTTGTCAGGATTAAAACAACCCTATATCACGCCCTAGTAGTTCGCATTTTCATGGGGTTCTTGATAAAAAGCTCTCATATCTGCATTTCAAGTTTATGGCTCTTCGAATCCAAATTCTTGGCTTTCAAGTTCAAATCCCTAAAAAGTGGACTCCAGTGAAAAGACGGATTTGAGTTCTACATCACTGGCACACACCAACTTAATTTCGTAATCTGTGTAAATATCAGTACAACTTTTTGATTGTTACCAGTCACATAACTTGCCACTGTGCCAGCAGTGCAGCAAACTACTACGGCTATTAGCCCATACCGTAAATGAGATATTGAGTATATTGTTGTAAAGACACTGTACTTTGATGCAATTATACTCATTTCATTCATTAAGGCAGTGGTTGCTAAAGTAGTTGAACTTGCAGTTGCATTTTCTGAATGGCACCCTTTTGTGGATAACGGAAGTAATTCCCTTGGGAACGAACTTATTTGGGTCCGACCATCAGCCACATATTTAACAAAAGTGAGATTACTAAGCCAGAAATGGCGACTATAGAATTTATCTTTGGGAAAAGGATACCCAGCAAAAAATGCCCAAGAAGTGGTCCTCCTACTGCTCCAAATAAACTAGTGGCCAGACGAACTACAGTATTATATACATACTGAAAGCACAGAGCGAGTATGATAATTAGAATACTGTACCAAAGTGCCAGCCACTGTGAGAGCTTTGTGGCAGTTGTTTCTTCAATACTGCTTCCTTTTTTCTTGCAGGTAGGGCTTAATAAAGTCCTGTACTGTAACTGCTGAAAGAGAATTTATTCCCGATGATACTGTACTTAGAGCTCCACTGTAACAGGCAGCAACAAACAACCCTGAAGCTCCCTGCCCCAGTATTTGCAAGGCAAGCATGGGAACCAACTGATCTGCTTTTGCTACACAACCAGCCGTAAGAGGGTCACAGTCCCAATAATGCGCATACATCAACAAGGCACACAAAGTTGTGGAAATGGATAGAAGCAACTTATATGGGACATTTAGTAGTAAGGTAATTTGAGCGTGCCTTTGATACTTGATGCTGCTATATCTTTGTATCATCGACTGATTGCTGCCAAAGTGCCAAATCACCAAAACTATTTCCTATAATGGTTGCCCACAAGCTGCATCAAGCTGTTGGATTTGGATCAAAGTTGAAAAACGACGTCCGGAGGCCTTCTTCAGCAAGTTGCCACATGTTACTCCAGCCTCCAATGCTAATCAATGCTCGAATATCAATAGCCAGAACTCCGGCAAATGGAATCAGCATATGTACCGTGTCAGTCCACAGCACTGCCTTCAATCCACCAATTGTTGTGTAAAACGTACTAACAACTCCTGTGGAAATGACGGTTAACCACAACGAGAGAGCAGCGACTAGAGAAAGAGCCAGAGCTGGTGTGTATAATGCGAGGGCTACGTAAAGGAATGTCATCAACATGAACTTCAGTGTCCCCAAGAGTCTTGTTCGATTGAATCTCATCTCAAGGTACTGAAAGTATAATTAAGATTTGTGAGAAAATGAAGGATGCAAATTTCATAAAGAAACTGTATTAAAAACTGAACTTGAAGCAACATTACAATTACTACAACAAATCTCACAACAAAGCAAACTCAATAACGAAAGTACCTGGACAACACCTGAACTTGACAAACTAAGAATAGCGAAAAACAGAATGTATAATATATGGGAAAAGAACAAAACTAAAAACAATCATAACAATTATAAAAAAAAAGAAATCAATTTAATAATCTTAATAAATGCTTGAAAAATAAACATATACAACAACAATGTAAAAACGCAACAAATACCAAAGAAAAATGGAAAATTATTAACAATGTAATAAATAAATGCCGTAACAAACTAACGCGTGTTGACGAAATTAAGATCAACAACACTGTTATTACAAAACCCAAAGATATTGCCAACACGCTAAATGCAATATTCCTGAATCTTGGAAATTTTAAGGGAGTCGCTTCTCATATTAGCAAAAATATAATTAATAAATTAAAAAACAAATCGTCTAACACAGTATTCTCATTCAAAAGCGTCACAGTAGGAGAAATTAACGACATATTAAATAACCTAAGTTCCAACAAAGGGAGTGGACCATCAGATATTCCTATCAAAATTCTAAAAGATAGCGCATCTGTAATAGCCCCGCATATGACTTACATTGCTAATCAGATAATTATGAGAGGCGAATTTCCAACGGTTTGTAAAATGGCAAACGTGACTCCAATCCATAAAAAAGATCCAAAATGTGATCCCATGAATTATCGCCCAATTTCCGTAATCCATTGTTTCGGCAAAGTTTGGGAAAGGGTAATTTATGATCAGATAAATTCATATGTAAATAAACATGAACTTTTATCAAAACATCAGTTTGGCTTCCGTAAACACCATTCAACCATTGACTCCCTAATACACACAACAGAAAATTGGAGACATAGTTTAGACAACAAGCAATACATTTTAGCAGCATTTTTGGATTTAAGTAAAGCTTTCGATAGCATTAATCACGAACTACTTTACGATAATTTAAAACAAATCGGATTAGATTCGATATCGTTAAAACTGATACAAAATTATCTCAAAGATAGGCAACAACGAGTAAAGTTAGATACAACCAACTTTTCTGACTGGGCCACGTTAAACAGAGGTATACCGCAAGGAACACTACTAGGTCCGTTATTATTTTGCCTATATATAAACAACATATCCAGTGTATTAAAACACTCACAAATAACGCAATACGCTGATGACACTACAATCTACATAGCCCATGAAAATGTCCAAACTGCAAAAAATTATTTAGAAGAAGATATAAAAAATATAAATATGGCATTTAGTCATTACAAGCTAAAAATGAATAATGACAAAACAGAATTCATGATACTGTCACCCTCATTAAATACTAATGATGCATCATCAACCACTTTGACAATAGATAATGCTGTAATCAAACAAACTAACAATGTTAAATTCCTGGGCATACAAGTAGACAATAATCTTTCATGGGATGATCACTTTAATAACATATACACAAAAATGGCATCTAGCACATCATATCTCCGACAAGTTAAAGGGCAACTAACAAAGGAAACTAAAACACTAATATATAAAACTTTAGTTCTACCACACTTCTTATATGGATGTACGCTACTTCAAAAAACCAAAAGAGAAAATTACTTAAAATTAAATCTCCTTCAAAACTATGCGTTGAGATTGATAGCTGGGTACTCATACAAACACAAGGCAGGTAGACAAAAATTCAAAGCTTCAACAACTAACCTGAGAAAAACTTTAAAATTCCCAATCATTGAAGCACACAAAGAATATTTTACTCTGCTTTTTATATTTAAATACATTAACAACATCAGCAAACCATTCCAGAATAACAGATTTACCTTTTTTCCAAATCCTATCGTTAATTCCAGAACAAGCAATCTAAAACAAATTAGGACAAATACCCACTATGGAACGAACTCTGTAATCAAACAAGCAATTTTACTTTGGAATTCTCTACCATTACAGGTTAAACAAATCAAGTCCCTATCAGCATTTAAAACAAAATTAAAATCACTAATATTAACCAGATATGAAATACCATCACACCAGTACGACAACATACACACTAATTCCGAATTCATATACCCACGGCCATAATAATTAAATCATAGTTTTTTTTATATTTTTTTGTGTATAGTTGTAAATATGTTTGATTTTATTCGTCATTACTGCACAGTAGTTTAGATTGCACTGACGCATTTGCCTTCAGCAGTGTAAGTTTTTATTAACTAACACTGATTGATTATCTCTATAAAGTTTTTATCAGTGATTATCAATGTTTTTAATGGCAAATAAAGATTATTATATATATATATATATATATATATACTAATTAAGAAAAACAAATGAAAATTAAGCTGAGAAACATACCTAAAAAACTTGATATAGCCTAGATCTTGGAAGCTATCAAAATTGTTCCTATTGACTTTGTGAGCATTTAGGTTAACCCCCTACTTGTGGTGTACTGTCAGAAACAGAGATAATTGAATGTAGCATGAAGTTAATAAGACTTAATGGGCATTCTGAGTTCTTTTACGGTTATGATCATGACAAGCATCAGAAGAGCACTGTCTTATTTTTAAGATTTGTGAATATTATACAAATTTAGAAAAACAGGAATGTCTTATTTACGCTTTTGCTTAATGCATTCTCATTTTAATTATACAATAAGACAAAAATGTCATCCATATTACAATTTACAATTAATCTGTTGGTCTTTATATGCATCTTAACACTTATAGAATCATATTAAAACAAAATTACCTCATATGCACTAGTGATTACAAGACGGTGGTACACTGGCAAATAAACATACACAGCCACTGTGTTCGGAATAAATCCAGAAAAAACAATGAGGCTGTATTCTGCTCCATATAAGTACATTTCAGCAGCTCCTCCAATAACTGCTATTACTGAGATGAAGCTTGCAAGCAGAGAAAAGCTGATAGGCATTATACCCATCTGTTTATTGCCAACAAAAAATTCTGCTTCGTTTTCTGCTTTCCACCAGTACATGCATAGAAAATGCTAATGCCGGCACATGCTGCCAGAGACATCGCAGATACTAGGAAATCTATCCAAGAAAATGTCAGATCTTCTGAAGACATGTCGTCTGCTATTTCAGCAAAATTAGCAGAATTCTTTGAGTATGCTTTAGTCGTGGTACTGTTCACTTGTTCCTGTCCTTATGGCCTTTATAGCTAACCCTAACTGAAGGTGGGTGTTGCCTATCTAAAAGACTTTTTTTCAAGAGCTAGACTTTATGTATACAGTGGCATTTTAAGGGATGCGAGGGCAGCAGCAATACTGGGTGATGCTTGAAGGATACCAAAAATGTGGAAATTTTTTTCCTTCCTTGACTAGTTTATATTTGTAGGCAATATTGATCGTAGTCAATTAGATTTATACATTATCTACTCTTATTATTTTGTGAAATATGAACAGAATTTTAGGCGCCACTTTTGCATTTCAGGATTTGCTGATCGGTTTGTTTTGACTGAACGGTTTGCGACCATCATTCTATTATTTTTTCGCATGCCAGCTTGCAGCAAATTACATACACAAAGATTGTTTGCCAATCAGCCGTGTGAGTAGATTCTATGGCTGTGTTTTTGAACTTTAATTTGCTAAAGGTAATT